>LNAC01000063.1:6747081-6807644 GCA_002007465.1 Ailurus styani | reverse complement strand
CCGCATCGGGCTCCCTGCTCAGTGGGGAGCCTGCTTCCTCCTCTCTCTCTCTGCCTGCCTCTCTGCCTACTTGTGATCTCTCTCTCTCTGTGTATCAAATAAATAAATAAAATCTTTAAAAAAAAAAAAGACTTCATTTATTTACAAGTGAGAGAGAGAGAGAACATAAGCAGGGAGGAGGGGCAGAGGAAGAGGGAGAAGCAGATCCCCCACTGAGGAGGGAGCCCAACGCAAGGCTAGACCGCGACACCCTAGGATCATGACCTGAGGTGAAGGCAGACACTTAACCAACTAAGCCACCCAGGTGCCCCTAAAGTCTTATTTCTATAACTACCTTGGATAAGTTATTTAATCCTTCCAAGCATTAGTTCACTCATCAGAAGGATAGAGATAATATCTATCATGCAAAATTGTACACGCACTCACTCATTCATTCAATAAATATTTATTAAACTTCCAAGTACAAAAGCACTGTGTTAAATGTAAGAGGAACAAGATAGACATGGCTCCTAAATTCACAAAGCTTGCAGCTTAGAAATAAGCAGCAATATTAAATAATAACACAAATAATCTGATACAATTATGATCAATTTAAGTTAATGAGGTCGTACAGGTGGCCTTGAGAATGCAGAACAGGAAAAATCAAATCTGTTACTGGGGTCAAGGATTAACCCCAATGTGAAGATTAAGATTATTAACCCCAATGTGAAGATTAACATTATTAGCACATCTAAATATAATGTTTTATAATTTATAGAGTGATTTCAATTATTCATTCAATTGATGTTTGAGTATTCTCTATGTGCGAGGCAATATTCTCAGTGCTGGGATAAGACAGGAGGTCCCTGCCCTCATGGAATTTACATTCTGGTGCATGATGAGGCACAATTAACATATAACCAAATAAATAAAGTAATGAGTGATAAGTATTTGAAGGAAATAAAATAATGTACTAGACAGAGGCTGGGAACTATCTTAGATGGTGAAGTTATGGACAGATACTCTACAGAGGAAACACTGGGAGTGAGACTTTACAGATAAGAAAAAGCCAGTCATCTCATTTATATTACTGAATAATGTTTATGAAAGTTTTTTTAAAACTCTAATGCATACCACTTGATAGGTACACTTATTATTAGGAGGTAAAATTCCTGCCCTGAAGAGACTTACACACTACAAAGAAGTACCTTTAAAAAATTAAAATTCCCCAAAATGTTAAAGCACAAGGATCCACCAAGTTGAAGGCATGAATCCTTTTCTCCAATACTCATTCATTCAACAAATACTTATTGCACACCTACCATGTACCAACCCTAGTTCCAGGCACTGGTGATATATAACAAAGAATAAAATAGCCAAAGTCTCTGTCCACATGGAGTTTACTTTCTAAGGGGGAAGAAAAACAATAAATAACCAAATAAATATGTCAGTTGGTTTAGAGGGAAACAGAAACACTTTTCATTTGGCCCTTTTCAAACAAAGAAGAAAGCAAGGTAAGAGGGCAAGAATGCCAATGGTATGTGTGTACTATTTTAGGCAGATGATTAAGAAACACATCTTGATGAGGTGATATAAAAGTTGAGAACTGAGGCTCCCTCCAGCCTTTGCTTGAATACTTCCAAGGCTGAAAAACTCCTTATTCAGTTATTATTCAATAGTACAAATGGATAGACTTTACCCTTTATAGTTGGCCAAAGTCTGCCTTCTTCTAACCTCTACCCATTGGTCCCAGGCATAATATGTACAATCTCTCTTTCTAAAGATGTCCCAAATCCCTCAAATGCTGCCAATTTGATCTGGTTACATGAGGCACCTTCACCCATGCTGACTACTACTATTTGGCCACATTTCTCTGTAATAACTCTACCCCATTCCACCTTAAGTGCAGAACCCAAATTCCTAAAAGAAAGAAAGACAATCATAGTCTTTAAATCAGAAATTCTACTCCAAGACTACTGTCTGAAAACTGTTACATTGTTTATATGTGCCATAACTTACATTAGTTAACGGAAGTGTTTGTTAAATACTCTCAATGGTTGTTTAAGTGTTTTCTAAATTTTGATGAGTATTTTTGTGGACACATCTTTTAACACTTTTAAGATTATCACTTCAGGGCAAATTCTTAAGGGGGGATTAATGGACAAAGAGCAGACATTTTATATTTTGATACAACATAATTCCTACCAGTAGTGCATAAGAATATGGTTCTTAAATTCTTTTTAATTTTTTTAAATTTACTTGACAGAGAGAGCGTAAGTAGGCAGAGTGGCAGGTAGAAGGAAAAGGAGAAGCAGGCTCCCTGCTGAGCAGGAAGCCCGATGTGGGACTCATTCCCAGTACCCTGAGGTCATGACCTGAGCCGAAGACAGATGGCTTTACTGACTGAGACACCCAGGCACCCTTTCTTATATTCTTGCTAAAACTCCTTGAACAATCTCTATACTTATGTTAAATCTTACCAGAGAAGAAAAAAAAACCTGTTATACTTCTATATGTAATTCTTTGATTACTGATAAAGTTGAAGATCTTTTTAGACTTATTAGTCTATTTGTATTTTATTTTTATCATTTTTCACTGAGGTATTCTTTTTTTTATGTCAGATTCTAAGAGTTCCATGTAGATTAAAGATATTAGTTCTTTGCCTGTCACATATGTTGCAGACATCTGTCTCAGTCTGCTAGGATTTGCCCTTTAATTTCTCAGTCTTGTTCTTTATGACTTCTGGCTTTCACTTCATGCTTTCTTCACTTCAACATTATAAGAAATACTAACCCATGGCTTCTTCTAGGATTTCTCAGGTTTCATTTTTTTACATTTAAATGTTTGGTCTATTTTGAATTTATTTTGTGAGACAGATAAGGCAAAGATGTTGCTTTCCTTTTCATCTTTACTCAATGAATGTGCTCACCACCATTTATTGAATAAATCACCTTTTCCCCACTGATCTGAAATGTCACTTTGATCACATATTAATTTCTTATATACATTTGTGTTCGTTCCTCTCATCAGTCTATTCCAGCACGAGGAAAACTTTGTTTCATGTAATTTCAAAACCAATCTAAATAGTGCAAGTACTTTTCATAAGGCATAGCCTCAACCATGTTTTCTTGGCACCTTCAAATGATTAATAAGTTATGGCATATCCAGCACCAATAAAACCCAGTTATATTAAAATGTCCAAAGCTTAAGTTTATGAGATACACAGTGTAGTTCATTCTCAAAAGTGTCCATAGCCTTTTAGATCAGGAATTTGATAATTTTTAATGAATCAACTAAAGATAAAACACCAAGCCAAAAAAAAAAAAAAAGTCTGACTCTCCCTGTTTCTCAGAACAAATCCCACCATTTCCCAGCCCCTGTAACATCCTATTCACACCTTTATTTTTTTTCACACCTTTATTTTCATATTCTTCACACCATATCATCATTATTTACTTAAGCTCCTTACAGACAGCAGCTATCTTCATTATTATTTTTTTAATCTTCACTGTTCAACATAGTGCCTGAAACTTAACATAGGTTCCATAAAAGTATAGTGAATGAAAGTGAGTGAAAAGAAGAAGCAAGTATGAAACAGTGCTACTCTGTTCAGGAATAGTGAAATCACACCTGGCATATTTAGTCCAGGGAGCTATACTTTGAGAGGGACAGAACAAACCAAAGCCTAAATGGTGACCTGAGTGGTGAAGGGACACAAAACCACATCACCTGAGGAGCAGCTGAAAGAATAATGAACATTCAGCATAAAGAAGAAAGCAAAGTCTTGGAGTCATTTTTCCATCTACCCATCCAACAAATATATTTATTGTGTGCACCAAAGCATTGTGCTGGGTGCTATAGATACAACTGTGATCAAAATATTGTTCTTGCACTCACAGAGCTTCAGTGAGGGCCAGAAACTAAACAGCCAACAATAATAAACTGTGATAAGTGCTATGCTTATGACCTATAGAAGGGTGCTACAGGAGGACTTGTGGAAGGATTCCCAGAGGAAGTAGCCGCTACACTTCTAAGTTAAAGTGTAGAAGGATAAGCAGGAAGTCAGTCAAGGAGAAAGAAAATTCTTTTTTTTTTTTAAAGTTTTATTTATTTACTCACTTGAGAGAGAGAGAGAGAGAG
The DNA here is from genome assembly GCA_002007465.1 of Ailurus styani. Taxonomy (NCBI): domain Eukaryota; kingdom Metazoa; phylum Chordata; class Mammalia; order Carnivora; family Ailuridae; genus Ailurus; species Ailurus styani. The sequence goes on along the minus strand of LNAC01000063.1, from coordinate 6,803,525 downwards.
AGAAAGAGAGAACACAAGCAGGGGGTAGGGGCAGAGGGAGAAGCAGACTCCCCGTTGAGCAAGGAGCTTGCTGTGGGACTCCATCCCAGGACCCTGGGATCATCACCAGAGCCGAAGGTAACTTAACTGACTGAGCCACCCAGGCACCCCGAGAGAAAGTTCTAAGAATTTTTTTTCTAGACTGAAAGAAAAGCATGTATAAAGGGCCAGAAGTGAGAAAAGGTACTTCTAAAAACTGAATATTTTGGTATGGCTATTGGGTAGAGTTTAAAAAAAACAGTAGTTTAGAAAAGAGGTTTTTAGATCAAAGTGGTCTTCAGGGATCAGAGAACCTCCTACACCACATTAATAAGAAAAGGAAGCACTAAAGGCTCTGAGGAGGAGGCATTCTGTCTGCAGTGTGAAGGACGGATTAGACGGGGACAAGGCTGGAGCCAGGAAGACTAGTTAGGAAGCTACTCTAATAATCTAGGTATGAGATGGTGGTGCTTCAGCTAGGAAAGGTAAGAGTGCCAGTGAGAAGACAGTCCCTAGCACTACTTTCTAATAATTAGAGGCTAGTGAGTGAAAAATTGGCTATTCTATATTGCCCTAAAAGTTATAAGTATGACAGACAGAATTTACAAAGAAACAGATTTTGGCCCAATAAATACTTACCTGAATATGAAGCGAGTTCCTGAGGAGGCTATAAGTCCCCAACAACTTTGAGGAGTTCAAGACAAGGCATTTTATAAGATACTCAAAATATCGAATTTTGAAATGCTAAGGCAAATTAGATTAAGGCCTCTTCCAATCTCTGAGATTCTAGAAATCTACTGAATTTCATTTCCATTTGATATTTGGGGTTGCTCTCTCTGCTTGATGGGGAAATGAAATATGCAGGATTAACTCAGCAGCAGCTATGGCTAGCCATGCCTGTGCTAAGTTAGCACAGCCTCTACTCCTTGCACAAGGGGAAAAGATACTTTCAAATTTTAACGTCACTTTATGTTCTTCATGAAAAATTGAGTATCCACTTTTCACAATTCTCTATCAATAAAATAGACTGTTGACAGCATCCCTTGTCACTGAACCATATGTAACTGTTACCACTCATATTAGCAACAAAACCCAAAACAGCGGTAGCTCTGAGTACCTTCCATTTGCCTACACCATGCCACACAGTGTTCACTATCTTCCAAGTTCATTATAACCTAAAAAGTAGGTTTGATTCCCAGTTTAAAGATGAAGAAATAGGTTCAGAAAGATTAATTTTCCTAAAGTCACAAGGCTGGTAAGTGGGGAATAGGAATCTGAACCAAGGCCTATCTGATTCTCATGTCCATGCTTTTTCTACCATACACCAGTGCCTCAGAAAGCTTGAGGCAAGTTTTAAGTCATTAAAAAGTGACTCTCATTTATTGTTTATCAAGTGCTAAGCCCTTTACCTGCATTATTTTATTTCATTCATTTCTTCAGCTCACATTCATAGAATGCTTCACTTCAAAGAATATTCCAAGATTTGACTTAGAGTTATGTCTGAGGATAGTCCCTCAACAGAATGAAAATAACAATCCTCCAAAGTTGAAAAGTATTTGATAGGTTTTAAGATGCTTTCATATCCATTAGCTCATGTAATCTTCTTAAAAACCCTGTGAAGTAGGGAGAATGGGATTATTACCCCCATTTTCCAAGCTAGAAAACTAAGGATCAGCATCACAAAGTTTCTAAGTGCAGCTGGCTTTCAAAGGACCCAGAAGTTCTGACTCCTAGTCTAGTGTTCTACACTATTTTCTTTTCGGTGCGTAATAAAAGTAATGTTTTTGGAAGAAAAGGCAAGAGGGAGCATAAAGACACTGATAATAATAGAGCTGAACACATGAAGTCATAGTAATAAAATATATTAAAATAACTGAACGAAAACTGATAAAGGCATTAGGATATTAATATTTATGTAACATATAGAAAGATTTTAAAGGACTAAGAAGACTGATGTTTATGTAGAAATCCTGAAGGCTGCTTAAGAATGATAAACATTATTTCTCAAATCGTAGTCCTGAGGTATATACCCCGTAGGGATGAAAATTAAACGTAGTAGCAGTTTGACTTTTGTTATTTCAACTGTTAATACTTCTGATTGTATTTAGCTAAAAAATTTAGAAAATCTTTAAATTAAACTTCAGTTCAATATATCTCATGAATAATTTCTTTGGGGAAAATCCTACCCAATTCTGATTTATGGACAGTCGGGGTTTGCTTTAGCTCTGGATTTGGTGAATCTTCGAAGAGTAGCTTCCCGTTTGGGTCGACCTGGGCCTCCTTGGACTCTGTGTGATTAACTACTCTCCCCTTCCCAACTTTGTTAGCTTGGTCTGCGCCTCCTGATGAGGAGTGTTTGGCCTGACAGCTAGGAGGAATGGCTGCGCTGGCTCCTGAGGCAACCCCGTACAGGACATGCTAGGCCGTGAGACAGAGAGCTCTGCATTCTTTTCCTAGTCACACTCTAATCTCTGGTTTGGTTAATACCCATATTTAACAGAAATACAAGAAAGAAATCTTACCTAGTTCCAGGACGTCAGTAGCTTCTATTAAAGAAAAAAATGTTACAGCATAAGTCATTGTGACAAACATACCAAAATGATAGAAAGGTGACGTTCTGGGGTTAAATGAAGACTTGAGAGTTTATGTAATCCATCCAACCCTCTCATTTTAAAAGATACTGAGTGTGTTACTAGTATGTTAATAGTAGTTGTGGAATATACCACCTAATTCTGCCTCACTCCCAAGGCTAGAGTCTTAGATAATTTGGAATTATCCATACTCAGAGTCTAATAAGTTTTCCGATTTCTGGTTCAAAACAAAGCAAACTGCTTTTGATAGATACCTCTACAAACTATAATATTTTCTTGTGCTTTAGCCAGTGTTCTTTGTACCACAGACCTCTAAGAACAAAGGTTTCATGGTAAGAGATGTCAAATTAAATTTTTCCATGCTACACAGAGGTTTTTGTTTCCTTACCTTGATATTGGGATGCAGACTCTGAAAGGTGACCATATTTGTGTTTTCTAACATCATTCCAGTCTATTTCTGCAGGAGGAGAGAAGACAGTCATGTGAAAAGGAAATACAAGATTCAATAATTCTCTAAGTTAACAGTAGGTATTCACAGTTTTTGATAAAGTAATCCACTTCTGAAATTATATATTAAGGAAATGCTCCAAAATACAGAAAAAAGGTTTTATTTTAAAAAGTTTCTTTTTTTTAATAACAAAAGAGGGGCACCTAAATGTTCAGAAGACTGATTAAGACCACATAGTACATCGATCACATGACAAAATATTTTGCAGCTATTAAATTTTTACCAAGGCTACACAATAGGAAAATGTTTAAGATATGATGTTACCTGGTAAAATATCAGTTCAAAAATTTTATTCATGAAATAATCACAATTATGAAAACAAAGAACACCCTTGTTACTGACTGAATTGTGTCCAATCACACCCCCCCCCGACATTCTAATGTGATTGCATTTGCAAACAGAGGCTATAAAGAAGTAATTACATTAAAATGAGATCATTAGGGTATGCCCTAATCCAATAAGACTGGTGTCCTTATAAAAAGAGGAAATTTGGACACATACAGGGACAAAGAAAAGACCACATGAAGACAGGGAGAAGATGGAGATCTACAAACCAAGGAGAGAGGCCTCAGAAAAAAACAATCCTGCCTATACCTTGATCTCTGACTTTTAATCTCCAAAATCATGAGAAAATAAATTTCTGTTTAAATCACCAGGTCTGTAATCTTTGCAGCCCCAGCAAACTATACAAAGTTATCACTAGGAAAAAAAAAAAAAGAAGAAGAAAACATAGCAAATGTAAACATCTGATTTTCATTAGGTGATGGTCCTATTCCCCCCCATCTTCTAATCTCATATATTTTTAAATTTTCTATAAAGAGGATAAGTTACTTATATAATGTAAATACATTTTCCTTATTTGAAACTTTAATCTACTGATGCTACCACTTTCTCACCATCAATTACCCATGATGTTTTTACTTCCCTTCTTACACAACTCAGATCCCACTGTCCCTCATTAAAAACGCACCTGGGCAAACACTCAACTCCCTTCCACTTCTTTTTTGTCAAATCTGCCTAGCAAAGCCTCAGTCTTAACTCTGATTAAAGCCACTTACCCACTTATACACCGCGCCTACCCCAGCTGTTCCCAAGTACTAAAGAAAAACAAATGCAAGCTTATTGGTCTCACTTTAAACTCATGGCCATAATTCTCAAATGCCACTTAACATGAGCCAGAAATCATACCACATTTCCCTACTGTGTTTGCTTTTCCTCCTTCAAAAAAAAAAATTCATATATTTTTTCCCCCGCCTCATACTGCAAATATTCCCTCCCTCACCTTCACTCTTAGGGATGACGTTAATTCAGTGTTCATTGAGAAAACAGAAATAAGGGATAGGAACCTTCTATATGCCACTCATTTCAGGAAGGTACAGACGTGATCCCCTGTGCACCGTATAGTAGCAGGTCCTCAGTTAGTGTTTAGTGAATGAATGAATCTACTCACTCATCATTCTGTCTGACTGCTTGCTCTCCTATTGCTGTGGATGAAGTGCCTGTTTTTATCAAAAGGCAACCTTCCAATTTTGCTCCAGATCCCATTTCCTCTCATTCTCTCAAGGACTTTCCAAGTATTCCTTTTCTAATAGACCATTTGCATATGCATCTTTACTGCTCCATCATCTCCTATCAAAACAGACAAACTGGAGGGTATTATGCTAAGTGAAATAAGTCGAGCAGAGAAAGACAATTACCATATGGCTTCACTCATATGTGGAATATAAGGAATAATGCAGATGACCATAGGGGAAGTGAGGGAAGGCTGAATGGGAAGGATTCAGAGAGGCAGACAAACCATGAGAGACTCTGGACTCTGGGAAACAAACTGAGGGTTACAGAAGGGAGGGGGTGGGGGAATGGGGTAACCAGGTGATGGGTATTAAGGAGGGCACTGGCTGTTATACACAACTAATGAATCACTGAACACTACATCAAAAACAAATGATGTACTATATGTTGGCTAATTGAACGTAATAAAAAACAAAAACAAAACAAAAAACCAAACACACAAAACAAACACCTCCCCTCTCTTAATCCCACATACATCCTTCCTGCTATATACTTCTATTTCTCAGGGAAATTTAGTTTAAGAGTTGTCTATACTGCTTGCCTCCTCACTTCTCCACATTATCTCCTCATTCAAACAGGGTTTTTCTATGTACTACTCCACTGAGATCATTCATATTTCTAGCACTGGCCTCCTCCTGGAATTCCATGCTTACATCTATAACTACCCATAGGCCATCTCTGCAAGGTTATCAAATCAGACATTTCAAACTTACCATGACTAAAACAAAATGCCACCTCTTGCCAATCTATTCTTCTAAGTTTTTATTTAAATTTCAATTAGTTAACAGACAATGCAATATTAATTTCAGGTGTGCAGTACAGTGATTCAACACTTCCATACATCACTCCGTGATTAGCACAAGTGTCCTCCTAAATCCCCATCATCTTTTTCACTCTTCCCCCACACCTCCCCTCTGGTAACCATCACCTTGTTCTCTACAGTTAAGAGTCTTTTTCTTGGCTTGTCTCTCTTCCTTTTTTCCCCTTTGCTTATTTGTTTGGTCTCTTAAATTCCACATATGAGTGAAATCATATGTGATGGAGATGCTATTTACTGGTTTGGGGAAGACAATCTGTTCCTCTTTTTGTCTTCTCCAAACCAATAAATAGCAACTCTATCACCAAGTTGCTCACGCCAAAAATCCCTGAAGTTATCCTTGATGCTTCTATTTCCTTCACACTCACATTCACTTAGTAAGCTCTGTTGGACCATGTCCCCAGCCCATCCACCACTCTCATCCCATGGATCACATTCCGGTTCAAATCACTGTCCCTCTTACCTGGACCATTACAACAGCCTGCTAACTAGAATCCCTGCTTCCACTCTTGGCCTACTCCAACCTACTCACCATACAGGGCTCCGAGTGAGCATTTTATTATTTATTTTTAGATTTATTTATTATTTTAGAGAGAGAGTGAAGGGAGGGGGAGAAGGAGTAGGAGAGAACCTCAAGCAGACTCCCCGCTGAGTGTGAAGTCTGATTGGCAGGGGGAGGGAAGGCTTGATCTCAGGACCCTGAGATCATCACAGGCCAAAATCAAGAGTCAGATGCTTAATGGACTGGGTCACCCAGGCACCCCCAGAATAAGCATTTTAAAACACAAAACAGATAATGTCATTTGTCTGTTTAAGGATGGCTTCCCAATAGTTTCCCAGTGAGTTAAGGTTGCCTTGCCCAGGTACGCAGGGTTTCGCTGATCGTGCCTGTATGACTTTTCCCTTTTCCACTATACTCCAGTCACACTGGCCGGGGTCCCACCCTAAGTGTTTGCCTTCTCTCCTGGCTGGATGTCCCCTGTCTTTCTAGTACCTGCCACGTCTGTTCTCTAAATCATTAATAAAGATTGCAAACTTGATCAGCTAAAAAGTTGCTAAGAGAGACAAAAGATATTAGGGCATAACTGAATTTATGTTTAAAAGTTTTTGCAGTTTTTAAAAAATTATTTTAAAAGTTAGAACATAGTTTTAAAGATTAAATATACAATATATATTCCACTTATATACAAGTTTTCACTCTTCTATTACTTATGTGAAGATGAGCTACCAGTATACATAAAACAGATTCAGGAAGCCACAATAAATAGAAATAAGGCTATGAGGTCACTAATAAAACGAATAAAACCATTTAAAAGCAACCGATACAATTTAGGAAAAAAATATTCTAGTAAAGAGAAAAAAACAAAAGCCAGACTCAATGATGAAGCATAATGAACAGAATAATTAACAAACTTAACTGGGCAGAAAGGCATCAAATAAGACCCCACAAGACAATGAAAAAGGAACTTCTGAGAAGAAATATTTGAAACTCCTGGCACAAACAAGTGGAACCTGGAAAGCAGTCCCCAAAGAAGAAAAGGAGACAACAACTACATTCATTACAAACTGCTTAATTTTTAAGCATCACCATACATTACTCAGTAGATTAGGGAATCATTCCTGTATCAATTCTTAAATGAACAGAATGTAGCCTCTGATAGAATTCCACACATTAAAAAAAAATGGAGCTCATTAGTTTTCAAAACATTCTAAGATTAATGGCCATGTTTCAAAATACATTATGATACTCAGCTACTATTTTTAAATAACTAGTTTTATTTTATTCTCTCCCCACAGGCATTCTGTCTCCTCAGGCATATTCTCTCTCCTATTTCTTCTCCGCTCACCCCTCTCCCAGTTAACAGCGACAAATCCGAAACCTGGAGTCCTCCTTAATTGTCCTCTCTTGTCCTCCAGATCCAACCAGCTCTCAAAATCTGTCAGTTCTCCCTCTGAAATGACCGTCTCCTCTGCTCCTATTCTGAGTTTAAGATTTCATTCTCTTTCACCTGCCTGACAGAAACAATTACTTCAGTCCCGTGTGGGACCCATCCCTCCCTAATCCATTCTCAAGCGCTCATTTTCTAAAATACAGATTAAACTTTTCACTACTCCTTTAGAAGTCTTCAAAGATCAAAACCTAAACTGTCTCCATAATAAATATGCCATACCGCTTTCTGTGTCTGGACTTTCCCCCCTACTTCTCTACTTGGGAGATTCCTACTTATTCACCATGGTCCAGGATAAATGTTACTTCTTAATAGCTTTCTGGCAACATCCCTAAGCAGAGCACTATCTCTACCTCCCACTTCTATACCTGCTCCACAGTGTCAGAGCTAAATGCTACTAACCTAGTCAGTATTCCCGGGGCTTGGCACACAACAAGCACTCAAAAAAAGAAAAAGGGGGGGGAAAACAACAGGAAAAAAAGCAGTTTGTCTTTTTACCAAACTCAGAAACAGTTACGCAATGTGAGAAAATCACGCATATTAAGAAGTCAATGTTTAAATGCAAGCTTTTGTCAAAACAATTTTGACACATAAACGGATACTTAGATACAGAATCCATTATAGATATCAATTATTCATGCTAAATAAAGAATAATTAAAAACAGATTACCAAAAACTTCAGATAATAGAGAAATCATTTACATATTGATTTTGGAATTTTTTCCATACAGATTTACTATTTCAATACTTAGGCTAATATTAAAAATGTGTTTGCTATCATTAAATGAGTACAGAGTTTCAGTTTCAGTTTTGCAGGATGAAAGAAGTTCTGCAGATGGATGGTGGAAATGGTTGCTCAACTATGTGAAAGTACTCAATTCCACTATAATTAAAAATGGTTAATATGGTAAGTTTCAATTATCATAATTTTTTAAAAGACTTTATTTATTTACTTGAGAGAAAGCAAAAGAGAGAGCATGAGTGGTGGGGAGGGGCAGAGGGAGAGGGAGAAGCAGACCCCTCCCCACTCCCCCACCCCGCCATTGAGCAGGGAGTCTGAAGCGAAGCAGGGCTCAATTCCAGGACCCTGGGGTCACAATCTGAGCTGAAGGCAGATGCTTAACTGACTGAACCATCCAGGTGCCCCTTTTATCACAATTTAAAAATTCAATTAATAAAAAAAAGGACTTGCATTTCTGGATTGTCAGGAGGCTCAGAGGTTGCTAACACCTATCGTTACCATATATGATGCCCAGCACCAGGCATTTTCATATAGATCATCTCAGGTATTACCAATATCTATTTGCAGGTGAAGAATAAGACTCTGGGACTCAAAAAGTTTAACAGTGCCATGGAGGGCAATGGTTGGTCAGGCAACAGCAATGAAAGATATGCAATAATAGTTCACAGATAAAAAACTGAATTGAATTAATGCCTGAATCCTGTTTCTATAGACTTATTAATTCAACAAACATAATATTATCTGCACTATTCTAGGCACTGAAGACAGATTACTAAACAGATAAAAATTCCTGGTTCTGATGAAGTTTACATTCTAAACCAGATGTTCCACAAAATGTGATCTTTTGACTGGAGGCATCTGAAACAGCATTCATTGCAGGGAAGCAGATTTCAGAATGAGACTTCCTGGCAGTGAGAACTATCCTGCAGAGGACGGGTTACTCGTTCCCTAAAGAGTACAAGCAGAAAGGCCGAATGACCACTTATCACCAAAGATGCTGAAACTTTTCCAAGCTGAGAAGGAATTTATGGGTTGGAAAGGGATTAATTACATAAACTTCTAAGATCCTATGCAATCTTGGAGTTCTATTTCACTAAGCAACAAACAATATTATGAGATAGCAATGCATCCATATCTTGTGTGTGTGTTTGAGCACATGCAAACATTCTAATTATGAACTATTTAGCAGTGCAAATTATGTCTTATTCTCCTTTACATCTCATGTGTTTAAGTCCATGAAATAAATGAATGAATGTAATGTCACAGGCTTAAAAGACAGTGGATTGTTTCCTATTAAATCTTTTTCAATTTGACATTTAAATTCTATTTCCAATTTACTATTTTCCTTTTTTTAAGAGATTTTATTTGTTTATTAGAGAGAGAGAGAACACAACCAGGGGAGAGGGAGAGGAAGGTTCCCTGACAAGCAGGGAACCCGACAATGCAGAACTTGATTCTAGGACTCTGGGATCATGACCTGAGCCAAAGGCATATGCTTAACCGAATGAGCCACCCAGGTGCCCCTCCAATTTGCTATTTTCAAAATAACCCTCTAAAGCCTTTCCTATTTCCAGACTGAAATTATATTCATTCACTCTTTAAACAAAAACTCTCTGACTACACATAGGTTCCAGCCCTATGCCAGGTAATGGGGGATTCAAAAGATAACAAGGTACTCTCCCTTCAGTCTAGAAGAGGGAGAAAGACACCTAAGTAAGTGTGATAAAGTATTACAGATGCTACATTAAAAGTATACAGGGGCTAAGAAGGTAGAGGAGAAGGGAGGAGCCAGTTCTATCTGGGGAGGGGTGGGAGGAGAAATTAAGACCAGGGAAAAGGAACTGAGTCTTGGGGATGGAGTAATAAGTATATCAGAGAGAGGAAATAATGTAAAGAAAGAAATGGTGCAATGAAGTATTATGTTAGATCTGCTCTGTCCAATATGGTAGCCACTAGCCACAGGCAGCAACTGAATGTGGCTAGTATGACTAAGGAAGTAAGTATTTAATTTTGTTTTGATTTTTTATTAATGTAAATTCATAACTGACATTCAGTACAGTTATGGGGAGAACTTTTTTTTTATTAGTTTCATAGGTAGAATTTAGTGATTCATCAGTTGCATGTAACACCCAGTGCTCATTTTATCACGTGCCCTCCTTAATGCCCATCACCCAGTTACCCCATCCCTCTACCTTGTTTGGAATAAAACTGGGTATGAGAATCTACTTTTTCAATTAAAAATTATTGAAATCTAAATGCAGATCAAGTATTTCTGACAAAATTTGGTATCCAAGTTGAGATGTGCTATAACTGCAAAACATACACCAGATTCTGAAGACTGAGTATGAAAAAAAGGAATGTAGAATACCTCATTAAGTATTTTTATATTGGTTATGTGTCAAAATAATATTTTAGATACAGTAAGTTTAATAAAGTATATTATTAAAATTAATTCCTCTGTTTCTTCTTTACCTTTTTCAATGTGGCTACTAGAAAATTTAAAATTACATATGTGACTTGCATTCTATTTCTATTGGGCAGTGCCATGTTGGGCAACTGTAGTGCCATGTGGCTGGAGCAGTGTGTTAGGGGGTATGCTAAGAGAAGGAAAATGTGGTCAATGTCAGTGACTGTATTTTTTTACTATAATAGAGAAAGTAGATCTACAATGAGCAAAAAGAAGCCAATGGGCAGAGAAGTAGAGGTGAGTGACAGAGGAGAGAATATATTAATGGCTTAGGGGACCCTAGCTCTGAAGGCTCATTACACTGTTGCTTTTCACATGGCTTAGTTGTTCAACCTCCCTAGTAATTAAAGGAATCCTAACTATTTAGGTGTGGAGATAGAAGAAAAGGCTTTAGAGAAACTCTCATGATTTTAGTGTCAAGTAGAAGAGCAAGTTTAACTTAATCTCAGATAAGACAAATCATCCCACCTTAGAAAATCCCAAGCAAAGGATAAAAAAGGGATAAGACATAATAAACCAGAAACCAATACTTAAAATAGGGATTTTATATTTAAAGATTATTGATAAGGTTCTTAGTTTCTACAAAGCTAAAATTTTCTTTAGAATCTAAACTCTGAAATTTATGAGTTTTTTTATTAAATTCAACTAATACTATTAAAACTATCACTATAAAAATAGCAAGAATGTATACCTTCCAGAAATGGCTATAAGTTTTAATGACATTTAAATAATATTTAAATGCTAGACAAAGTGTCTAACATGGTGCCTAATGTAGAGAACAAATTAATTAAATAATAGGTTTTTCTTTCTTTTCTTAATAATAGTCTCAAGTGTGGTTGAACTGTTACAGAAATATCTTTAGAAATTTAAAAAGCGAAACTTCAATTCCTTCCATGACCTGAAAAATTGATGACAAAATGACAAAAAAGACATCATGGCTAAAAGAAATGGATAATGAATGATACAATTAGTAATGAGGAATTCCTTAGAATCAGTCCTTACTAAATCTCTTAATTCCTCTTAATTCCAGAATAGGGTAAAAAGATACTTACCACTAGGCTGCATAGTCAATGGACTTAAAACGGGTCAAGGAATTAAGAAGTTTGGGATTTATCCCTGGATCCACCAATACCTTACTCTGACCTCTGACAAGTCAGTTTCTCTGTATGTTAATTTCTCCATCTGTAAAATGGGGGTGGGAGGAAGGAGGACACTTATTACCCCTTAAAGTACTGAGACCTGAGTGTTAACAAATTGTCTACATTATTTAAAAAGTAGGACATTTAGATAAATCTTTTTTGCTTATTAGAGTATCTCAGAGTTGGACAGTACCTTATAGCAAGTACCATTGGTTTAATTTAACTAAGCCCCAATATGCACAGAAACAAGAATACAGGTATTTGCTACATTTGGTCCCATGCAAATAGTGCATATAAATGTAATTTCCAACTAACCAGGTTAAGCCAAAAACTCAAAAGATACTAAAAATCCACTAACATGGTATTATGGACTGAATGTGCTCCCCCACAATTCCTATGTTAAAGTCCTAACTCTCAATGCGACTGTATTTGGAGACAGGACTTGCAAGGAGATAACTAAGGTTAAATGAGGTCATAAGGGTGGGACCCTAACCTGTCCTTATAAGATGAGAAAGAGACATCAGAGATCTCTCCCTCCCTCTCTCTCCACAAACACAGAGTAAAAGGCCAGGTGAGAAGTGGCAGAAAAAGCGCTTGTCTGTAAGCTGAGAAGAGGCCTGACCAGAAACCAACCCTGCTAGCATCTTGTTCTTGGACTCCCAGACTAGAAAGTGTGAGAAAATTAACTTCTGTTGTGTAAGCTACCCAGCCCTAACATACATGGTCATAGGACAAATGAGGCTGTAGTCATTCTTTTAGAGCACCTGCCTCATGCGACACTATTCAGTTTCCAAGTTGCCCTAAAGAATCTTCACTCTTCCTTTTACCATAGTCTGACTAGTAGTAGTAAAATAAAGCAAAACAAAATAAAAACAAAACAAAACAAATACCAAATTGGAAGTTAAAATTCTATCCTGTTTTGAATGTCAACTGTATTTTCCCTTAAAGACTATTTTCCCTTAAAGAGTTTAGGCAACTAACTTAATTGCACCGAGCCTCAGTTTTCTCATCAGTAAAATAGGGATGATAATCCCAACACTACTTGCTTTATTAGGTTTTTGTGAAGAACAAGTGAAAAAAAAATGGCTTTAAAAGCACATAATACAGTTAATAAGGATTATTAAGGAAAAACTTCCTGTTTGCTATTTTTCTCAGAGGGAAAATTGAGATCCAGAAATCATACAATGTACTTACATTTGCCAGCAGATGTGGGTGAGCAGGAACGTAATCAAACAAGCCAAATCCCATGTCGTAAAAAGGATTTTTATACAATGTACTTATAAAGGTGACACAGGACATTAAATCCTCCTATTACCAGTTAGCCCCTAAGGATTCAAATACTCAGTTTTTGAGTAATGACTCTAAGGAATATCTGCTGGAATGACTTCTACTTTTCCTCTTCTCCCTCTGGCTTCCTCTTACTGTGGACTGGAACCTTTAAAAAATTATCATAATGCAATCTTCTTGGGGGAAGTAGAAGTGCCTATATGTCTTCCAAAATATTGTAATGACACTAAGAGGCTCTGGAATAAGAAGAGTAAGCTGAATCCTCAAAATGCATGTCTGGAGCCCTGAAACATTAAGAGTGAAATCTGTGGAACATCCTAGAAAATATAGCCTCTTTGATTTCTGAGAAAAGAGCACAAGATAATAGACCAGTTAAATAAAGCGGTGCTGTCCCGTAGAACTTTCTTTGATGCCAGAAATGTTCTGTATCATCTAATGGCCCCATGTGGGTCTTCTGCACTCCTAATGTGGCCAGACTTCCATTTTGTTTGTATTTAATTTTTATCAAATTTAAATAGACACATGTGGCCGGTAGCGAGTATACTGGATAGTGCAAGATCTAGAGGATGTAACAATTCTGATATTTCTGGAAACCCTCAAGAGAAAAATAATATGTAGCAAAAAATTTACAAGTCTATGGAAGCATCCTTTCAACACGTGGCAAAACAACATAACAGGCCATTCCCTGAAGCAAGGAAAAGTAAAAAAAATTCTTCACATATTAAGAAAAAAATTTAGTTATAAATTATCACTTACATAGTAACAATAATCATTATTAACATTATATAGCTATTATTTTTAAGTGTTTACTATGTATCAGATATTGTGCTAATTATTTCAATAAAACCATCTTGTTGAATCGTCACCAGTGTGATACCACTTAGTATGGTATCATTATCCCTTTTTCCCTAATGAGGAAATAATAATTAGAGAGGTTGAATAACTTTCTAAAAGTTTATATTCAGTAGAAAAGCCAGTATCTGAAACCGAACTATGCTCTCAACTACACTGCCTCTCTCCAAAAAAAAAAAAAAAAAGACAAAAATACAAGAAAGAAACCTTGCAAATGCTTCTAACATAAAATAGCCCAACTTAGATATTCTATCCACTTTACTACAGTAAAAACTGAAGCACTGAGGCTTATTAGCTTGATCTGGACACTGAATTAATAGTAAGCACAGTCTGGGATTTAATGAGGCAAAACTAGATTAAATGGAGGATGTCCAAAGGTACCACGTTTTAAATATTCATAGAGCTTGGAAAACACAAAAGAAGTAACACAGGCTTACATGCACATATCAATGAGAGACAGAGAGAGAGAGAGAGGAGGAAGGGAAGAAGAGACAGAAAAGAAGGGATGTTTTTCTCAGAAACAAACCAGAAAATAGAAAAAAGATATATCAAATGTACTTCCGAAAACCCATTAAGACAGAACTCTTTCAATTTTAGATAGCAGTTGTGATTTTAATAAACCATAATGCTGTGCCAATAAACACAGAGATCAAAAAGGACAAGCTGGGAGCAGAACACCTGCCCCGCTGTGGCCATGGAGGACAACCTACAGAGGAGGCAGGAGACAGACAAGGGACTAGGCTGGGAGGTACCACTCACTGATTAGCCACTCTCTCTTATTAGCAACTATTCCTAGTGCCTTTTAGCTGATTCTCTGCCTCCAGCTCTCCTTCACTTACTTTTACTCTGTTAGAGAGAACTGTGAAGAGACGGTAATATTCCTCTGGGATGATCTGCCAGAAGAGGGGGAAGGGGAAGCAAGCTAGGCAATCCCCTTCTCGAAGAGAGCAATAAATCCTGTCTTGTGCATGCAGCAGATGTGAACAAAGAAGATGGAAAAGATCTCTCCTTGGCAATCATCCCTGCCCCCACTTCCTCTGTAGCAATTATACATCTCTGCACGTGTACACAGAGAGAAGAACCCCAGAGAACATCAGTATTTCCTTTAACAAGCAAAGCAGTTAGCAATAAATGCCTAATGAAAATGCAGAGAGGCTATAACTCCCTCTGTCTTGCAGGCAGTCCTAGCAGACTTCAGCTATGTATAATGTGTATCCTTTCCAGAGGCTCACAGAGGTGTGAACCAGAGCATGAGAGAGGCTAATGCTTTCTACAAATCTTCTGGCTCATGTTTCCTGAACAGGGAAGATGTTTAGTGGACCAGTGGGGCCACATCATACTTCCTGGCAGACATATATGGATCTGATGTCATGAACTAAGTAATGCACCACCACCACCATCATCATTCCCATCAGTATCCAGAAAAAAGGACAAAGGACCCAACAGTACTGGATGATCTACTCTGCCAGTCAGAACACTTTGGAGGTGGAGATTTATGTTCAAATCTAGACCTACACTCTGAATGAGATACAGGCACAGAATCCTATTCAAAGGAAAGTAACAAGGAGAGTAAAGGTTTAAGAAACTGTGGAGGCTTAACCAGGAGAAGAGAAACAGCAGAGCTGTTTGTGAATACCTGGCTTGTTCTCACATAGAGGAGAGAGGAGATTCGCTGTACTTGTTCAATAGTACCCCCCAGAACAGAACTAGGACTGGTGGGTGGAAGCTACATGTAGACAGGCTTCAGCTCATTACTAGGAAGAACCTTCTGGTAGTCAGAGGTATCCAACCATCAGATAAACTCTGAGAAGGAAAGGCATGAATGTGCCATCATGGATGGTATGGAAGCAAAGGTAAGATAACTTCTTGGTGAAGTATTAAATCATGAAAAGGAAGACGGAGGTTGGACTAGGTAACCTTAAAAGGCCTTTCCAAATCTGAGATCCTACAATTTTATCGTGGTATGGACTTCCCGATTTCATCATTTCAACGCTGCACAACTTTAGGTTTGCAGCATGGATGGCATGTATTTCTCCAATACCAACTTTTCCTCTAATGGCTTACAGAAGTGATGTGGGCAGAAGAAATAACAGCAGCAGCATCTTCTTCTTTCCCTCTGTTTCTGCATCTACCATGTACTGGCACCATGGAAGGCACTTTACATACCTTCTCACTAATCTTTGAGAGGCAAGTTCCAGCTAGGCTACCGTGAGACTGAGCCAGGAACACACCATCTTTGGTTTTTACTTTCCTCCTTTGTAAAATAAAGGGGCTGAACTTGATTCATGATCTGTAAGATCCCTTTTAAGTTCTATCATATTATGAGTCTATGGGAACCCGCACCAAGGTTACCAGCCCAATTATTTCCTCCTTATCCGTTACAACTTAAAACCAGGCGGGATAACCTGAAATATCTTCTTTCGTTGAAATAATGAACAATATGTGATGCTTTTATTTTATACAATAAATACAAAATTTAATGTAAATGGAATTTTTAATAAAAAATGAAGTCTATTTTGAACACACTAAGATGGTTAAAGAAACCTTTATTAAAATAAGTTCAATGTTTTACTGCAAAGTAACTTGTTCTATAAATTTGGATTTTATATATTGGATTTTCCTCTCATACTATTTTGTTGTCCACTCAAGTCATCCATGCCAGTCATACCAGCATCTTCTCCTTTGTGCTTCATAATTCGTCAGATGTTTTAACATAGAACTACAGGTTTGGAAGGACCAGTAAAAGCCATTTAGTTCAATGCCTGCTCCTTCCCTGCCTCCAATTCCACCAACCCCAGCCAGTGTCTGAATCTTCTTTCTAGCATCCCTACAGAAGCTCTTCTTATACCTCCACTGATAAAGATCCTGCATCTCCCTAGGAAGTTCCTTCCATTCTTGGCTGGGGATCTTGGCCTTAGGAAAGTGATTCTCAGTATTTTTTCCATCTCAATAACCAGGAGGGAATCCCATCATACTTCCATTAGTAAAAGTAGTTTCACCTACAATTGAACTTTTAAAAGAGGTATCTCAAGACAGCAAGATACGAAAAAAAAAAAAAAGACAGCAAGATACTTTCCCTTTTTATATTTCTGTTGCCAAATTTTTCACAGTGCATATACATAATTTTAACACATACATTAAAAATAAAGTGGTCCAAGTGGGTAAATGTTTATCATGGCAGTGGTAGGGAGTTAGACAGGAACAAGGCCCATAGGGAAACAAAACAGAAAGTGAGAGAATGGCATGTGTTTGATGTGACATCTCCACGGACTCTAATATACTGGGGGCAGATGCTGAATGTCACCTACCTCCTTGAAAATCATTGCTCATTTCTATCTCAATTGAGCATGCCTGCTCTTTAGGCATTTTGGGGCAGCTTTCATGTGTGCAGGGAAAGTTAACTGCTTTCTGGTCTTATCAAGGTGAAACTCAATGACTAACCATATAATATGTCTCACTGTAAAATGCATCTGCTTCTTGTTCCCTCCCATTCCACCTAATCCATAGTATACTATTCTGACTGGATACTCTGCCTTCCAACATTACACCTCTACGGTCTGTTTATTTTCTCTTTACCGTAATGGGTTAGCACACATCCTAATTACTCAGACTAATTACCTTCATCCAAGCTCAAGGGTATTTTTACCAAATATTCCTAGATTTCCCTCCTCTATTATGAAGATACTGCAGGAACACTGCCAGGGTTTGGATCTGGTTCTATCACTTACTAGTTGTATAACCTTGGCCAAGTAACTTAACCCCCTGTGCCTTGGCTTTCTCATCTGCAAACTAAAGACAATAACAGCAATTAGCTCACTGAGGTGCTAGCAGAATTAAATAGGATGCATAGAAAGCACTTAGACCATTACCTGGCCATTGCAGACACCTGACCAATGTTAACGTGCATTGTTGCTTGCTTCCTCCCTGTCATCATCATCCTCATGCCCTGCTATTAATTAGGAAACTGTCTTACTACAGACCCAAAGCGTTTACTTGGTAATTTCTTTCTATTGAATTTCTACGTTCCCTCTTTATCAATCCAAAACATTCTTGACACTTCAAAATAGCTCTCTCTGACAAACCTGAGTAAAGTGAAACTTGCTCACTTGGCATACCCACTACTACAGCCTGTTTTCATTACATTATGATACACACTCATGCTTCACCAATTCACATTCCTTTTTTTTTTTCATACCTCTATTCAAAACCCATCTCCTAAAGCCGGATTTGGAAAACTTCTGTAAAGAGCCAGAGAGTAAATAACTTTAGTTTTATGGGACATATAGTTTCTGTGGCCAACTTCTCAATTCCACCGCCGTAGTATGAAAGCAGCCATAGGTGACAGATTAACAATAAACACGGCTATGTTCCAAAAAAACCTCTATTTACAAAACAGGCAGCCAACAGGATTTGACCTATGAGCCACAGTTTGTTAATCCCTGATCTCGAGGAATTCTTCCCTAAATAATTCTGCTTGACTATGATCATCCCTCTGTTCTACTTTAAGCATGTACCATATTTATTTATAAGCTTCTAAGTATTTGTATGTGGTCAGTCTCCTACTAAGACTGGTGTACATATCCTTTAAGTAGAGCTAGTCTTTAATTCTTTAAACAAATGTATCTAAGCCTAGGAGTAATGTGGGGCATTAAGGACACAAAGACAAAGTCCTAGCCTATGCTCACAAAGAACTCATAGATTAGTACGATAGCAATTCAAACACAAAATCATAACATAATGTAATTTTTGCTCTCATAGAGATTTCCTATACAAAATGCTCTGGGAAAACAGAAAGGAATTATTAACTTTGCTTGGGGAAGTGAGGAAAGCTTCACAGAGATGAAGTTGCGCTAGGATTGTCAGAAGAAAGATGAATAGGCATTTTAGGCAAAGGGAATATAGTACAAAGGTACTAAGGCATGAAAATGGACAGTGTATTTGGACAACAGTCAGTAGTTTATTACAGATAGGAAAGGACAGGGTAAGCTACAGAGATAAAGGGAGATGAGAACAGAAAAGTAGGTAGGCAGCAAATGAAGAGCCTCATTTGCCATTCCAAGACAATGGTATATTACATATTGAGGCATCTGGTATCATCTCAAAAATTATGTTAGACATTCAGTATCAAGATCTGACTTACTAATATTTTACATCCATAAAGGGATTTTAACATTTTTCATAGACTTTTACATACATTATTTCCAATGTTCATACAGCTGCCATATTTAATACTTACATGCCTTCTAAATTCTGATACTGATCATCAACTTGTCATACAGTGAGAAGAAAAAGATTTAAAGGCAAAAGATCTAGAATTAAATCATACAGCATATAGTACGTGATTTTGAAAAAGTCTCTTAACCCCTCATTGTTTCCATAAAACAGGAATAGCAACTGTACCTACTTCACAAGATTACTGTAAAGACTATGTAAGACAATTATGTGAAGAGTACTTTGCAAACTATAAAGACCTGTATAAATAACACGCAGGATTTGTTAAAATTGCAGGGTTAAGTTGGCAAGAAATGGGGAGATTCTTTCATTCATTCTAATCACGTTTTGTGACACACAGATTCATATACAACCTAATAGAGGAAAATTCTCTATTTATATTATAAATACAGGTTCTGACCTTTTCGAGGATCCGATTTTTGCATGGTACCATCAGCTATATCAAATAAGAAAGCTTTCCTCCTTAGCAAGATGGAGAAATCTGGAAACAAAAGACAGAAAAAATTAGAAATGTGAACTACTGTAGATCAAAGAAAATATGCAGTGAAATTAGGTTTTTATCAGAGGAAACCAACAGGCTGGACACCCAGACAGGGCTTCCCAAAGGCAGTAATTTAGATAAGTTTTCAATTTCCAGGATTCTTCCCTCAGCTTTGTGGGTTCAGAGCACTGATTCTGTTAAAAATAGAATATATTCTTGAGGGCAGTTCTATGGATCATTAAACAATGATTGGTAAATAAGGGTGTTAACTTATTAATTTATTGTGAGAAATATAACAGTCACATGTAGTAAAATACTATATGCCGAAAACTACAAAACACTGTTGAAAGAAATTTAAAAAAACATAAGTGGAAAAAACAGTCTGTGTTGATGAACTGGAAGACTAACACTGTTTTGTTTTGTTTTAAAGATTTTATTTATTTATTTGACAGAGAGATAGAGAGAGAGCACAACTAGGCAGAGCAGCAGGCAGAGGGAGAGGGAGAAGCAGGCTCTCCGCCAAGCAGGGAACCCGATGTGGGACTCGATCCCAGGACCCTGGGATTATGACCTGAGCTGAAGGCAGACACTTAACTGACTGAGCCACCCCGGCGCCAAGGGAAGACTAATGTTGTTAAGAGGACAATACTACCCAAAGTGATTTACAGCCTCAATGCAATCCCTCTCAAAATCCCAATGATGTCTTTTGCAGAAATATAAAAAGTCATCCTAAAATTCATGTGGAATTTCAAAGGACCCCAAATAGCTTAGACAATCTTGAAAATGAAGAATAAAGCTGGAAGATTCACACTTCCTGATTTCAAAACTTACTACAAAGCTAGAGTATAATCAGAGCAGTGTGGTACTGGCATAAGGACAGACGTACACACCAATGGAACAGAACTGATGGCCCAGAAACAAACCCTACTATATACAGTCAGATGATTTTTGGGAAAGGTGCCAAGACCATTCATGGGAAAAGGATATTCTTTTCAACAAGAGATGTTGGGAAAACTGGGTACACATATGCAAAAGAATGAGGTTGAACTTTTACCTTATACTGCATACAAAAATTAACTCAAAATGCATCAAAGACCTAAACACAAGAGCTAAGGTTGTAAAACTCTTACAAGAAAACAAAATGGAAAATCTTCATGACATTGGATTTGACAATGATTCTTGCATATAACATCTAAAGCACAATGAAAGAAAAACAGATTAAAGCAGATTTCATCAAAATGAAAAACATTTGTGCATCAGAGGACACTGAGTGTGAAAGACAACCAATACAGAGTAGGAGAAAATAATGCCAAATTATATATCCAAAAAGGGATTAATATCTAGAATACATAAAGAACTCCTATAATTCAACAACAAAAAACCCTCAAACAACCCAATTAAAAAACAGGCAAGGGACTTGAATAGACATTTCTCTGTTTATCTATACAGACAGCCAATAAGCACATGAAAAGCTACTCAGCATCATTAATCAATATCGGAAATGTAAATCAACATCAGATGAGACACTACTTCACACCCATTCAAATAGCTATCATAAAAAAAAGAAAACAAAAATAACAAGTGTTGCCAGAATGTGGAGAAATTAGAATCCTTGTGAACAGCTAGTAGGAATGAAAAGCGATGCAGCTGCTGTGGAAAATCTCAAAATGATAAACATAAAATTACCATACCATCCAGCAACTCCACTCCTGGGTATATATCCAAAAGAACTGAAAGCAGGGACTAAAACAGATACTTGTACACTAATTTTCATAGCAACATCATTCACAATAGCCAAAGGAGAGGAACAATCCAAGTATCCATCAGTAAATGAATGGATAAACAAATGTCCTTTATACACACAATGGAATATTTATTCTATAAAAAGGAATACAATTCTGATACTTTTTCCAACAGAGACACATCTTGAGAACATTATTCTAAACGAAATAAGCCAAACACAAAAGGACAGATATTGTATGATTCCACTTATACTTGGTAACTAGAATAAGCAAACTTACAGAGATGGAAAGTAGAAGTACTAGCGGCAGAGCAGAGGAGGGAATGGAGAGTTATGATTTAATAGGTACAGAGTTTCTGCTTGGGATGATGAAAAAGTTCTGGAGATAGTAGTAAAGGCTATACAACACTGTAAATGTACTTAATGCCTTTAAGTGGTTAAAATGGTAAATTTTATGTTACACATATTTTACCACCAAAAAAAAGAAAGAAAGAAAGAAAGAAAGAACACATAACAGGTGGATCTGCATCATAGTCCCATTCAACCATCTCACAAGAGAAATATACAAAGCTTCATAGGGATTTAAAAGAAACTAAGTTCTGGAATCACAGCATTCTCTTTCCTGAGTAATCCTAGATGAAACCAGCTATCAATTTTCTTTACGACATTCCATTCTGCAGGCTTCCAAGCTATCCTCTGATAAATACATCCTTTCTTTGGATAACATTACTATCTATATAAAGCATGTGGTAGAGATGGGCTTTGAGTCTGAATAACAATTCCAACACTAGCTTTGTAAACTTGGCCAAGTTACTAAATGTCTCTGAGCCATAATTTCTGCATCTTTTTTTTTTTAAAGATTTTATTTATTTGTCAGAGAAAGAGAGAGCAAAAGCAAGGGGAGCGGCAGGCAGAGGGAGAAGCAGGCTCCTCAATGAGCAAGGAGCCGGATGTGGGACTTGATCCCAGGACCCTGGGATCATGACCTGAGCCAAAGGCAGATGCTTAACTGACTGAGCCCCCCAGGCATCCCCAACTTCTGCATCTTTAATGTGGGAATAACAGTGTCTTACTTCAAAGGGTCTGTGAGGGTTGAAGAGCATTATCTATTCTAATGAATGGATATAAGTAAGTATGTGATAGGTATGGGTCCTCCTCCCACCTCCTTAGCTTTTTGTCACATTATTAAACCCTAACAAAGTCACTCAGGTCACTGCCTCTTCGCTCCATTGGCATTCACACAATCATCACCACAGCTCTCTATGGATTGAGGGGCCTTGCTAGTATCTCTGTCAGAAACCTCTTTGAAAGTCCAAGTCTTCTCTCCAAGACCAACATCCAAAAGACCAAAAGTAAATGTAGACAAATTCATTTTCTGCCTATATCACAAACTTCTCCTACAGGAAATTTATCCTCCCTGAGGACAGAGACTGTCATAGGCTTATTTTATATCCCACACATTGCCTGTATTAGAAAAAATAACTTCCTGAGCTTTTTTTAAATTGACTTTTCAACAAATCGAAGTTTTTTTTTTAATAACAGGACCTTGAATAAATTTCTAAGTATCTAAGTTCTGTTTCTATACTTGTAGTACACAGCAATAGGGTAAAAACAATACCTATTGTTCTCTTTCAGTGATGAGAACCGAAGCAAAATATATGAGGTGTTACAGGGTATGACCATGACTATTTCAAAGCCTGCTATACTGAAACTGGCTTATATTAAAAGTGCCAGAAAAAAGAGAATAAGTCCAACATCCCACCATAAAAAACTCAATAATGAAGTTGATCTAATATCAGGCAAAATTTAAAAATCCATTTAATCTCCACTTAAAAAGCAAAAACTTCAAATCAAGTAATCATCAGAGAATAACATCAAATCAGAATTTGTATTGCTGATTTACTCCTAAATTAGTGGTAAGACATTCAATTTTACCTTATCTGACTGATCTAAACTCCTTCAGCTGTACCAGTTGGGATTACCACCATATATATTTATTAAACATGCCTAGGGGGTGCCTGGGTGGCTCAGTGGGTTAAAGCCTCTGCCTTCGGCTCAGGTCATGATCTCAGGGTCCTGGGATCGAGGCCCGCATCGGGCTCTCTGCTCAATGGGGAGCCTGCTTCCTCCTCTCTCTCTCTGCCTGCCTCTCTGCCTACTTGTAATCTCTCTGTCAAATAAATAAATGAAATCTTTAAAAAAAATAAAAATAAAAAAAATAAACATGCCTAGGTATAAGACTGGAATCAGAAGACAGAACCATAACAGAAAAAAGAAACTGAGAGGTTACAAGGAAAAGAGGCTAGGATCATTTTGTTAAGTAGACTTTCATACTGTTAATTTATAGAACCACGATAGGGGAAGGGAATCCACAATGTGCTAGTTTCTGTGCTATGCACTTTAAAATTGACCTTTTAATAAAGTATAACATACTGAAAAGTATACAAATCATAAGTATAAAGCTTAATGAGCTAAAAAAAAAAAAAAGCTTAATGAGCTTTTACAATGTGTTTCCAAACCAAGAAAGCGATTGTTACTAGCACCCAAAGAAGTCCTCCTTTGTGTCCTCTCCGTCATTACTCTACCCAAGAGTAAGCAATGTCTTGACTTCTGTCATTGTAGAATAGTTCTGCTTGTTTTGAACTTTATATAAACAAAATATACCACATGTACTCTTTCATGTCTGCTTCCTTCCACTCAACATTTTGTTTGTGAGGTTCATCCACACTGCCCCTAGCAGGCAAGTCTATCTTCATCTCTTGATTTAAAGAACCCAACAATTCTGGTATTTCTCATTTAGCTTAAAAAAAAAAAGCTGAGATTCTGAAATTAACTGAGAGAGAGTAATTAAGGCATTCAGGGTCACATAGCTACTAAATGGAAAGGCTAAAATTAAAAACTGTCTAATTTGAAAGTCCATGCTCTTTCTGGTTCCATTATCCTTGCTTACTGTATTTTAAAACAACAAAAAATTAATCCCTTTCCTGGTTTACTTATCATAGGCCATATATATGCGTAGAGGCTTGGTAAAAGTCAGGACTAAGCAAATTAAGAAAGTATTGTTAACAGGAGGAAGAGTTACCTAATGCAATGGCTTTTAAACCTCTATGACTGTGACCCACAGACTTAACTCCAGGCATTTATATACAACGATATGCATTCCTGAAAACCTTGCACTTTGTAAAAATTATGCACTAAAAATGGTCTTGTGGGAAAAAAACAGAGTTAGGAATACACTAAAAAGCTCATGGAAACTTGTATCCTTTACACAGACAGACACAGACACACACATGCACCATAAGAATGAGTCATTAAGAAAAGGTTACATTCGGCTCAACAAACTAAATTAAAAAGAAGAAGGGCAGCGCAATTCATTTTAGAATAATTTCCAACTAAAACGATTTTTTTTTTTTTACAAGAGAACAAATCTACACCTTTATTTACTTTTCATTAAATTTAAATCCTTGAGGGGTACAGCATCACACGGATTCTGTGGCCAATGGCTTTAGCAGGAAGGTTGCTTCGGAATTTGGCACGAACCATGCCACTGTTTCCATGAGCACGAGTTACTTTTCCCCAGATTACTCTGGTTTTGTTTGGTTTGCCACCAGGAGTCACTGTATTGTTCTTTGCTTTGTACACGTAAGCACATCTCTTGCCTAGATAAAATTCCGTTTCATCTCGAGCATATACACCTTCGATTTTAAGAAGAGCTGTGTGCTCCCTCTGGTTCCGGAGACCCCGCTTATAGCCAGCAAAAATGGCCTTGGACCACAGCCTTCCAGACATTATTGGCGTTTTAGGAGTCCTGTTCCCAGCAGGCCGAACTTATTTGCACCCAAAGTTCAGCAAGAAGAGTTCCACTCACCCAACTAAAACGATTTTTAAAAATAAAGATTTAATGTATAATCGAACAAACCTGTAGCTATCCAGAACATTAACCTTCTAAGAGTGACTTATTTCCCCAAGGTTTCCTGGAGTGAAGATTTGAATGCATATCACCATCTGCCGACAGGAACCACTTAATAAAAGCTTTTCATGGTGACAGAATTAAAATTTGAGGTCAGACGCATATGGCTTTGGGGACCAGTAAGAGACTATTAAACCGTTTACCACCTTTTATCTGTTCAGACTGCCCAAACAGACCTTTGAAAAGTGTCTATGCTACCAGGTACCAGAGATCTCAAGATCAACTTAGAATCAAGTTAGTAAAATTAGAGTCTAATAAGATAGAGTCCTGTATAGAAAACTGCCTTCTCAGACATAGACCCCTGAGAGTAGCTTAAATCCTCACCTGCTTAGGTCACTAAGACAGGTACATAAAGTAATTTGGGCTCATTGACAGAGTGGCATCTAGAAACCATTCTATTAATCCCCCCAAAGTCTCAGGTTCTTAGCCTAAAAGAAGTGAGTTATGATTCCCTGGCATTATCCAGGGTCCTGTATGAATCTTAACAGAATTACAAATTTGGGGCAATTATGGTTTCTTTGTAAGAAGAAACTGAGCTGCAATTTAGGCCTAAACTTGGCCTGGTTCATTCCTGGTCACTGAGGAGTCACTTCCTCAGGGCTTCAAATTCTTCCCCAGAAAACTAGGAGGTGAGAACTCTATAGTGCATTCCCAGGCAGGTCCCATATTTACTACAAATAAGCTGCACACCTGTTTCCTCATCATCCACCTCCACAAGTGTCTGATTTTTATGGCTTCATAGAAAATCCTACTGTTACTGAAATATGGCAACTTTTATCAAGTGATACCAGTTGTCTTCTTGCAAGCTACTCAGCAATTGCCTTGACAACCATTTCTGTTCAGTCGTCTTTGTGACTACCTCTTTCTTCTCTGCATCAGGAAGGCCAGAGACTACCAAGGGGCTTCCAATCAAACATGTCCTGTGTGAGTCTGAAACAATACAGCAATCTCAGGAAAGGGCTCTCTTCTTTAGAAGATAACTTGACTGAGAGGGTATGGATAATCTTTAAGATGTGGTATTAAGCCTAGGCATATCATAGATTTTTAAAAATTATTTTAAAGAATATAAACATTCCGAATAGTGAAGGCAGAAGAGTGGTGCCATTGGCTAACAGTCATTCCATATTTACTAAGAACCTTCTTCATGCTAACAAGTCAGAAAACCTTTCTATAGAATCAGAGAGCCAGCAGAAACCAAGAGGCATGAGAAGAAAACAATATATGTCCAGTTTCACTTCAGAGATAGGTTTCTTGCTTAGCTTTTTTTTTTAAGATTTTATTTATTTATTTAACTGAGAGAGACACAGCGAGAGAGGAAACACGAGCAGGGGGAGTGGGAGAGGGAGAAGCAGGTTACCCGCTGAGGAGCCGACGTGGGGCTCGATCCCAGGACACTGGAATCGTGAGCTGAGCTGAAGGCAGACGCTTAACGACTGAGCCACCCAGGTGCCTCTCTTGCTTAGCTTTTTGAGTGTTTTATTTTTTTTTTTTAAATCCTGGAAATTTAGCTTTTAGGACACAAGATACTTTACTCAACTTCCTCAGCTTCTGACCCAGCAATTCATTCCTTAATTAAAATCTACTTTAATTTTTCTTCATTCTAAGTCCCTGGGGTTCACTGGGCCAGGATTTGTGGTGGATTTTATTTCAGGGAAAAATCTTATATGGTAATACCAGTTCAGAGAACCACCAAAATTTATTTCATCAAAATCACTGACAGGTGTAAAACCTATGCAATACTCTAATACAGAGCAGTGATTCATAACTTTTTTTTCCCACTCTGACACACCTGAAGAATACAAAACACTATCAGTGAAAGCAGGCTCATTAAATGCACTGGTTTTCCAGAACAGGGTAGAAGGGAGGACTTATGTGATGGGGAGAGAGGCTCCACTGGATGAAGGTGTTTCGGAATCTCCAAGGGTATTTGTGTAATTAGAAAAAGCACCTCCCTCAGTCCATATGCTTCTTCCGCCCCCTCCCCTCTGAAAAAGAGTCTAGAACAGTCTAGAGCATTTCTTGCCCAAAAGAAATATAATTGAAGGGGTGCCTGGGTGGCTCAGTTGGCTAAGAGTCAAACTCTTGATTTCGGCTCAGGTCATGATGTTGGGGTTATGAGATCAAGCCCTGCATTGGGCTCTGCGCTGAGTGTGGAGTCTGCTTAAGATTCTCTTCCTCCCTTTCCCTACCACACTTGCTCACTCTCTCTCTCTCAAAAAAAAAAAAAATTACACGTAATTAAAATTAACTAAAATTTACAATTCAGTACTTTAGTCCCACTAACCACATGGCTATATGTTAGACCATCCATATCTAGAGGAAATACATTATAAACTTAAATATTAAGTACTTAATATGTTCTAACTACTATACTTGCATTAAGTTGTTCAATTCTCACAGCCCAGTAAGGTAGGTACTATTATATTATTTAGTATTTTATTCATTCATTCATTCATTTATTGAGAGAAAGAGTGAGCACATAAGTGGGAGGGAGGGGGAGAGGGAGAGAGAGAATCTCGAACTCAGCTCATGCTGGGCTTGATCCCATGACCCTGAGATCATGACCTGAGTCAAAATCAAGAGTCAGAGGCTTAACCAACTGAGCCACCCAGGCACTCCAGGTGGGTACTATTATTATCTTCATATAGAGGAGAAAGATCCATACAGAGAGCTGTCTTAGAATTTGCCCAAATTTACACAGTTAGTAAATGGTGGAGCTGGGATTCAGAGCAAGGGAAATTGGCCAATCTCTTGTCTCTGAAGCTTGGGGTTTTTCCAGGAAAACTAGGCTATTTAGTATGCCCTAGGAGTAAACACAATCTTCTGCCTCTTGTTAGAGACTCTCAGCACTGGGTGACTTTCTCCATCATATGGCCCTGTGCTGGTTATTTGTTAATGTAAGTTAGATCATGTCCCTCCCTCCCCTGCTTAAAATCTCCCAAAGGCTCCTCATAGCTCTTAAAATTAAGTCCAAGTCCTTTATTATCCTGACCCACATCATCCTACATGATCTGACCCCTCCTCTCCCACAGCCCTCATCATTCGCGCTGCTCCAGCCATGCTTCCTCTTTTGCTCCAGATGCAGGCCAAACTCCTCACTACCTGAGGGCCCTTGCACTACCTGGAATGTTCCACCCCATATTCATATGGCTCACTTCTTATCATTTGGGTCCCAGCTTAAACATCACCTCCCCAGAGAACCCTTTCCTGAGCACTCTATCTAAAGTAGTCACCCAGACTCCCTCTACGATACCGCTCTTAGTTCTCCCCAACAGTTAGCATCATGCACAATCATCCTTGTCTATTTATTTGTCTACTCCACTGGGACTTTGTGTTGTTCATTCAGCACTGTATCACTTGGAATGGTGTCTGGTATGCAAGAGGCACTCAAAGAGTATTTTTGAATGAAATGAATGAATCCTAGTCACTAAGGAAAAAAAGGCATAAATTTTTAAAATTACATAAGCAGAACATGATGACTACTTTCTGAATTTGAAAAATATGTGGGTGGTTTGTAAGTAGAACTTACAGGTGATTTTTGAGAGACACACAGCTTAAGACAGATCTCTCGAAATGGAACAAAACAAGCTGGGTCCTTTAGTATCTATAAATCAGTCTCAAATCTGACCAGATCATTACAAACAGGTAATGAGAGGATGAAAGGAGTTGAGAGACATAATTATGAATACAACTGAGCTTTTCAAAGACTTTTCTGAATACAGTCCTCATAGCTCATTAAGGAAATCCATCTAACACTTGGCAGCACTGGAAAATAGGGAAGAGTACCATCAGAGAATGAGGAACTTTGAGGAGTTTCTGTCATATATCATCTAAATATAGCTATATAATGGAGAAAATCAATCAATGCTGACAGCCTATAACCAAACATAGGTATAGGGTTGTATTTCCTGATAGAGCATACTAAATAGACCAACTGTCCTGGGAAAAAGCCCACACTTTCAAACAAAATGTGGGAGTTCGACGGGAAGTGCTGAGATACCTGAACTCTGAAGACCTGTGCAGGCACCCCACTGCAAGCAAACAAAGCTTCTGGCTGCAGTGGTCGCCACCAGGCACTGAAGGCACACTATGGCTTCTTACTAATTTTTAAAGACACATTCAAAGGAGAAAGAGACAACAAGGAGGACTATAAAGAGTCTACTCTAAATGTGACACTGAGGGACGCCTGGGTGGCTCAGGTCATGATCCCAGCATCCTGGGATCGAGTCCGATATAGGGCTCCTTGCTCAGCAGGGAGCCTGCTTCTCTCTCTGCCTGCCACTCTGCCAGCTTGTGCTCTTTCCCTCTCTCTCTGACAAATAAATAAATAAATAATCTTAAAAAAAAAATAAATATGACACTGAAAAAAAAAGATTAACTAAAGGCATTCTCCGGAAAATGCCATGGGGCGATTTAAGGTTGGAAACGATAATGCAGGAGCACAAATAGTACAAAGAAATTCAAATAATGAATAACTCAGTAAATAAAATTCTTCACAGGGGAAAACAATATAAATAAGAAAACTGTAATTTAATTACAAATATCTGAAATGTATTTGCATGCCTGGCCTCCAAATTAGTTAAAACACCTCGTTTAAAAAAACCTTCAGAAAAGTTCTAAAGAATCACCAGAGAAATTTCAATACAGCCATGGGGGTGGAGGGACAGAAAAATAGATATGTGACATTTACAAGTAATGGTAAAATTTAGGTGGTGGACATGAGGTTTTTCATTGCAAAACCTTTCTGATTTTGTTGTATGTTTCAAATTTTTCATAAATAAAAATAAACTTGAAAATATCCCAAAGAAACTGCTGTCTCAAAGCTTAACAGCAGGCAATACTGAAAAGATGAATAGTGTAATGGAAGGAATGATCATTGTTTTTAGCACTCTCACATATAATGACCATTCATCACAACAAACCTGAGAGGTATGTGACATTATCTCCATGATACACACTGCGCGCGCGCGCGCGCACACACACACACACACACACACACACACACACACACACACACACAGACACACACACACACACACACACACACACTGCCCCCCGCCCCAAGGCTCAAAGAGTACTTTAACAAAGTTACTTGGATATCAGTCAGTATTAAGCCCAGGCTCTCTCTCTCTCTATATATATATATACGCTTAAAAATCTACCTAAAATCTTAATCCACCCACATTGTTTATTTTCCACAGTTTTCCAAGAAAGTGACTCTATTTCAGCTTTGCTTGGAGAAGCATTTCACAAATAGTGAGAGCATATAAAATGCACTTTGTAAGACAATACTTTTTACAATGTACTATATTAAGTAAAAATGACTTCTAGTTTCAAAATCCTATATAATGTTCAATGCTAACTGACTCACATATCTTCTTTGTATTAAAGTTATGTGTATATATCTTTTGGAGTCCTTTTAATGCTGTAATTCCCTTGAAATTAGGATCCATATCTGATTCATTTCTACATTCGTTGTAATAGTATCTTGAATAGTAAACATGATCCTCACAATAGATATACAAGGCATCTAGGACACCTGTTCACATATTAAATACTTCAAGAAACAGAGGCAGAGTAAGCTCTGATGCTATTTCTTCATGAAAAAGCTCACTTATTGAACTAGGGCTCCAGTCTTGTCCTATTGCATGACTGACTCAAAAAGGACATTAAGCCTGATTCTCCAACTCAGAGTCTGGCAGGGTGTCCAAAGGAAAAAGCTGTAGTTATTTTTTTTAAATGCTTGAGAAATCCTGAAAGATGGGATCCTGATGTAAATAAAAAGGTTTGTAAACCTCTTGATTTCCTTCTATTAGGAGAGTGATAGAAAGAAAATGAAAGTGCTTCTTGAAAATCCTAAACTTCATTACAGGTTACCTAAAACTCAACAAAACCAGAAGCTGATATATAACAGCTAACATTTATACTTAGCTCTTTGGACCAATTCCATGTATACATGTTATTTCATATGAAATAACACCCATTTTTCATAATACCCAGTGAAAGATTTCTATTACTCTCATTTCACTGATAAGTAACTTTCAGAGTTGGGAGACCTAGTAGGTGGTTGAACTGGGATTTAAAACAATCTCGGTCACGCTCTTTGCAGTATACTACGCTGTTATTTGCTTGCACAAAACTAGTCAATAGCCTTCTAAATGGTTTCTCTCTACTTCCATTCTATCTTGTGTATGGCAACTGGAATAATCGTTCTAAAATAAAAATTCCATCAGCTGCTTCTCTGCTTAAAATCCTTTAATGGATCCATGTAGCCTGTGGTATGAAATCTACCAAAGTCCTTGGCATTGCAAACATAGCCCCTCAAAGCCAAAATTATTTAAGATTTGGCCCCTATTTCTCTAGCCTCATCTACCCATCTTCTTTTCTTTAGCCTCTTTCCTTAACTTATTCTAAATGATCTGTACTCCCTCAACTCATCTGCAAGTCCCTCTTCTCATAAAGCACTCAACTTTCAACTTAACAACTCATCTTTCAAAATTTAACTCAGAAATCAATGAATCTCCTCTTCGTCGGCCCTCTTAGGTCTTTTCCTTAGATAATCATTTCCTTTTCTATTCTATGTTTATATCTGGTTCATACAGCATTTCAATACTGTACTGCAATTATTTGTTTGCATACCTCTCTTGCCTGTTTGACAGCAAAGGTCTAAGGGATGTCTTAAGTCATCTTTACATCCCTAGGATCTAATACAGTGCCTGACAGTAGCAGGCATCAGATACATACAAGTTTGTTGAGCTGAATTCAAATAAACTCACTTAGAAAGTATAAAAGTGTTAAAACAGGACTTGGACTTTGCAAAATATAAATGTTTCAAAGGAAAAAAAGAGCCTGAAACTCTTTAACAGAATTGTGTGTAACAATGGCAATTGCCCTGAAGGTCCCTGCTAGCACTCTGTGCCCCAGCTGGGCCTCCAGAAGGTTCATTACTTTCATATTATCACTGTGGCAATTTATTAATGAGCTCAACAGTAGCAAGACAAATTGAAATGACAGCCCTGGCAACTAACATCTCTTATTTATCACTACAGCTAGTCTCTTAGTAGCAGTGCCATGGATAACCCTTCTTCAATGCAAAACAATTACAGAGTATCTTCTAAGAAACCTACAAACACTGTGATTGGCACTAAGGGGAATCCAAAAAAAGTATTGGTCCTCATTATGATAAACAAAAAATGTGTTCTTGAAAAATAACTCAAAACTGAAAAACACAGACGCCCATTAGAAGTGATGGCAAAGGACTCATTATGTAATTCATCACTTAAGAGTCAATTACCTATCCAAGGGTAAATGAAACACCACTGGGGTTCCTCTTTCTTCACCACTGGGGTTGCTGATGGAGGCAGTAAGCATGGGAGCCAAGAACCAGTACTAGGCATTCTGGCAGAAGGAAGGTCTATAAAACTAAAGCTACCAGTCCTCCAAAAGTCTGAAGGCTTCTTGGTATCATAGCATTCCTACCAATGATTTAAAGTTGCCCTCCTGAGGTAAAACAAAGGCAAATCATAAGCCACTAACACACAGAAGTATACTTTAAGTGCAACTAGACATAAATATGGTTTTAAAGAGAGAGGGAACTAGCAAGAAATCCTGTGGATACAGGCAGTTACTACATACTCACTGTCTTTCACTAATGACTATGACACCTCCAAGTAA
The DNA here is from genome assembly GCA_002007465.1 of Ailurus styani. Classification (NCBI taxonomy): domain Eukaryota; kingdom Metazoa; phylum Chordata; class Mammalia; order Carnivora; family Ailuridae; genus Ailurus; species Ailurus styani. The sequence goes on along the minus strand of LNAC01000063.1, from coordinate 6,770,485 downwards.
CGCCCCTGTTTTGGCTTCTTACCCTGCCATAACAGAGTACCACCAACTAGATATAATAAACAAAGGTAATTTATTCTCTCACAGTTCTAGAGGCTAGATGTCTGAAATCAGGGTTTTGGCAGAGTCAATGCTCTCTCTGAACCTTGCAGGGGAATATACCTTCCTGCCTCTTTCGGGTTCTGGTAGCCTCAGGAAACCAACAGATTTTGGTACTGATAGGAGTGGGGTGCTTCTCTAACAAACAGTTAAAAATGGGGAAATGCCTTTGGAATTGGATAATGGGTAGAGGCTTAATCTAAAAAACCCAGATTGCCTTGGAAAGATGTTTGGTACAAATATGAACCTTAAAGATGCTTCCGGTAAGGTATTAGAAGGAAACAATGAATACATTATTGGACACCAGAGGAAAAGCAATTACTGTTATAAAGTGGCAGAAAACTTGTCTGAATTGTGTCCGGTCATTGGGTGAACTTGTGATAAACCTGGATATTTAGCTGAAAAAATTTCCAAAGTGCTGAAGTCTGGCCTAGTTTCCCCTTGGTGCTTACAGTAAAATATGAGCAGAGATAAACTGAGGAATGAACTGTTAAGCAAGAAGGAATCAGCACTTGATGATTTAGAAAATTCTCTGCCTAACCAGACTACATGCTCTGGAAATAGGGCCAAGGGTGCGGCTGGACAATCGTTTGCCTGTGACTCATGGATATAGTCAACCATCTCAGAAGCTAGGAATAGAGATATGGCTATCCAGGAAAGATCTGGAGCCTCTTGCCAGAAGGTCTGGATCCCCAAGAACGACATGAAAGACTGATGAGGTTTTTGAGAATTTTATACCAGCAGAAGCGCTGCTGGTCTGGATTGAAGGGAACAAAGATGGAATAAAAGGAAGGAAGAATAACACTAAGGGCAAAGCCATGCATGTAGAGGCCTGGGCCAATGGGCCCCTCTAGGTATAAAAGGGTGGAGGTGTCCTATCAGGCCAGAGGACAGAGCATCAGGTCACAGAGAATTACTCTCAGGCCTTGCGATCTTGTGAATTTGCTTTAGACCGGTGACCTTTTTATTCCATCTTCCCTTTGTAATGGAAATATCTCTCCTATGCCTGTCCTACCTTGTATCTTAGAAGCAGATAACTTGTTTTCTAGGTTTCACAGGTCCACAGATGGAGAATTTTGTACCACGATGGACCATACCAGTCTCATCCATACTTGATTTAGAAAATGAGGTCTGAGACTTTTTGAGCTGATTATATTTAGATGAGATTCTGGACTTAAAGAGTTGATGCTGGAATGGGTCAGGATGTTGGAAGGGGGTAAATGTATTCTGCACAATGGAAGTTCATGACTTTTGGGGGCCAGAAGGTGGACTGTTATGTGTGGAATTCACTATTCATCATGTTATGGGTTGTGTTCACCAAAATTACGTACTCCTGGTACCTCTGAATGTAAACTTATTTGGAAACTGGGTCTTTGTAGATATAATCAAACTAAATGAGGTCACAGGGTGAGCCTTCATCCAATCTGTTTGGTGTCCTGAGAAGAAGAGGAAAACACGTGAAGATAAACACAAACAGGGAGAATGCCACAAGATGACAGGCAGGGACTGGAGTAATGCAGCTGCAAGGCAAGGAATGTCAAGGAGTGACAGCCACCACAAGCTAGGAAGAGATTCTACTCAGTCTCGGAGGAAGCATGACCCAGCTGATACCTTGATTTGAGAGTTCTGCCCTCCGCACTGTGAGAGAATAAATTTCCATTGTTCTAAACCACCCATGTGTAGTACTTTGTTACAGCAGTCCTAGGAAATTATAATACTCCTTAATACTAATATATATTCAAGACTTACTAAGTACCAGGTACTGTGTTAAGTGTCATACCCCTTGTGAGGAAAAGAAATAAAATAACTTTCCATTACACTACTTCTAACCACTATACTAAACTTTCTCCCATGTACCATATGCTGTATAGTAATCTGTCTGGCTTTGTCCCAGGTTCTTGGCATAGAGCTTCTAAAACCCTTGGGATTTTCCAAGTGACAGGAATATCTTTGTTATTCGTAAGCCCCGTGGATCACACGTGAGTTTGTGCTAATAAGATGGCTCAGGATGGGGGCCAGTTGCCAGAAAGACCAATCATGGGATTAGAGGATTGGGGCTTTGGGTCAGCCTACCTTCAGGGCCTATCTATTAAAGCCCCAATCAGTACTCTAGACACAGAAGGTCAGTGCAGCTTCCTAATTGGTAAACATATCAATGTGCCAGGAGGATGCCCTGATTCCACGGAGAGAAGACATGGAAGCTCTGTGTTTGGGACTCATCCCGACCGCACCCTATATGTCTCTCCATTTGGCTCTACCTTGTTTGTATCTTTTATAATAAACCTGTAATCGTAAATATGGCACTTTCCTGAGTTCTGAGTTGTTCTAGTGAATTCCTGAACCTGAGAGGGAGGTCACAGGAGCCATCAGATTTGCAGCCAGTTGGTTAGAAGTGTAAATGGTCTGAGGACCTTACTTGAGGCTGGCATCAGAAGTGGGGGCAGTCTTGTTGGGAACCGTGTTCCCTTAAACCTATGCAATCTGACACTAACGCCGGGTGGCTAGTGTCAGGATTGAATTGGATTATACCAGCTGGTGGCAGAAGAACTGGGTTAAAATAGAGTACCATAATTGAGTCCTATAGTGGCCTGGTAGACCCAAAAGCAACCAGTGATAGAAAACAGAAAATCCGCCACATGAGAAAAAAGTCCACTTGGTCTCTCAGCTGTCTGACTTTCATGTGTCATTCCTTCATACATTATATATTAATCAATACTCTTAAACGTTTTCTCATATGCAGAATTGGGCTTTTCATTATTTCTCTTAAGAAAAATGGTTTTGAGCTAATGCGTAGTGGAATGTCCACCAGGGAAAAGAGTTGGGGCATTTGCTAGGTATCTGGGGATTGTGGCTCATGTGCTCATGCAACACAAGGACATAATCCTCAGCTGGAAGACCCCTTGTCTGACTCAGTCACTCCTCACTGACCCCACAGACTGGCAAGCACGACTGGATTGTGTGCAGGCAGCAGGTGGGGGAATTTCACCAGGGGATATGTACATGTATTTGGAGGGACTACTTCCAACTCCTTAACTCATTAAGTAATGATGGTTTATTTACCCCAAAATATTTTTTATATGGACTAAGCCTTATAAGTAACTGAAATACATGATTTTTTTTAAAATGAGCCACTTAAAAGTCAGTATGTGTAATAACTGATTTTAATAAGACTCTATTTTGGTGATGGTAATTTTTTATATGTGTCATTTCCAACTAGACTCTAAGCTCCTTGAAAGCAGGAACTATATTTATAGCTGTCTCTATCTCAGAGACCAATTTACTTGAATAGGAAAGGAGGGGCAGGATGAGAGCATACAATTTGTTAGCATAGGTTCTTAAGACTACTAAATGCCAAGCCTATGTTAGATGCTAGGAATATAAGAAAAGATATGGCTCTTTTGGATAATCTAAAGGAGTCCAACATAAAAGTTCATGTCTTCTTTTTTTTTTTTTTAAAGATTTTATTTATTTATTTGACACAGAGAGAGAAATTACAAGTAGGCAGAGAGGCAGGCAGAGAGACAGGGAGAGGAGGAAGCAGGCTCCCTGCTGAGCAGAGAGCCCGATGTGGGCCTCGATCCCAGGACGCTGGGATCATGACCTGAGCCGAAAGCAGAGGCTTTAACCCACTGAGCCACCCAGGCGCCCAAAAGTTCATGTCTTCTTAATGGAACTTTCTTTGCACTATTTTTTAGAAATCTGAACAAGGTAAACAGGTATGTAAGAAGAAAACGAGGCCATGAAATATAGTTATGCCCTTTCTGGTGCTGTCTCAATGTGGGCTGGAGTCAGGCCTACTTCAACTTTTGGTGTAGTAGACATAGCAGGAGCCTTAGTCAGGAAAACACAGAATAAATTTTGCATCTGATGCTTCAAATACCTGTGACCTCAGATAAATGATTTAATCTCCTTAGCCTCATCTTCTTCAACTGTCAAATGAGGATAGATAGGTCATTTGTTGGCCAACACTACAAAGATTAAGTAAATAATGTGCTGCACACCCCCCAAAGTTAACAGTAATCATGAGAATTATCATTACGATTAGCATCATTAATAATTAGTATCATTAATACTGTACTTTAAAATTCAAAAGGCCATGTAGTTGCAAGAGGACAAATATTGCTTGATTCCTCTTATCTGAGGTCCCCAGAGGTTAAATTCATAGAGAAAAATGGTAGTTGCGAGGGATGGGAAGGGAGGAATGGGGAGTTTTTGTTTCTGGAGACAGTTTCCGCCAGGGAAGATGGAAAAGTTCTGCAGGTGGCTGGTGGCGCTGGCTGCAGAACAAGTGAACGTACTTAAGGCCACAGAACTGTACACTACATACTTTTTATGAATATCTTAATTCTCACAACAAACCTAATAACAGAGGTACTATTATTCCCATACCTCTGTCCTGAGGTTTCATTTTATAGGGGAATAAGGTGAGGTACAAAGATTTTAACTTCTCTGAAGTCAAGAAGCGGCTAACAAACAGCACACATGCTGGGGTTTCCCTGCACTTTCACATTGTCTGCTTCATTTGCTCCTTAAAAGCTTGCGAGGTACAAACGGCAAAGACTAGTATCTGTGCATTAGAAATAAAATCAAGACTCGGAGAGTTTAAATAACTGGTAACAGTAACAGAGCTAGTAATTGCAAAATCCAGGATTAGACTCTAGGTCACGTGACTTCAAATCTTGTACTTTTTCCATAGGCCAGTCTTTCTGCCAGTAAGAGATCACTTAAAGGTCACTCATAAAACTGAAAGAACAGACAAATGCAATTAAGATAAAACAAAACAAGAGTGCTGTTTAAAACATCAGATTCCAAACTTTTCAATTAAACCAATTTCAAGGCTAATTCAGTTTTAACCTCCTCCTCTGTACACCTCCCACCCTCTGCCCTGGGGCTTTGAGGCATATCCATACAAGATATCTGGCCAGGAGGTTTTTATTTGTATCTTTCTTTTTTTATTATTTTTTTTTTAGGTGGGCTCCCCAGTGGAGCCCAACGCAGAACTCACCACCCTGAGATCAAGACCTGAGCTGAAATCAAGTGTATTTTCTAAGACATATATATCAACCCTTATTATATATGTCATACTCAACATACAGGAATAGGTTCCCCAGTGAGGAGAAAATCATCCAGCTTGTCCAAGACCAAATAAAAAGCTTCTCTGTCTGACCTATGTCCCAAATATTGATGACTTTCCCAATTTATCCAGTCAATACTTACTGAATACTCTATGTCTCAGTCCCTGGGCTAGGGATATAAGGATGGGTATTGAACCATGTTAATTTAGAAGTGGAGAGAGATAAGCAAAATGCATTACAAAGGAATGTAACATGTAGTTAGAATGGGTATGTGAAAGTGGAGACCAATTTTCTCTAAAGGAATTGAAAAAGACTTCATAGAGTAAGTGACTTCTGAACTAGAATTTGGAGAATGCATCTTATTCCAGTCAGAGAATGAAGTTTCGGAAATTCTAACTAAGGAAAGGGAAGTAGAAAAGTAATAAGTAGTCAAAGGGCTTGTATGATGTCCTGTGGAAAATGATAGGTAGCTCAGGCATAGGATGGATATGAGGCACTGGCTGAATTAGAAAACCAAGTTGGAATCAGATAAAGATCCAGGATTATATTCTGCAGCCTACAGGTTTTCAGACTTCTTTAGTCAAAGAACTATCTTCAAACACATTTTTATACAAAACACAACAATATATAATAACTACAGAGCTTATCAGATAGAAGGGACGTGAAGAATCCGTCTACACATTCTGCCTCACTTTGACACCCCAACACAGACACCTGAAGTGGTGCTAGTTAGTATTCAGTGCGTAGTCCTCATCAGCAAAAGGTTCCCAATTTGTAGTAAGTAAAGAAATTGAGAGTAAGCACTATGAAACTTTGTACTACAATTTAACAGAATAATTTTATGTTATTCAAGCTAATAAAATTTTAAGTTTATACTTGGACTTCAAAAAATTTAGCTAATAATTTATTTTTATTTTATTTATAAAGTTATTAGTCTAAGATGAATGAAAAATACTGCTCCGTTACATCAGGTGTTGTATGTAAACACTGAATCACTAAATTCTACACCTGAAACTAATACTGTCCTGTATGTTAACTAACTGGAATTTATTTATTTATTTATTGGAATTTATTTATTTTTAATTTATTTTTAAAAGATTTACTTACTTATTTGAGAGAGAGAGTGTGTGCACAGGAATGCGCCAGCTTGGGGAGGGGCAGAGGGAGAGAAGGGAAGCAGACTCCCCACTGAGTGCAGAGCCCTGAGGAGGGAGGGCTCCACCCCTCCACACTGGGGCTCCATCTCACAAACCTGAGAGCATGACCTGAGCTGAGGTCAAGAGTCCCCTGATTACCTGAGCCACCCAGGCATCCCAAATAACTGGAATTTAAATAAAAACTTGAAAAAAAATATGGCTCCTTCAACACGTGTAGTTTAAGAAGCATGCCCTAGAGGTTCCACAACTGATCAGGTCTGTAATTGAGAAAGAAAAATAACTCCAGTGGCTGTTTAAGATTTTATTTATTTATTTATTTGACACACAGAGGAGATTACAAGTAGGCAGAAAGGCAGGCAGAGACAGGGAGAGGAGGAAGCAGGCTCCCTGCTGAGCAGAGAGCCCGATGCGGGCCTCGATCCCAGGACGCTGAGATCATGACCTGAGCCAAAAGCAGAGGCTTTAACCCACTGAGCCACCCAGGCGCCCTCCAGTGGCTGTTTAGAAGAGGAAGATCAACTGGTAAATATAAAGCATAAATAAATATAAACAAATAAAACAGTCCAGTTGATATAAGGATTACTTGTGTCAATGTTAAGCATCTGGCAAAGGAATAAGGGCATTTAAGTTCACAGAAAAGGAAGATCTCTGCAAGCTACAGTAGTCAAGGAAGGCTTAGACATGGTAGTAGATTTTTAGAGAAAGAAAGACCTTAAGTCATCAATTTCCAGACCTAAATTCATTAAGTCTATGATTTTAATATTCTTTATTATCTATGTATATGTCTACTAAAACACCTACTAGATACCAGGTGTGGGGGATACAATACCAAACATAAGGTATAATTCCTGCCATCATGACAGACATTAGTCCATACAAACAGATATGTCATTTAAAACTATTATAAGTACAACAGAGTTGCCTGGTGGTTCAGTCAGTTAAGCATCTAACTCTTGATTTTGGCTCAGGTCACGATCTCAAGGTTGTGAGAATGAACCCCACATGGCTTGGTGCTGAGTGTGGAACTTACCTGGGATTCTCTCTCTCCCTCTCCTTCTCCCTCTGTCCTTCGTCCCTCCCCCCACTTGCATGCTCTCTCTCTCACTTTCTCTAAAACAAACAAACAAAAAAACCCCAAAACAACAACAACTATTACAAATAGTGCAAAGAAAAGTCACATGGCACTATAAAATCTTGTAATATAAGAGATTAAAGAGATTCCAGAAAATGAAGGCAATATACCCTAAAGAAGTGAAATCTTAGTTGAACTCTGAAGAATGAGTGGAAATTAACCAGTCAAGGAAGGGACAAGAGCATTCTTGGCAGAGGGAACAGGCATGAGAAAAAACTGTGAGGCATTGAGATGGGGCATTGAGAGCCCACAGAACAGAAAGAAAGGAAGTATCGCTGATGCACAAAAAGCAAGGAGCAAAGTGAAAAGAGGTCACAAAGATAGATGGGCTAGGTCATTGAAAGTTCTCTAAGAACATAGATGAATCTTAAAGACCTCATGCTAAGTGAAATAAGCCAGTCACAAAAGGACTATATGATTCCACTCATACGAAGTATGGGGAAGAATCAAAATATGTGGTGTCACAGAGACAGAAAGTAGAACAGTAGTTGGAGGGGCAGGAGGGAGGGAGACATGGGCAGTTATTGTTTAATGGGTACAGGGTTTCAGTTCTGCCAGATAAAAAAAGTTCTGGAGATGGATGGTAAAGGTCACACAATATGAATATACTTAATGCCAATGAACTGTACACTTAAAAATGGTTAAAATGATAAATTTTGTTACATATGTCTTACCATAATTTTCAAAATAATTATCTTTTAAAGTTCTATAAGCTACATTAAGATCAATATGAAGCATGTGAAGAATTTTAGTATAACTGATAGACTTGGAGATTTTTTTTTTTCAGACTTCAAGTCTTTAAAAAAATTAACCCTAGAAACAACATGGAAAATGGATTAAAGGGAGCCAGCACAGCTGTAGGCAGAGTAGTTAGGATGCAATTATAGTAATTCAGGGGAAAGAGGACAGAAGCTTGGACCAGGATGGTAGCAATGAAGATTCACTCGTACATTCAACAAATATTTAATGAATGCTATAATATCCCAAGCACTGTGATAGATGTTAAATATAAGAAGAAGACTGGCAAGATTCCACCCCTATGGAACTTACAAACAAATAAATAAATAATTACCTTTTGTGATTCAGTGCTAAAACAAATAGTAACTGTGGAAGGGCAGTCAGGAAGGCCTCTATGGAGATGTGATTTCAAGCTGAGAAAGAACTAACAAAACATCAGGAGAAGACTTCCCAGGCAGAGAGAACACAGGCAGAGAGAACACTGTGTGCAACATCTCAGAGACAGGAAAGAGCTTCACATATTTAAAGAACAAAAAGGGTGCCAGTGTGACTGGAGTGTAGCCAGGGGATGGTGGCACCACGTGAGACGGGCTAAGAGAGTAGGCTCTGTATCATGCAGACCGCAGGGCAAACATTGTATTTTTATCACAAGGGGAACCCACTGAAAGATTTTAGGCAAAGAGGTGGCAGGATCTGTGGTGACTACACTGATGGCGGTGAAGGGGGGGAGGGGTAACATGAAAAAGTAGAAGCAGGAAAACCATTTAGGGGTTAATATGACGGTCCAAAAGGAATTATGACACCTTAGGCTAGAACAAAAGATGCAGGTGGAAAGACTCATCAGATATTTAGGATACAGACCTAATGGGTATTAGTAATGAACTGAAAATGGAGAAAAAAATCAAGTTTTTAGGTTAAGCCAAATAGATGAATTTGGAGGTTGTTCACTGAAATAGGCAACAATGAGCAAGCATCATAGTCACCTAGAGGGCTTTTTAAAAATACTAATTTCCAGGGCGCCTGGGTGGCTCAGTGGGTTAAGCCTCTGCCTTTGGCTCAGGTCAAGATCTCAGGATCCTGGGATTGAATCCCGCATTGAGCTCTCTCTCAGCAGGGAGCCTGCTTCCCCCTCTCTCTCTGCCTGCCTCTCTGCCTACTTGTGATTTCTCTCTCTCTGTCAAATAAATAAACAAAATCTTTAAAAAAAATACTAATTTCTGTGTTCCATTCCCTTGGAAATCCTAATTTAATCTTTTTCTGAGGGGTGGGGTGGTGTCCATGGGATTTTTAATTTCAAAATCTTTCCAGGTGTTTCTGATAATCTTCAAGGGAGTCACTGTTGTAGACAAAGTTAACCAGAGTTGGTTTCTACTGCTTGCAACCCCAAGTACCCATACTGAAACTGGTATTTGGAAGAGGAGTCCCAAAATGTAGAACTGACTGGATTAAGGTTAGGAACAGAAAAGTGCAGACCTCCATCTCATGCCGAGAGGTTGGCCATCCATATGTGGTACGAGAAAGCTGATCCCACTGTTTTGTATCAGGACTCACTACTATTGAGGTATATTGCAAAGAGACATGGTAGGGAAAATGCAGGATGTGACGTGTACTGGCTATGTAGGTGGCCTTCAATCAGTTCCTATAAAAAAGAAATCGCTTAATATGAAATAGGGGAGATATTAAAAATACTGAATAACCTGTAAGGCCATACCAGTGCATAATGGGGAATATCAATCCTGAATTAAGCTGCTCAATCTGAAAACACTGGGCAGGAAATAAGGCTTTTCTTAAAAAGTTTTATTCTGCCTAGAGCCTGCACAGGAGACTTGCTGAACTGGAAAATTACCCAGGGCTAAAAATGGTACAAGTAGGGCGCCTGGGTGGCTCAGTGGGTTAAAGCCTCTGCCTTTGGCTCAGGTCATGATCTCAGGGTCCTGGGATCAAGGCTCGCATAGGGCTCTCTGCTCAGCGGGGAGTCTGCTTCTCCCTCTCCCTCTGCCTGTCTCTTTGTCTACTTGTGATTTGATTTCTCTCTCTGTGTGTCAAATAAATAAATAAAATCTTAAAAAAAATGGTACACGTAAAGGCAGAAAGGCAGCACCTACAACTATGGATAAGACTGAGACATAACAGAGTCCTTATTCTGCTAGGGTCCTTTCAAGTACCTCTGTTATGTACTCCTTGCCTGATAAAGTTGGGATACTATCTAGAAGGAAGGAGAAGTTTATTAATAACTCCCTTCACCAGGCCCTATTTTAAATTAAGGAGCCAATAAATTCCTTTTTTGCTTCAATCCATTATGTTCTTTACAACCAAAAAGTGTTAATATACTACCAACATTTTAAAAAACTAGAATGCTGCTTTTTTTCCAAAAGGATCACCAGAGGCACTACCCCAAATCTACTAAAATAGTATCTCCAAGCCAAGGTACCTGTTATTCTAAATGTGCGTTCCAGAGGATCAAACAAATTGGGAAAACAAAAGTCTGGCTGTCTCCTCCCATACTGATGAAACAGAAATTGTTATTTCCCAGCAATACAGAGGAATAACATTAGAACAATATTTATTTAAAACATACCAAGAGCCCACCACCGTATCAGAATCTACCACAGTGTGCATATAGCGGGGCATGTAAAGTGTAAGACACTGGCTTGCCTACCAGGATCTTGTGGCCTTTAGTTCATGGAAAAGGCAAGACCTACAAATACATCAGGGATGGCTAAACATGTCTGATCAATGGAATAAACTAAGTATCATTTTGGTAGTTTAGGGGTGAAAGACATAAGATTTAAACCCCTTTCCATCAGACAACAAATTTATTTCCAAAATATGGTCAGTGTAAAATACATTTCCCTCTTAATATAAGGTGAAGGAGCACAAAGAAGAAAAATATGTATCAGGAAAACAGTCCATTAATTCAAATTTGGATTTAACCAACATGTATTTGAGCACTTACTACGTAAACATTTAGTGTATCAGGCACCTAAATTTACGTTTTCATTGATAACTAATATTCAGAAACACCAGCAAAATAGTAAATTGTCTGAGATATTTCTCTTTTCAGCCTAATGGTTTATTTAAATACCATCATTAAGGAGTTTAACATATCAAAAGAAAGTTGTTAGTGTTGAGAATGAAGAAGTCAATAAAAACATTACTTAATTCCATTACCAAATTCAAACAGCAGTTCTCAAAATGACAGCTTTGACACCTAAGTGTTCAGGTCAGCATTAAAAAAAAAAAAATCTACTCATTGTTAAGGCAATTAATCACATTCACCCCAAACAACCAATCCTTGTTTATTCACTTGGTAAAGTTGTATTAAGTAATTAAGTCAGAGGGATAACAGTTGGATCATTTGGAGAGTAAGTTCTGGAGCAAGAAAGAAGCAAGAGAATTGCTGGCTCTGCTGGTATTTGTTTAGTAATATATTCAAAGCTTTCTATATAGAGAGAGGCTATCGAGGGTCATTAATAATTATTCACAGAACATGTCTTTGAAGATAGATTTCAATGAGTGGTTTCCTTTAAATGGGGGTACAACTACAACTGATGATGAAAATATACTTAGTAGAAGAAAACTGTGATAAACTCTGTGATTAAGAGACTTCTTAAGGTGCACCTGGGTGGTTCAGTGGGTTAAACCTCTGCCTTTGGCTCCAGTCATGATCTCAGGGTTCTGGGATGGAGCCCTACATCCCTACATCGGGCTCTCTGCTCAGCAGGAAGCCCACTTGCTCCTCTCTCTCTGCCTGCCTCTCTGCCTACTTGTGATCTCTATAAAATCTTAAAAAAAAAAAAAAAGGCTTCTCAAAAAGTTTTTTCTTAAAAACTCAATCCAGAATTTCTAAATTAGTATCACTCCAAGAATCATAACAATCTTATAAAGCATTTGCAGAAAAAATAACTATGCGACTCATATGTAATGGCAATAGGTATTAGCGCTATTTTAGTGTCACACACATAGCTCATCTAAAATAACATTCCTGTATAAGCGGCATCACTTCCGTTTGGAAGCAAATACAGGAACTTGGCTACAAAAATTCTACCAAATAATGGCATGGTGCTTTCAATTAATAGGCAATATTATGTGGTAAGAATCTTTTACATTTGTCTGAGTCCTCTCTGTTGAGTAGCACTGGGCATATTTTTGTCATCTACACGTATGAGGCACTGAGGTGAAAAAGTTTATAAGGATAGTGGGCATCTCCAAATGGGAAGGTCAGGGAGAAAAGACTGGAAATAATGCTGGACGTGCACACCGGGGGCTTAAATTATATAGAAGTCCTCCATTAACCGTGGTGTCAGTTAAAAAAAAAAAGAAAAAGTCAATTCTTACAAGTCAACCTTGCCTCCTGTACAGAGTCTCAGAACTACGTAACACTGCTTGTGGGGAGTGTGCAAGGTGACATGTGAAGGGGTCTAAGGTTGAAGTCAGACTGGTCTGGGTTTGAAATGGAGTGCTATCACTTACAAATTGGCCGATTTGGGCCAGGTATATTTCAGTTTCCGTTTGCTTATGCATAAAGAGGAGCTAGTAATACCTTTTTGCAGGTGGGTGAGAATGACATACATCTGCATGTTGCAATGTGTCTGAAAGATACTCAAAAAAAGTTGCTCCCTTTGTTAGTATAATATGTGACACAGAGTTGGTATGCTTTAAATACATTCTGGAAAAAAGTGGGATATGTATAAACAAACACAGAAGATGCTGGTTGTTACTTTTATATTGGATAAATAAATTCTGAAACAATTTCACATGTTTTTTCAGGTGCAGATTATGTGCCTGACATAGAGAAGCCACTCAAATGTTTGGTGATTCCTCCATTAGACTTCTTGGGCCAAGACTCAAAAGGATGAGATTCCAGTTTTATGACCCTGGACCTAGAATTGCTGGACTATAGGTTATATGTACTTTAGTTTTAATAGATATTGCCAAATTGTTCTTCGCCATGATTGTACAATTCTATTCCCATCAATAGTGTCCAAGAGAAAAAATATAAATAGAGTCCAAAAGTTCCCTTAACCCCACATCCTAACAATATTTGATATTATCAGACTTCTTAAATTTTGCAATCTAGTAGGTTTGAAATGACATCTCATTAGAGCTATAATTTGCCTTTAATTATTGGTCAATGACTAATAAATATTTAGGTTGCCTCCTTTAAGCTTTGTTATTTTTCTATGAACTTGTCTTTTTCTAATTTATTTGTAGGAATCCTTTATTATTACAGGTAGGATATTTGGCTAATACATGCACCACATATATATTCTTTAATTCTGTGGCTTGTCTTTGCATTTTAAAAATTATATTAAAAAAACAATGGCATTCATCTTTGTCACTGTATGTAGCACAGTGCCTGGCAGTCAGTAGACATTAATAAATATTTATTGAATCAATGAATGAAAAATTGAACAAATACACAAAGAAATCAGATGTTTTAATTTCCCTTAACTTGGAATCAGGACTCTATGCTTGTTAGGCCTTATAAACTTTTATACTCCCAGGGCACTTGGGTGGCTCAGTCGGTGAAGTGTGTGCCTTCGGCTTGGGTGATGATCTCCAGATCCTGGGACTGAGTCCTGAGTAGGGTTCCCTGCTCAACAGGAAGTCTGTTTCTCCTTCTCCCTCTGCCCCTCCCCAACCCCACTCATGCTCTCTCACTCTCTCTCTCTCAAATAATAAAATCTTAAAAAAAAAAATAAACTTTTACACTCCCAAATTCATCTTTAAAATTCATTTATTTTTAAAGAAAAAAAATTAATCTGGTCTGAAGACTTTCTAATAGCCCTTGGTAACTGGAGGTAATTGGAGATAAGACAGAACACCAAAATATCAAGGTTGGAAGTCTAAAATTCTAAATCATCTAAGACAAATGGTTGTCTGCTCTCTTCTTAAATCTCTCCAAGAACAAGTATACTGGCTCTCATGTTTTCTATTATACTTTACAGGACATAATGACTAAAATAGCCTTTATTTCCATCATGTTTAAATGCCCCAGAGGAAAGTCTACATAAGCATGAGTGTAAAACAATTATAATAAATAAGAAAATACTTGGAAATATGCTATGCCAATGAACAACTGACATAGTGATTAAAATGAATATACAATACACATATGCTTTAATTTTGAAAGCTAACAATTACAACATTTACAGTAAATGTAGAGGGAAAAAACAATGCAGCAGCCTTTATATGTTTTAAAATATACAGAAATTAATACATGGGTGCCTGGGTGGCTCAGTGGGTTAAAGCCTCTGCCTTTGGCTCAGGTCATGATCTCAGGGTCCTGGGATCGAGCCCCACATCAGGCTCTCTGCTCAGTAGGGAGCCTGCTTCTTCCTCTCTCTGCCTGCCTCTCTGCCTACTTGTGATCTCTCTCTCTGTGTCAAATAAATAAATAAAATCTTTTTAAAAAAAAAGAAATTAATACACAATGACTTGCAATAGAAACAGTAAGAAGCTCAGACAGCACAGGGTCTTAAAAAGGAGGTCACAGGAGGCACTGGATCATTCTGGACAAAGTACAAAATCTGTAGTAAGAAGATGTAGTTTTGAGTTGTTCTGACATTGACTAGCTGTTTGATATTGGGCACATCATTTACTCCACCTGCACCTCAGTTTCTTATCAGTATATAGAGTTTATAATGATCTGGAATCCTCCCTAACAGGGTTATTATGTATTTCAATTTAAATAAGAAAATGTGTGTGACATCCTTCAATAATATGCAACAGTCATTATCTACCCTTCCTCACCTTCCCATCATCCCAGTGTCATCTATATCATCCCTGAAACTCCCAGGCAGAAGGAGATATAAAGACCTCTGGAATGGATATTGTAAATGTGTGTGCTCAGGCTGCCATAACAAAGACCACAGACTGGATGGCTGAAACAACAGAAATGTATTTCCTCAGGGTTTCACAGGCTAGAAGTTCAAGATCAAGGCGTCAGCAGGGTTGATTTCTTCTGAGGCCTCTCACTTAGGCTTATATAAATAGCTGTTTTCTCCTTCTCTCTTCACATGGTCTTTCATTTGTGTGTATCTGTGTCCTAACCTCTTCTTATACTATGACACAAGTCATAATGGATAAGGGCCCATCCATATGACCTCATTTTATCTTCATTACCACTTTAAGGGCCCTATCTTCAAATACAGTCACATTCTGAAATACTGGAGGTTAGGACTTCAACATACGAATTTTGAGGGGAAGGGGAATAAGAGACATAATTCAGCCCAACAGAGATATACAGAAATCCTACCATACAGAACCTAGCACTGCTTTAGACTTACTATACTGTAATATATTATCATTTTTATCTCCTCAATAGACTACGAATGCCTGCACAGCACCAAATGTTTATTTATTTATTTACTGTTTATTTATTTATTGGGGGAGGGGAGAAGCAGAGGGAGAGAGACAAGCAGACTTCCCACTGAGTGCAGACCCCAATGTAGGGCTTGATTTCATGACCCTGAGATCACGACCTGAGCCAAAAGCAAGAGTCAGATGTTTAACCAACTGAGCCACCCAGATGCCCTTGAGTATTTCTTATTAATCTCTATCTTTCAAGTATCTAACACAGAGTTCAACAGAATGCTCCAATAAACTGCTGATAACTGAACCTATGACACTTTCTGTGAAGGAACAATTAGAACGAATCTATCCTATAAGAATTTTTTTTAATGGAGTTTGTAATATGCCAAGAATTTAAGAGAAAGTATAAATTTTTCACTTTTTATCTTTCCAGCAACTCTGTTCCCCTATCCTCATCCTTTCCACCTCAGGTTCTATTCTTGGATTACATATGCTGAGCTTTCCTTAAGTAATGAACCTGGAGACTTTACGTGACCACTGCAGAAGTTACTTCACTCCACTGAATTTCTAGAGTGTTACAGAGTTCTGTATTAGAGCTAGTTAAGTATGTGTCTTACCTTCCCCTCATAAACAGTGAGCTCCGTGAGAGAAAGGACTATGCCGTAAATATCTCTGAGTGATCAACAATCACTATTTACTGAATAAACATAAGGTTCTCTAAACCAGAATCACTCTTGAGGAAGAGAAATTTTCTTAAACAAAGGAGGTGGGGCAAGAAAAGTGGCAAGGATATTGTGTTCAGTTTGGGACATACTGACTTTGTTTTAAGAAATATCTCTTATGGAATATCTTTTTAATAGGTCCATTTCAATTTCAGAAGGTTTTCACATAGTATATCGGGACCTGGAGTGATGGGATATATCGATTTTAAAGTAGATATGATACTTAGCTACTTGTAAAGCTGACTATAGGTAGCTAAATACATAGTTCTAACACTCAGAACAGATTATCTTGACTGTAGATAGAAATTTGAGTCATGAGCATATAGATGTTACTATAAGCCAAGTGAGTGGATGAAATTGCTAAGGGAATGTACAGAGGGTGGCTTAGAACCAAAGGCAGCCAAAAGAAGGGAAGCTCTCATCCAAAAAACACTTGGGATGAAGTGGTCAGGGAGGAACCAATACGATGAAGTGCACCAAAGCCAAAGGAAAAAGAATGCTTTGAGGAAGAGGGAAATTATCATGAATGTGATATGAGGCTGCAAAGGCCTGAAAACCGCCTGCCTCCGCCTGGCGTTAGCAACAAGCTAGCAGGCTGATGACCTGATCAGAGCAGCTCAGAGACTCTCTCTGATTTGGGCAAGTTTCTAAAAATTTAAATGTTTCCTTTCTTTGCAAAATAAGGAGACTTATCGCCTCATGAGTGTTTGGAATATTAAATAAAAAGCAATAACAAAATTAACATATACGAATGTAATAAATATAGCATTGCTACAATGTGCTGGACACTGTGCAGAGCTCTTTCATACAGGTTCCCTCGCTTAAAAAAAATCACACACACAACACAAAATCACAAAAATCTTAAGGTACTATAATACTTAACAGGTACTATTATCATTCTCATCTTCAGATAAGGAAACTGAAACTTACTAAGCGTTGGAGACTAAAACCAGAATGCATTGAAGAGGTAAGAATGAGAAAGTTTATATACTAAATGTATATAACTCAAGAAGTTTGAGTAAAGGGTAGGAAACCAGATGGTACCTAGAGGGAAACATGGACTTAAGATTTTACTTACAAGATTTACTTGAAGATAGGAGACTTCTAAGCAGATTTAAATTAAAAAAAAAAAAAAGGAGACGAAAGAGAGAAAGAGGTTGATGGCAATGAAAAGATGGGGGTCAAGAGATGCAGCCTTGGGAAAGAAGAATAAACAAGAAAATATTGCTATAGTTTTAAGAGATGGGTTTGACATAAGACCTCATAGAGACTAGAGCAAAGAAATGACTGAATGTGCAACGGCAGGAATCTATATAAGTGTATGATTTTCTCCAGCAGGGCTCAGAGCTACTTTACCACCAAGAAGAAACAGGTTTAAGCAAGGTTTGAGATTTTGCCCAGACAAGGACAGAAGAACAGTGAAACAAGGGGAAAAAGGGTAATGGCAACAGAGTGAATGAAATAAAGTATAGACTAAGGAAATTAAGCTGGATAGGGAAGGAAGTGAGACAGGTTTCAATGAGATGAAACGATAGCTGATGAGGATTGTCAAAGGTCAGGTAGAAGACACTTTGAACAATGTTGCATGTCTTCATTTATAATTTCAGAGGCAGGCCCTCTCGGGGGGATAAGACCCATGTGTGACTATGATGATCACTTGTGTTGAAGAAACAATCATCTGTGTGAACACTGAAGTTACTAAGGGTGAGGACAGAAACTGAGGCAGAAAGGCAGACTGTACATGCAAGGTCCTAAGTGATGGAGAAGATCTACATAAAGACGACAAGAGTGGTATAGCCCCTGCACCACAGAACGCAGCGATTTTAAGAAGATGGACAAGTAACGGTCTGGAAATCGTGGTGCACAGAAAACCACAGTCATTCTCATCTCTCTCATTTTGGACAGAGTGTGGGAGAATGGGCTGCCCCCATTTAAAAGAACTACAGAGCAAGTGATAGTGCACTCCATGACTCCTCAGGTGACAGCCTGACTTCCATTTAAGGCCAGAACACACACACAAAATATAGTAAGATGGTTAACAGGGTATGAAATAGTGGCTTCAGATAGCAAATGGGAAGGTATGAGAGGGAACAAACAAGCAGGGTTGGGAGAGAGGAGGAAAAAGCCAAGTCAGCACGGGAAAAGCAGTACAGAAGACAAGTGGAAGGGATAGGACAAAGATAAAAGATGATAAGACTTGCTGGCTTTATATGGCCATAAGCTTATCAAAATAATTAGTTCTGGCAGTGTCCTGGTGGCTAGGGAGTTGGCACTAAGGCCTTGTCAATGGTTTGAGGGGAGGGGCAAGATCTGAGTGCCTATTATATAACTGACATTATGTAAAGTGCTTTATACTTCCTATCTTAGTTAAACCTTACACCTAACAAAAATGAGGGAACTGCAGACCAGAGAGGCAAAGTGACCAGCCTAGGGTTGTACAATTAATATTTAGTGACATTCAGTATAAAAAAGACAGATTTTGAAATCAGAGCATCTTTAGTCACTTTCTATCAGTAAGATCTTACATGTTTCTTAACTCCACTAAGCCTACCTGCCAAACAAGGTTATCTCAGAGATTAAGCTACAACTATAAAACAAATCTTTTTTTTTTTAAAGATTTTATTTATTTATTTCACAGAGGGAGAGAGATCACAAGGAGGCAGAGAGGCAAGCAGAGAGAGAGAGGGGGAAGCAGGCTCCCCGCTGAGCAGGGAGCCCAATGCGGGCCTCGATCCCAGGACCCTGAGATCATGACCTGAGCCGAAAGCAGAGGCTTTAACCCACTGAGCCACTCAGGCGCCCTATAAAACAAATCTTAACAGATTTTTTTTTTTTAAGCTAAACTGGCCTTGTTTTCAAATGTGGAATTTCCTACTTGGTTTACTTCAAACAAAAATTCCAAGTTCTGAAACTATAAATTTTAGATAGGAACCTGAAGTAGGGAGAGAAGATATACAATCAATGGTTCCCTAGTCTATCTAGCATCAAGTCCAAATTCCATAGTTCCAGGTCTTTAATACTATGGCCCCAGCCCATCTCTCCGGCCATATTGCTCCCTGCTGACTTACACAACATTTGGGCCTTGGCAACTATCCATTTTTAACAAACATACCCTGTACTTTCCTCCCTTTGTATCTCCACCTAAATTATTTAATGTACAGAAATTTGTTCTCCAAGGCCCAAATGAAACTTATTTTGAGTGTGAAACCTAACCTTGCTTCCAAATACTGAAAAATGATGGCTCCCTCCACTGAACTCTGCATTCCTTTGCTCTTCCTCTCTTAGAGTACTTACTGCCTTATAATTTAAGGAAGCATGAGACAATTTCAGCCAGCAGAGCTTACGTCCCTTAAAGGTAGCTGAAAGAAAACTAACCTTTCCTTTGAATTGCTTTTCTAGTGATTTTATACACATAATTTCATGTAATCTTTGTGACACCCTATGAAATAGGAACTTAGTTTTTATAGGTAAGGACGCTGAAAGTCACACTGGTTAGACAATTTGTTTACAGTCCTAAGGTTAGTCAGTGACAGAGCCTGGATTTGAATCTTGGTCTTTCCAGCTCAAAATGTAGGCTCTTCCCAGAAACCATGGGTATAACTTCATGGCTTTATCTGATTGTTTCCTATCCACCTACTAATCATCAGTGGGGAGCCTCCACTGACTTTTTGTCATTAAGTATTAATAGAAAGGTTGTGATAGAGGGTACTTGACCTCCTACTCTTCAAGACTAAGAACAGACTCTTCAGAGCCAAAAGTGATGAATATGAGTCCTGAATAAAGAGAAAGAGATCAGGACCCTGCTCCCAAGAAGGAAAAGTAAAAAACCACTACTTTTCCACTCTTCTGTTTAAAAACTCCTCCTCCTTTGAGGTGTCCACCATCTGGCTATATCACACTCTACCCCTGCTCCTCATCTGTCATCTGCCACCCTCCTGATTAATCCCCTCCACTCACCACACCTGGGTCACAATCATCCTCTCTTCCCCACACCCTAGCATCCTAAATCACTTCACTATCCACGTAGACGGCCCATTCAATACAACAGCCTCTAAGTTCCTGTCATACTCAGCTTCAACGACCTTCACCTCTGCTGTACCTCAGCTACCCACACACAGAGGCCTAGGTATCACCTAGAAGAGCTCCATACCACACAAGTTAGCTCCAATATTCCACTTTCTGACCACAATCTCCCTTTTTTTTCTAGCTTACTTCCACTATATTTGTTCATTGATTTAACTCAAGCTAATGAAAAATCTTCAAGTTCAAAGCCAAATTCATCATCCAGTGTCTCCTGTCTCAATTAATGTCACCACCATCCCCCTAGTCACCCGAACCAAAAATCTGAGCATCATGCTGGACTCCTGGCCTTCTCATCTGCACATCCAGTCAATCATAAAGCCTCACAGATTCTCACTTTATCCCTTTCTTCTCATCCCTGTGACCATATTTTAAAACTGTGATCCACCATGTCTGATAAAAAACTTTTCAGTGACTAAAAAAATCACCCACTGAATAAATTTCAAGAATCCTATGCATACAAGTACGAGGTCTACTATGACATGGTCTCTGCCTATATTTGTAGCCTTATAACTTCACATTTATGTCTCTTTTTTTTAAAGACTTTTTTTAATTAGAGAGAGAGGGAGGCAGGGAGAACACAGTGGGAGAAGGAGAAGCAGCCTCCCCATTGAGCAGGGAGCCCCCAGGACTGGGTCCCAGGACCCTGGGATCATGACTGAGCCGAAAGCAGACACTTAACTGACTGAACCATTCAGGTACCCTATGTCTTTATTGTTACATTCTTTGCAGTTTCAAACTGCTTGTGGTGTGTGTGTGTGTGTGTGTGTGTGTGTGTGTGTGTGTGTTTATCAATTGTCAGGGAGAATTAATTGTCAGGGAGAGAGCAGCAGGCAGAAGGAGAAGCAGGCTCCTGGCTGAGCAAGGAGTCTGATATGGGACTCGATCCCAGGACCGTGAGATCATGACCTGAGCTGAAGGCACTTAACCAACTGAGCCACCCAGGTGTCCCCTGCTTGCGATTTTTTATGCGAGCCATTCCTTCTCTCACACTGATGCCTATCCTTGAGCTGTTTTCTCTGTTAAAAGCAGATTTTTACCCTTCTCTCCCTGTCTTCTACTTCATTTATTATTTGGATCAGATGTCACCTCTTCCCAAAGCCTTCCCTCAAGTCCTAGACTAAACGCCCTGACCTTGGGACAACCACAGCATCACATGCATCCCTCTCACCTTTTATTCTGAGATGACTTATTTGGGCATTTAATTTACCAGCTCCACAAGGATTGAAAATGTATCTTATTCATCTCTGTATATACCCAGCTAAACACAGTACGTAAGCATGGTGCCTGACACAAAGTAGCTGAACAGGCTTAGAGTAAAGTTCAGGACATGCTGAGTTTAAGTTTGCAGCGGTATAATCACACCAGTTCTTTTTCACAGGGTTTTCAATATTTCCAACCATGAACTTCAAGTTCTTTGAAGGGAAGGAACCAGAGCCTTTCCTGCGCCTGTATAGTTCTGTACAGAACGGTCCTATACAAATTTTTACCCAACTTACGTAAAAGGGAAATAGCATTTGGACAAACAAACCAGAAATCAAAACTTGACATGTGTGCTGCAAACTTCAAAACCACTGACCAATTTTAAAAAATAAAGACACACACACACACACACACACACACACACAAGACACAAGAACAAAAATAAAGAACCAATTCTGACTGCTGGTATGTGCTTGCCTATGTTATAAAAACAGTGAAACTTTGCTTAGAATTTGAACAGGGTCCCAGATACAAGAATTTGGCATTTTATCTACAAGGCCATCACATCTCTGCTGGGCTTAAAAATTACCAACCTGCAGGGTTGCTTACGGTAGTTTAGGATGTTGGCAAAAGACACTTTTAAAAAACTTAACCCTCACAAACCGAGGCTAAGTGATGAAAAAGCAAGCAAAAAATAGAGCTTGTAAGTGAGCAACAAAAAAATGTTCTTTTTCGTAGTTATCTTGGGGCTTCTGCTGGCAGTTAGAAACAGCTAAGAGTTCAACGTAATAAGCATTTCCCTCTCCAACTAAATATTAAATTGCAGTCTGGCCCCAAATTGAGTCTCAATCATTTTTCAGAGTAAAAATAATAAGCTCTCCTATTTGCATGGTGCATTGCCACACTTTGATAT
This sequence comes from Ailurus styani, assembly GCA_002007465.1. Classification (NCBI taxonomy): domain Eukaryota; kingdom Metazoa; phylum Chordata; class Mammalia; order Carnivora; family Ailuridae; genus Ailurus; species Ailurus styani. The sequence goes on along the minus strand of LNAC01000063.1, from coordinate 6,748,052 downwards.
ACATCAGCTCATCTAATGAAGTGTTTATAGACTTTTTTTTTAAATGAGGGAAAACCCAAACATCTTCACAGAACAGGATCTCTTCTAGTTCTTTTGAACACAGTATTGACTTTTTTTTTTTTAAGTTCAAAATACAGCACAGAAATGAAGAAGGGAATACTTTTCATTTAAGCAGGTCAATCTTGGGGACCAAGAACTTCTTGGAGAAACTTAATAGATTAAGACGCTCTCCTTTAAAGAGGATATGGGCAAGTTCATTCACAGAAGGCATCAGAGAACCTCAGCATGCAAGAAACAACTGAAAGAACCGGAATTAGTGAAGACAAGACAAGACTCTGGGGACATGATTACTATCTTCAGATAACCTCAACAGCTGTCCATAACTAGGAAGAACGGGAGGCAGCCGTTTCTCTGAACCAAAAAATATGTCTAAAAACCAATGCCTTGCAGGGACAGAATGGATTTCCTTGGGGAGAAATGGGTTTCCCATCACTGGAGGAGGTGTTCAGACAGATTAGGTCAAATGATTAGGGTGGATCTGGGGTTTTCAAAGGGACTTCGGTAGGCGATGGGAGAAAGGAGCCCTAGAGGGCTTTAAATTCCCTTCCAGGCTGCAGATGTTCTGGGGTTCGCCGGTCTCCCGGAAGCCCCTTTCACGCCTCTCCGGCGGGCGCTCAGCTGTGCCCCGGGTCCAGCCCGCCTGGCCGCTCGCCCTCCGCGGTGCCCGGCGGCTCCGAGGTTTGAAACCGGCTCTCCCCGCCCGTTTCCGGCGGCCCACGTGAGCGGTCCCAGCGCAGCTCTCGCCGCCGGAGCCAGCCCGAGGACCGCGGCTGACAGCTCCAGGCCCCCCGCGCGCCCGCCGACCTCGGTCCGGACGGCCCCCGACCCGCAGGCATCCCTCAGTTCTCGCGTCCCAGCGGAGCGACAGACCCGCCGCAGACTGACAGCCACTCCGACCCCCGGCCCTCGGG
>LNAC01000063.1:6713772-6746321 GCA_002007465.1 Ailurus styani | reverse complement strand
CGGGGCGGGACTGCGCGGGGAGAGCGCCACGGAGCGGCCGGGCCCCACCAGTCCCGCCGCCTCCCGCCCGGGGTCCGGCCTCGCTCCCGGACCGGTAAACTGAGGCCTGGAGAGAGCTCGGGCCTGGAGAGGGCCCGGCACTCGGATTCGAGTCCCGCCGCAGTCACCCACTCCGAGGAGGCGCAGGGGCTCGGGGGCGAGACGGCGGAGCCAAGAGCGGCCAGGTCTCGGCAGCCCGGCTGACTCAGCGCGCCGCCTCGGGCTCGGAGCCGGCGATCTGGGGCTCGAGTCCCCGCCCCGCTGCTGACCAGCTGTGTGATGGATGACCTTGAGCAAGTGACCTCGTTCCTCTCCCCCAGGGCCCTCATCTCTCACGTGATAGAACTTTATCCAAGGGGCTGTGTGACGTTAAGTTAATATTTGCAAAGCCGACGGGACAGTGCAGGGACCTGGTAAGTAAATGCTCAGTTAAGCACAAGCTCCTACGGTCCCTTCATGGCTCACCCATTCAACAAGTACCCACTGAGCCCTCTGTGCCAGGCACTGTGCACAAGACCATTCTTTCACTGCCCGCTAGCACGCGTTACACTCCTCTAGATTAACCGCCACATCTACCGCGGATAATCCCCAGCAGGCAGGGGGGTGAACCACTTGTCCAAGGTCGCCTAGCCAGGAAATGACTGAGTGGAGAAGACTGATCTCCAACCTGTTTGACTTCAAAGCCGGTGCTCTGCCTGCAGGGAGTGGTCAGCTCTGATAGCGTGGGTCAAAGGAGGCACATGAGAGTCCAACGCGTTCAGGTTGGCTCTTCAAAGAGCCTGAAAGGGGAAAGCTAATTTCAGGCAGAGAGAAGGATGGATGCAAAGGCGTAAAGACATGATACCGTATGGCTGGCTGGTGTGAGTGGTGTGGCGGGAGTATGGGAGACATATGGATATGGTGATGATGCCGCTGAAGCTAGACAAGGAAAAGAAGACAGAACCTGGGAGGAGGTTTTGTAGGGTCTAAAATGACACTGAACGTCCTTGTATGTCTACCTTAGAATTCACTTTGTAGGACAGTGGTTTTCATCAAGTGGTCCTGGGACTGCTGGATGTCCTTCAGATCCTTTCAGGGGTCAGTGAGATCCAGATTATTTTCAGAATAATGCTAGATGTGGTTTGCTTTCTTTTTTCACCCATTCTCTCACGAGCGTACAGTGACGTTTTCCATGGAATATAGGACATATGATATTGCAACAGCTTAAATGCAGAAACAGATTTTAGGATCCAGCTGTCTTCTCTTACTCCAGGCATTAAAGAGATTTGCACAAATGTATATAAGACACTACTCTTTCATATTTTGTTGTAGAAAATATAGATATTTTTCACTGAAGATGTGTTTATGTTAACATGTAATGAGTTTATTATTGTAATTTTTAAATGAATAAAAATTTAGAACTTTTTCTCAGTTATAATTTCTAATATGGTAAATATTGACAGAGGCAACAAACTGCACGGAAAGGGGCCTTAAGACCAAAGGGTTTATGAATGCTCCTGATTGGGCACTAAGAAGCTACTGAAGTGTTAAATGGGGGAGTAACTTAATCAGATTGGCATTTCAGAAGGTGCTCTCAAGACTCAAGCCAGGATGAGGGATATGTTCATAAGGCATCGACATTCCAGGCAGAGGGGTAGAAAGAGGAAGGTGCAAGACAGGTAAGCAACAGAGCTAGGACACAGATAATGCTGGTTTTTTTACTCCCAGTTTGGTATGGCCTTACCACCTGACAGGTCAACACCAGGGCAAGTATTTTATTCCTTTATTTCCCCTGGGCCCCGTGTACTGAGGATTGTGTTCATGTTTGCTGTGGTTGCTTTTTCTCCTCCTGACCCCAGGACACTGTTCCCTCTTATTGCCCTTTTTCTGAGAAGCAAGTCAGGGAGGCAGATGAGAGGAAGGGAAGAAATTACCAGTGACAGCCTGAGTAGACCTGCGAATCCTGGCAGAGGGTCCTCTAAAGCTACACAGCCTGGGCTAGACTCCACTGTGCTTCTAGGGCTCTTTAGGTAGTGAAGGGGAAAAAAACTGAGTCAAAATCTCTGCTGTCCGGAAAGCTGCTTTTGAAGAGAAGTTCCCCCAGAGTGCTGAGAGTCAGTCTGTTCCTGTAACATTAAAATAAGAAATTATCCATACCAGGTGAAAATCTTTTAAAAGGTTTATTAGGAACTTCCTAGCTCTCTGGAACTTCCAGAAACAGATTTATTTTTTTCTTGAAGCGTTAAGAATATGAACTGGTAGATACATCGGGCTTTATTATGAAAAAATCCTCTTGGGCTGCTGAAGAGTGAAGGACTATATTCCACCTTAACAGATGTCCCCAGGATGCTATGCCTTGAGGTTCTCATGATGGTTTCTTCAAGTTTCTGGTTGCTTGCTGCCACTTATCTTGCTGTCATTAGGCCCATCCCCTTCACACCTGCTTCTAATTTGCTAAAGCCAAGAGGGTAAATAGTCCAAGCTCCCCACAGCACCAGATAGCCTGAGTAAGGGTCTGAGGGACTGTCCTAGGGGGAAGTCCTGAGGAAGCCAGCTGCAGAGGCAATAGAGTGGGGTGGTTGATTATGAGCTGTGGGATTAGCCTTAGCTTCTCTGGTTTCAGTTTCTTCCTCTCTAGAATAGAGGGAGAATAATCACGTACCCATCTCATCAAGTTGTGGGAAGGATTAACTTGAAGCATGTAGTCTGGGTCACCAGCCCCCTCCCCAACCCTTTTTTGTTCTTAGCTCCAGTTCCATTGGACGATTCCATACAGAGTCCTTAAACTTCATGGGTTACAAACCAAAATCATTACTCTCCATCCTGAACCTTCTCTTTTTAGCTGTGTTCCCCATTTCAGTGACCTCCCGGTCACCCAGTCTTAAAGACACAGTGGTGCTTTTTAAAATGCCTCCGTGTCCTCTAATCTGGTCTATTTCCAAAGCACTCAGCTTTTCAGGCCCCATTCCCTTGACTGTTGGATTTGTAACCTAATTCTGACTCTTCTCTCAAACTTGTCTCCCACAGCTGCCAGGAGCTGGAAATATCATGAGAGTCCCCAGTTCCCAAAACTTAATAAGTCCTCACCACCTACAGGACAAAGTCCAATGCCTTAGTCTTGAACTCAAGGCTCTCTGTGGTCTGGCCATAACTTTCCTTTCTAAATTCATTTCTCTCTATTCTCCTTTACTTGGTTCAGTTGTTCATTTCTACATTTGTCTTTTGCTACTCTGGGCTTTTCCGGAGTCTTCCAGAATGCCTTCCTCTCCCTTTCTGTATGTCCTAATCCTACCCATCCTTTAAAACTCTGGTTTCATATTGCCTCCACAAAGCCTTCCATGATCTTCCTTCCAGCTTGAATAATAAAAACCAACGTTTATGTAATGCTTACTTTGAACCAGGCACTTTTCTACATGCTTTGCATGTACTATCTTAATTAATTCTTGTGACAATTTTATTTTCATAACAAACCTATGCAGTAAACATGACTATCATCTGCATTTTACAAATGAGGAAACCAAGACACAAGAAGGTAAAGTAACTTGTCCAAGGTCACACAGCCAGTAAATAGTGGAGTCAGAATAGGAACCCAGGCAGTCTGGCTCTACAGCCCATTTTCTCAACCACTGGGCCAAAATGAAATGAACTCTCCTGCCTCCACTCCTGTTAGCTCTCATGGCAGGCCATTCAAATGTCTGTTAGGGTCTTTATCACTTCCTACCTCATTATTGGTTAACATGCTTTATCTTGCCTACTTACACAGTAAATTTCTTAAGAGCATCACCAGTACCTGATCTAAAACAATTCCTACTAAATTTCTTGAGTCTGTAAATATTTAGGAGTATTTTTAAAGGATGTAAAATGAACAGAATATTCTATAGCAGTAAGAACAAATGATCTAAAGTAAGATAGACAAATAATAGGTCCTTGGACCAAATCTACCCCAACTCCTGTTTGTGTGTGGTCCAGAAGCTAAAATGGTTTTTACATTTTAAATGGTTGGAAAAAAAAAAGAAGAATATTTCATGACGGATGAAACTTATATGAAAATAAAAGTCTATTGGAATCCAATCAGGTTATCTATGGCTGCTTTTGTGTTACAATGGGCCTTAGGACCTACAAAGCCTAAAGTATTGACTATCTGGCCATTTATAGAAGGATTTGCCAAACCCTGATCTACAGCCACATGTAATAACATGAAAATATCTTAGAAGTAGCACTGAGTCGAAAAGGATAAGCAGCATGTTGCCACTTATAAAAAGTTTAAGAATAAGCAAAGCATTATCAGTTTGGTTCAGGGACACACATACACATGCAGGAAAACATGAAGAATCAACATGGAAACAGTAAGTTCAGGGGAGTGGTTATCTCTGGGGAGCTGGAGGAGGGAATGCCAGCAGGGAGAGCACACAGGGAATTTTAACTATATGCAAGCAAGGTGGAGGGTTCACAAGTGGTCGTTGTGTTGTTTTTTAAATTTCATATTAAAAACAAAGTTTCACAAGAGATGAATAGATGAGATTCAAGGACTTGTTTACTTTTGCTTTGGTGGCTGAAAATACACTCGGCTTTCACCTCTAGCTAAGATCTTGCATGAACTATAAATCCCAAGTGATGGGGATGGGTATTATTTAGAACATGGTAGCTCTCAGGTCACACAGGGACTCCTGATAAGGATGTCTCTGTGAACAGTGCTCCTTGAAAGCAAGTGCACCTAAGCCAAGTTTGGCGCTTGCAGCTGGGACAGCTAAGCCCAGGTTACTTGCTTTGTCTGTGGAATATATTGGCCTAGAGCACTGGACTGAATGCGGACCTCCTCCTATTGTCTGGGCACTGGACTCCATGTTGGTCTCCCTGCCTTTGCAGGAAGGGAATGGGCAGAGTGTATTCAGATCCTGATCTGCTTCCAGGTCCTCATCTGCACCCCTGAGTCTCCTTTAAACATTCATTTGATGGAATTTCAGGGAGTACCTGTCTTACGAGTGGCCTAAGGTTATGAGGATTATTAGATATGGCCTGAATCCAAGGAGCACACAGTTGGGGAAATTGGTATGTAAAGAACCAACCAGAGGACAGTGTTGTAAATGCTTATTGCTTCGTAACAAATTACCACAAATTACTGCAAATTTAGCATCACCATTGATTAGTTCTGTGGGTCTGAAGTCTGGCAAGGCATGGCTAGGTTCTCCATCCAGAGTACCGTATGGCTGAAGTCAAAGTGTTGGCCAGCTACCTTCTTTTTTTTTTTTTAATTTTATTTTTATTCTTTGCCCAAGGGGTACAGGTCTGTGAGTCATCAGGCTTACATCTTTCACAGCATTCACCAAAGCACAAACCCTCCCCAATGTCCATAACCCATCCACCCTATCCCTACCCTCCCACCCCCCAGTAACCCTCAGTTTGTTTTGTGAGATTAGGAGTCTCTTATGGTTTGTCTCCTTCCCCATCCCATCTTGTTTCATTATTTTTCCCTCCCTACCCCCCACAACCCCCCACCCTGCCCCTCAAGTTCCTCATATCAGAGAGATCATATGATAATTGTCTTTCTCTGATTGACTTATTTCGCTCAGCATAATACCCTCCAGTTCCATCCATGTCGTTGCAAATGGCAAGATTTCGTTTCTTTTGATAGCTGCATAGTATTCCATTGTATATATATACCACATCTTCTTTATCCATTCATCTGTTGATGGACATCTAGGTTCTTTCCATAGTTTGGCTATTGTGGACATTGCTGCTATAAACATTCGGGTGCACGTGCCCCTGAGGATCACTACCTTTGTGTCTTTAGGATAAATACCCAGTAGTGCGATTGCTGGGTCGTAGGGTAGCTCCATTTTCAACTTTTTGAGGAATCTCCATACTGTTTTCCAGAGTGGCTGCACCAGTTTGCATTCCCACCAACAGTGTAGGAGGGTTCCCCTTTCTCCGCAACCTCGCCAACATCTGTCATTTCCTGACTTGTTGATTTTAGCCATTCTGACTGGTGTAAGGTGGTATCTCGCTGTGGTTTTAATTTGTATTTCTCTGATGCCGAGTGATGTTGAGCACTTTCTCATGTGTCTGTTGGCCATTTGGATGTCTTCTTTGGAGAAATGTCTGTTCATGTCTTCTGCCCATTTCTTGACTGGGTTATTTGTTTTATGGGTGTTGAGTTTGAGAAGCTCTTTATAGATTTTGGATACTAGCCCTTTATCTGATATGTCATTTGCAAATATCTTCTCCCATTCTGTCAGTTGTCTTTTGGTTTTGTTGACTGTTTCCTTTGCTGTGCAAAAGCTTTTAATCTTGATGAAGTCCCAATAGTTCATTTTTGCCCTTGCTTCCCTTGCCTTTGGTGAGGTTCCTAGGAAGAAGTTGCTGCGGTTGAGGTCGAAGAGGTTGCTGCCTGTGTTCTCCTCGAGGATTTTGATGGATTCCTTTCTCACATTGAGGTCTTTTATCCATTTTGAGTCTATTTTTGTGTGTGGTGTCAGGAAATGATCCAGTTTCATTTTTCTGCATGTGGCTGACCAGTTTTCCCAACACCATTTGTTGAAGAGACTGTCTTTTTCCCACTGGACATTCTTTCCTGCTTTGTCGAAGATTAGTTGACCATAGAGTTGAGGGTCCATTTTTGGGTTCTCTATTCTGTTCCACTGGTCTATGTGTCTGTTTTTGTGCCAGTACCATACTGTCTTGATGATGACAGCTTTGTAATAGAGCTTGAAATCTGGAATTGTGATGCCGCCAACTTTGCTTTTTTTTTTCAACATTCCTTTGGCTATTCGGGGTCTTTTCTGGTTCCATATAAATTTTAGGATTATTTGTTCCATTTCTTTGAAATAAATTGCTGGTATTTTGATGGGGATTGCATTAAATGTGTAGATTGCTCTAGGTAGCATAGACATTTTCACAATATTTATTCTACCCATCCATGAGCATGGAATGTTTTTCCACTTCTTTGTGTCTTCCTCAATTTCTTTCATGAGTACTTTATAGTTCTCTGAATACAGATTCTTTGCCTCTTTGGTTAGGTTTATTCCTAGGTATCTTATGGTTTTGGGTGCAATTGTAAATGGGATTGACTCTAATTTCTCTTTCTTCTCTTTTGTTGTTGGTATATAGAAATGCAACTGATTTCTGTGCATTGAGGCCAGCTACCTTCTTATCTGGAGGCTCGTCTAGGAAAATGTCTGGTCCCAGCTCCTTCAGTTTCTTGACAGAATTCTTTTCTCTCTGGTTCTAGGACTGAGATCCCCATTGCCTTGCTGGCTGTCAATCGGGGTTGACCTTCAGGTCGTTGACTCATGCCCTGCCTTCCTTCTCATCGGCAGAGAATCTCTCACATCAAATCCTGCTCACTCTTTGAATCTCTCTGATGACCCTTCCTCAACTGTCAGAGAAAACTCTGAGCTTTTACAAAACTTATAATTAGATGTGGTCAAGCCGGGTAGCCTTCTTACTAGAGGGCAAAGGAGCCACATTATATAAACCTAATCTTGAGAGTAAACTTCATCATACATACTGTCTCAGGGATTATGCAGGACGCATAGACCAGGGGCCAGGAATCTTGGGGACCTTCTTAGAATTCCACCTACTACACCCAGGGGTTCTCTCTTACAGTCTCTCTGAACTCCCCTGGTGGTTTGTTCTGTAACTCCATGGCTCACTATGTGTTGTCTTGCCATCATTAGGGTACGTTTTTAAATTCCTTTTCTTGGCTGAAAGTTTCCTGGGATCGGGAACCTCATTCACACCTGTAGCTCCAATGTTTTAGGCAAGGCATCTTCTGAAGGAGCTATCCCTCCACGTTTGCTAAGAGAATAGACAAGGGTATATATTGTCTTTTGGTTTCCTGCTTCTCTTTTATCCCCAGGTCAAAATGCCTCTGACACTTCTCAGGAAGAATTCCTTGCTCCCTGCTCTGTGCTGTCACTTGGTAAATATCTCCGTATGATGTGTTTCACATGATAACAGCTTAGCTTGGCCTGTCTCTTCCTTGAGGGGAACATTTCCTGTTTATTCCACTTAGTAACCCAGGGCACAACGCATCCTCGATGACATTGTTTAATGTTTGAATTTCTAAAAAGAAAGCGTAAGGAGTTTTAAAACCAAGAAGCAGATGGAATGTAGATTAGGGCTGTAAGCAGACCCTTGGAAAGGATTGGAGAGGGGTGGCAGCCCACAAGTGCAGAGGCAATGGAAAGGGAAGAAAATAGGCGCTNGGCTGTAAGCAGACCCTTGGAAAGGATTGGAGAGGGGTGGCAGCCCACAAGTGCAGAGGCAACGGAAAGGGAAGAAAATAGGCGCTCGCGCACGCGCGTGCGCACACACACACACACACACACACACACACACACACACACACGCACACACAAACACACACACGGTTTAAGAAGGAATGCTAGCAAACCCCAGGCCTGCTGTTTTATGTATTACATTAAGGAATAAACCTGGCAGAGCCCTCCATAAGACAAAGAATGCTTATTTTGGGACTGACCATCAAGGAAACAGTAGTTTACTTTTATAGTCCAACATTTCATTTTCGCTTTTGGGGGGACAGGGACCCCAAGGGAGAACTGGGGAAGGAAACTGAAAAGATGGCTCTGGAGCTTAAAACAGGTGGGGGTGGTGTGGGGTGGTGGCCCCGAAGCCTATCACACTCTCCACCTCCGTCTTGATGTGGATGTCTGCCCTTTCACACCTCCTTCTGGATGTTGGCCTTTTGTGTCTTCTTTTCTGCTTGAGGGCTGCCTAAGATCATTAAATGGGCAGTTTAAACAGATTTCATCTGTATACTAAGCTGTCATCAGAAGACCAGTGGGAAACCTGATCAGGTTCACCAGGAGCCCTGAACCTCCTAGAAGCAATTATGAGGATGGGCTAACCGTGCTGCAGGAGCTAGAGGTGAGCTCCACGCCTCTCCTGAGTTTAGGGCAATGATGCTAGATAGCCCGTGACAACAGAGCTCCCCTTCTCCTTCCATGATGGTCCAAGGGCGGGTTTGTTTACCCTCTCCCTCTGACCGCTTTGCTTACGGCCCGTGTGTTTACTGGGGAGCTGACCATCTGCTCTGTGACTGATGGCCCCCATGCAAGACCCTTGGGAGAGACACCCACATAGCATGGCATTCTAACGGAGCTTACAGTCTCACGAGGAAACATATTCCTATGCAAGGCAGGAAGTTCTAAGTGCCAGGAGGGAAATGAAGTCAAAATGTTGCCGTGTTGGAAGAGACTCAGAGAAGGTGGTATTTTAGGTGGACCTTGGATGATGGGTAGGAAAGTTAGAGGGGAGAAGAGGGAGTATTAGGGGAATGGGGTATTGTCTGGAGAAGGTAGAGTGAGATAGGGACAGAAAACTGAGGGAGCATGTAAGGAGCTTTGTGTGGCTGGAGCAGAGGGTCCACATAGGAGCATTGAGGGTCAGTGAGTTGGACAGAGAGAAGGAGGCTCTGCAGAGTCTCAGCTGTCAGCTAAGAATCCTGAGAGTGGGCAGGGTGGGGTGAGCAGAGGACGTGCAGGGGGGAGTGGAGCTGCAAGTGAGGGGAGCAGAAGTACAGTTTTTGATTGGTTGGCCAGGCTCTTGCTGCTTCCTTTGCCTGGAATGCCTCTGCTCAGACTCTTCCTTGACATTCTGTGCAGCCTCTGCCCATCACAAATGCCTTCTCCTCCAGGAAGCCTTGCTCCAGCCTTCCAAGCTGGCTCGGATTTCTCCCAACCCTGAGCTCCCCACAGCTCACTGTCCCATCCTTGCCAATGGCATTTATCATCACCTGCCCTGCTAGATGGAAATTTTAATCTGTGTCTTTTCTGAATCCTGCACACATTAGATGCTTGGTAAACATTTTCAAGTCTAACAGAACTCGCTTCCTCTGGAATACTTGGCCTGTGACTTGGGGAAGCAGGGCCATGGTGCTCCATCATTCTGACTAGCATTTCTGTAAACGTGGTAGACCATAGGGAGAATGCCTTCCCCTCTGTTATGCCAGAGCTGAGATTAGGTGGGACTTTGGAATTCATCTCATCCTCATTTTACTCATGAGGCCCAGAGAAGTGTAGTCACTCACTCAAGGTCACACAGTGAGTTGATGATCTGAAATAAGTTGTTTTGTATGTGAGTGTTATATCACAGTGCCTAACACACAACATGCTTGATAATCCTGTCTACCTCCCCAGCCTCTTGAAGTGCAATTAAGCCCCAAACTGCCTGTAATTTTTTCCACACTCTATGGGAACTTTATGCCTTTGAGCCTCTGCTCATACCTGGAATTTCTTCTTTTTTCTGTCTCTTCTTCTACCCTCCCCAGGTTAACTCCCATTCATCCGTGAAGCTGAAGTTTCCCCTGATCCCTTGTCTTCCAGCCCTGCCCGGGACAGGTTAGATGCCCTTTCTCTTGCTCCCTTAGTAGCCTGGGCACATCCTTTCATCATTACTCTTCCTAGGTCACATGCATATCATTTGCTTCTGTACCTGTCTTCCAGCTGATGATATGCTGCAGAAGCTTGGAACTGACTCTAGAATCTTCATTATGTGCCCAACACCTCACAATATACCTGAAACGCAGTGATGCTCGGTAGATATTTATGGAATGATGTATGCAGTGCAGTCTTTGAAGGCCCAGGCCATAGACCAGAGGGGAAATCTCCTTCTTGCCTACTGTGTAACTTACAGGGCCCTGCCTCGACCGGCTGCTCAGATTCTGATGGTCTGAGGGCTTTGCAGAGCAGTGCTGAACCCAAATCTCACTGTTTATTGAGACATTTCTGCTCTTTTTCCTTCTGTAAAATACCAAATAAAGATAGTTCCAGGAAGCTATGTGGCAGAGAAATTCCAGACTGTCTGAGGCCCCAGATAAAGGCCGTTATTGTTAGGAAGTTGGTCATGAACCCAACCTGCCTTTTCTTTGCACTGTGGCTCCACACCCTTCTAAAAGCACAGATTCTTTTTGTCCTCAGTTACTCTTAAGCCTGTTACTAGCTGGTGACAGGAAAAAAAATAACTTGACAGCAGTTGACATCAAAATGAGTTTGAGATATCAATTGGCTGCAAGCTCACTTTGTGCTCTGGGCATGTGACTTTAAGTTAACTTGCTCTCAAAGTACCTTACCAGATGGCTAGTATTCTCATCTGTAAGGCAGGAAAGATAGCATCTACCTTGCTGGATTATTGCAGGAGTAAGAAGATAAAGTAGGCAGAGGTGCCTGGCACACAGACATGGTTAAAGAAATGCTACTTCTGTATCAGATGGCAGAATCCTCTTACTCTCTTTTGCTGTAGCCAGACTTTATCCAAGTTCTTAAGTCTCGTCCTAGGCATCATATTTTAAAAGAGGAATATTGACAAATTGTCACCCAGAAGCAAATGACCAAAATGATAAAAATTTGGAAATCAGATTTTTTTTTAAAGATTTTATTTATTTGAAAGAGAGAGAGAGAGTCAGCAGGAGCAGGGGTGGGAGGGGCAGAGGGAGAGGAGAAGCAGACTCCTCACTGAGCAGGGAGACCGTCCCTTGGGGCTCTATCCCCAGGATCGTGACCTGAGGTGAAGACAGATGCTTAACCAACTGAGCCGCCCAGGTACCCCAAGAATCTGGAAATCAGACTTTAGAAGAAACAGCTGGAGGATTTGGGACTCTCTGGCCTGGAGAAGAAATAACTGGCAAAAGGATGGCGTTGGCAGGCCTTAGAGAGGTCTTCACACAATGGAAGGATTCACATGCAGAAAAGGATTAAGCCTCATTCTATTCCATAAATATTTATAGTATTTACTATTATGTGTCAAGAACTGAGAATGGCAAAGCAGAGTAAAATACAATCCCTGCCCGAGAGGGTCTTAGACTACGCAAGACCGGAACAGTGCAAAAGGCGGTGTGTAGGATGTGCTGGGGGAGGGCAGAGAAGAATGAATCTGCAGAGATCCTGGAGGGCCCCACCGAGGAGGTGACATCCGCAGGGAGCTTTAGGCAGAGAAAGGAGGAAGGGCATTCAAGCAGCAAGTGCAGCAGGTGCAGACAGAAAGGCAGCCTCCTAGAAAACCTCAGATGCCCTGACAGTGTAGAGGGAAGGGAGCCTGCAAAGTCTGGCAGAAGCCAGATTGTCAAGGGCCTTGGATATTAAGGAAAAGAGCTCGGACTATTTACCTTGACTGGACATTGAAGAGCCATCATAGGCATTTAAGCGGGGGATTTTTTATTTTGAAAGGATGCCGTAGTGCCATGTGCTGAAAGGCTTTATGGAAGAGAGACAGAAGGCAGAGGAGGCAGGACATCCCAAAGAGTTACACATGGGCTTGATTCCTCCACTTACTGTGGGTGAATTTGAGCACATTATTGAAACTTTCTGAGTCTGTTTTTTTTTTCTTCTGCTCATATATGGGGATGATCACATTGACTTTAGAGAGATGTTTTAAGAACCAAATGAGGTGATATATCCAAGCCCCTCACATGGGCCTAGTACCCGAATGGTACTCAGTAAGGAAGCACACTTTCCCTCCTTCCATTTTTCTTAATGGACAGAGTAGACAGACAGAGTTCTGTTCACTGGAATGTGGAGTCTTGGCCACTCTGTGGGCTAAATCCCCTGGGAGAAATGAACACATTACTGGATATGCTCAAGAAGGCTATTTCTCTGGCAGAAGGAAAGTTGAACAAGATAGACCTCTGAAATCCTTTCCTACTTTAAGGTCCTATCACCTTCAGGACCTAAGTACTAAGGGCATTGTCAAAAGCCTATGGTTTGATAAAACCTTTTGGTATTGAACAGCAGACTGGACCCAAAGGAAATGAACCCTTTTCAAATTGTATGGACATAGACAATTTGAGAAGAACCACCATAAACTTTTAACGATCCCTTGGGAGTAAGTAACCCTCACACAGCAGAGCGAGCCCTGGACTTGACATTGGCAGGCCTACATCCCAGGGTCAGAAATCATGATCTTAGGCAGTTCATTCCTCGTGTCTTGGCCTCAGTTTCTCCATCAGGAAGATGCGGAGGTTGAACTTCTGTGGGCTCCTCCATAGCTAATTTCTAGGGTTTGGGGAATTGAAGATACTAAGATCATGAAATCACGGATATAAAATCTTAGAAGGTTCTAAGCGCTCCCACAACAACTCTATCCCCACAGGTCATAGTATGTCTCAATTTGATAGCCTCGCGCTCTGTAAAACATATTTTAAATTTGTATCACATGTACTGGGAATGAGACTCATTTGACATTCTTCTTAGAATCAGAACTTTAGAATCCAGTGCATTTTAATTCTCAGCATTAACTTAGCTGCAAATTGGATTATTTCATATTTCCGGTTGAGAGAGAAGGCACTTTCTCTGGTATGGCAAAGAAATAAAAATGTCAGTCATCTGTCACAGAACAAAGATGCTGTCTTATCTCTCTGTTAACTTCAGGGCCTAGATGCTGCCTAAGCGGGAAGCAGATGAAATAAGGACTAGGTATGAAGATGGCCTGCTTTTGTGCTTTCTGGCCCCTCTGCCTGGAATGTTCTCCTGGCCATTCCAGCACATCCTGTTTGAAGCCCTTCCTTTCCTCCTTTTCTTTTCTTTTCTTTTTTTTTTTTTAATTTTATTTTTATTCTTTGCCCAAGGGGTACAGGTCTGTGAATCATCAGGCTTACATCTTTCACAGCATTCACCAAAGCACAACCTTTCCTCCTTTTCTGTACAATAGAACGAGTCCCTCCATCACCCCGCGTTACCTGTCTGTGACCGAGTTTGTCATAGAGGGTGAGAAGTACTGCCGTGTGGCTAGTGATTCTCCACGGATGGGTCAAGGGCACAGCACCCACCATGGGCAGGCACATATATCCTCTCACATAACCCACACAGCGATGCTTAGGAAGCAGACATTGCTATCCCCTGTTTAGCTGAGGAATCTGAGGTCAGAAGTTAAATGACTTGTGCAAGGTCATAGAACTCATAAGTAGCTGAGTCTGGCTTTGAATCAAACTTTTTTGGTTCTAAAGCCCATGTGCTTTAGATTTTTCATGCCCTTTTCTTGTCTTGTTTGTCTCTGTAACCTGAACTCTTAGAATAGGCCTGGCCTTTGGTAGACATCAATTACGATTGTTAAATGAGAGTCCAATTCTGCTCAATCAATCAGTTAAGATTTACTGATCAGAACAAAGGGCTAGGGAACTATCGAGGAGAATGGAATTGGGTGGGGATCTAGCAAGCCTTTCCTCGACTTGCAGTGAGCTTCTGGAGACATCTACTTTGAAATAAACACTCTCATTAACCTTGGTGGTATCTCAGCTCAGCAGGAGAGGCTGTGGTGGTCTCTTGACAAGGCCAGCTGGCAGGATAGACTCGCTTAAACCAAATTAGTTTCACATCTTTCTAATAACCCTGCTCTAAGGTCCTAGTTTCACAAGAGAAATAGAACTCAAAACAACTATCATACATAGGAAAAGGGGTATACAGGAGACTGAACAAAATCCTGAGAGCAGATTGGAGGGAGTAATCAGTTATGCCCATAAGAATTAAGGAGCACTTCACAGAGATGGTGACTTCTGAGCCAGGACTCAAAGGGTAAATATGTTTATTTGTTTGTTGATTTGTTTGATTTGTTTATTTTCTAGGCATAGAAAGAGAAAGGCATCCTGGTGGAAAAGCTGCACATAGTTCTCTGTAATGGAACAGGCCAGTGGGAGATTGTAAAAGTTAAGGCAAGAAAGCTTAGTTGGGGCAGGCAGTCAAAGGGCCTTGAATGTCATGCGAAGAATTTGGATTTACTCTGTACCTATTCCAAGACCTTCCAATGTCCACTGAGCTACATCTTCAAAGTGTCCTCTAAATTTTTGTCTATTGGCCCCAAAGCCCTGACAATAAGCAGGGAGAGAAGCAGTAGAGTGGAAATTGGAAGGTGAGGGAGCCTACATTCTACTCTGATTCTGCCATATACTAATTCGTGACTCGGTCTCTCTGGGCTTCTGTTTTCTCTTGTGGAAAGTAAAATGGTTAGAAGATCTCTCAGACCTCTACCATGCCCCCAATCTCTCTGCCAACTTTACAAGGAAGATCCTTCATGAGGTTTGCCTGAGTACCTGTGGTGGACAGACCTGCTGGCCTTCATGGCTTTGTGTAAGTCCTTCCATCTGAGTGTGGAAAGAGTCTGGGACTTGCTGCTAACATCGAGTATGACAAAGGTGATGGAAGGGAGGGGATATACATTATTACATAAGTGGTTACATGGTTACATGACTTAAAATTATAGGGCCCATCTTGCTGGCGTCTCCCTCTAAGTCCCTGGTTAGCTCTGAAGAAGCGGGCTGCCATCTTATGGGATGCCTGTGTTGGGAGGCGCACGTGGCAAGGAACTGCAGGCGATTCTAGTTGCTGGGGGCCGCCTCTGACTGACAGCCCACAAGAAAGTGAAGGTCTCAGTCTTACAGCCGCAAGGAACCGAATTCTGTTAATGACTTCAGTGTGGAAACAGACCCTTCCCTAGTCGGGCCTCAGATGACACCACAGCCCTGACTAAGTCCTTGGCTGCAGATCTGTGAGACTGTAGGCATAGGGCTCCGCTAAGCTACACCGGATTCCTGCTCCAAAGAATCCGTGAGCTCATCAAGACATGTGGTTTTAAGTCTCTATGTTTGTGATAATTTATTAGGCAGCGGTAGATAGTTTCCCACCCTAATACTTGAAACTCCTGGCCCTAAGCCCTGTGCTCTATTTTCAATTCCATGTCACCTCTCTGTGAATAATTCCATGCCAGTATCTATGTGCATCTGTGTGGTGGCTTTATCTATCTCTACATGTAGCCGTACATTCATATTCAATCACAGACCTTTAGGAAATACTTACTACGTGTGGAACATTCACAGATGGGCAAGCCCAGGGCCCTCTCTGAGGTGCTCACAGCCTGGTGAGGGAGACAGTCCCATGGTGCTAGAGCTGAAGGGGGCCCGCCTGCAAAGGGAGCTAAGGAGATCAATGTGTGTCTAGCACTGTATAAATGAGTCTGCCTTCCCAGTGTAATTTCGAAATTTGAGTCTTATAAACCTCTAGCGAAGATGCTAGTTTTACAGAGGAGGCAGCTGAACCCCAGAGAGGTTAAGGGACTTGCCTTAGATCACACACCTAGTGGAGAACATACTGGCCAGGATTTAAAGCCCATGCTCCTTACACCCAGCTTGTGAGCTCCTCCACCCTCCTAAAGAAGAAGGGATGAACAGAGCTGAGTCCCCTCTGTCCTCTTGTCCCTGAGCGCTCTGGCGAACCAGGCCCCCTAAATCCAGTTTCTCTAAACCCACAGGCCTGGGTAAAGCCTAATAATTAGTCATGAGTAAAGCATAATCCATCAGAGATCAGAAGCCCTTCTTGTCTTCTCATTTGATAAGTGGGGAAACTAAGGCCAAGGGAAGTAAATCCCCTCGCCTACCTGGGCTTCCTCCCAACAGTTGCCAGAGCTGATTCCTACCAGCTTGCAAGGGGCAATGCCACGTAGCTCCTCCCAACTCAGTGTTCAGTGACCTCCCTTCAGGGCTTGCTATCAGCCACAGTATGCATATTTACAACATGGATATTGGCGAATGCTATAAATCAGAGTTCTTGTTTGTGTGTTTTTATTCCTTCTGAAGAGAGCCAGTTAAAACATTTACTAGCATGCCACTGCCTTCCTCCCTCCTGTAAAGAAAAGGAACTGTAAACAGTAGTGGGGATGCGTTAACAGCTCCCACCAGAGTCCAGGCCAACTGAACCTGCGTGGCTGTGATTTTATCACTAATATCCATATGCTTTGTGATTTATTTGTGTCAGAATAATCTGAGGGTCTTGATGAAACATATCCAGGACTCTAACCCAATTCTTCTGCTTCAAATTAAAATAGATAATTGAAAATTAGCTATACATTTTCTAGATTCTACTGGAATGTGTGTGTGTGTGTGTGTGTGTGTGTGTGTGTGACCCTCCACTATGCTAACATGGGGCTGAACTCCCATCGTTTAAATCTTTGTTAATGCCCCACAGCAAAAGACCACTAGGAACACACCCACAGTGAAAGAAGCTCGGGTTTGTTCCTTGCTGCCTGGAGGAGGCAGCCCGGGGCAGGGGAGGCGGGGCTAGGAGGGGCTGGCTGTAAGCAGGAGTCTGCTCTGCCTTTGTTGCTGTCGGAGGGCAGAGGCAATCCTGGGATTAGGTATCTTTTTATTTACAATAGGGAAGAATGGAGAACTAAGTCTCTAATTGGTCAGGAAACCACCACCATCTCTCATGTTTCCGAGAGAGGGGGATAGGGATCATTTTTACGATTTTGCACAGTGCTCTTGCTTTTGTCTGTGTTCAGACTTGATTATGGAGTGAGTGATATCTTTTTGCCTTGCTGTGTCACAAGCACAGTGACCTTATCTGGTGTTGGTGTCCTGTGAGCTTGCTGATGTTCAGCAGGAGAATGCCACGGCCTCACCGTGAGTGCCAGGCGGGCAGGCCGTGGACGGGGCTGCTACTTCCCCTCTCATTGTATTCATCCACAGAACATTTACTGAGGTGGTCTTTTAAGCATGATTGCACATACCAGCTCATTTAAACCTCACTACATAATCTTGGGATGGATAATTATCTCCATTTTATTTTATTTTTTTAAAAGATTTTTTATTTTATTTATTTGACAGAGAGAGTGAGATTACGAGAAGGCAGAGAGGCAGGCAGAGAGAGAGGAGGAAGCAGGCTCTCCGCTGAGCAGGGAGCCCGATGCGGGGCTCCATCCCAGGACCCTGAGATCATGACCTGAGCTGAAGGCAGAGGCTTTAACCCACTGAGCCATCCAGGCACCCCAATTATCTCCATTTTATAGATGAGGAAGCTGATTCTGAAAGATGAGCGACTTTCTGAATTCATCCAGGAAAAAAAAAAAGATAATCTCTAGGCACTTGAATTCAGAACCATTTGGCTCCAAGTCCAAGGACTCATTCAATCAAGCCACTTCACAAGGAGTGAGGCCCCAAGGAGGCCGAAGACCACCCTGGTCCCCCTGTGCTCCCCAAAAGAGAACGCTGTTCCTGGCAGGACTGATGGGCGCTCCATGTCCCCCGCGAGGGATGGGACAGCACATGGGGAGTCCTGGGCAGGCCAGCGAGGCGCCCAACTTGCTGTCAGTCCTGCAGGGGTTTGGTACAGCTGAGAAGGCAGGCACCTGTGCTGTTTGTCCCAGACTTGCCAGTAATTCCCCATGTGACCTGGAGTAAGTCATCTCCCGACCTTGGGCCTCAGCTTCTTTGTCTAGTGATCTAAGAGCTCCCGAGCTCCGGAAATCTATGAATAAATATTAAGCGAATGTGTGATATGAAGGAAAGAAGGAAGGAAGGGAGGGAAGGAGGGAAGGGAGACTGACCAGACACGGATTTTCTACAGTCAGTGTTTTGTTTTGTTCTGTTTCTCTCCTCTTTCTGGTCCGGACGGATATAACTCTGCTGCTGTCCCAGTCCTCCCTCCGCCCTGTCTAGGGCTCCGTCGTCCTCCCCCAGCCCAGGGCCCAGCAGCAGGTGCTGACATGGCAGTGTCTCCGGGGAGCCCCTCAGGCTCACTGACCTCAGCCCTCGTTTCCAGCAGCTCCTACTACAGTCTGGAGCCACCTCCGACCCCTGCTTCCTGCAACCCCCTCCAGCTCTGCCCAAGTTACCGAGCCCCGAGTCCTGCAGATTCAGACCCCTAGAGGGGGCTGGGTCCTGCCCTAGAGATGACGCAGTCCAACCCCCTCAGGCTCAAAGAGGGGGCACAATTTATCCAGGGTCACCTTGCACAACTGAGCATGAGTCACAAACAGAACGCAGGCATCCTGATCCCTCGTTCCACCTCCTTATCTTCTGGGAAGGGTCTGCTTTATCTGAAGACTGCCAATTGTCACACATCCAGCATGTTGATCCCACACATGTTCATTGACCAGTCTCCTGTGCTGGATTCTGGAGACGGGGAGAAGAATTAAACACTGCCTGTGCCTCTAGGGAATTCTAGTCAAGTGGGGAGACAAATAAATAGCTGCTTACATCATGAGTGCTCTGGAAGCTAAGTAGACAAAATGCTGCAGGAAGATGGGGAGGGAGCAGGAACTGGCAGAAAATGGAGAGAATTTCACGATGTTTGAATTGGATCTTGAAGAATGGATAGGGGTTTACCATTCAGAGAGAGGAAGTGGGGCAGAAGCACATTGCGGTCATGGGTAGCTACTTAACCTATAAGGAGTGGAGCCATTGAAAAGCAGGGCAGAAGTCTCCAAGTGTGCAGTGGCAGTGCAGGAAAAAATGGCCCTTGAATAAGAAAAAACTTAAGTTCTGGTTTCAGTGCTGTCGTGGAGTCACTGGATGCCTTTAAGCAAATCACTTAGTCTCTTTGTGTCTCAATGACCTCCTCCTCTCTCCAGGAAGATGCCCATAGATCTTATGGCTATGAGGCTGCTCTATCCAATATGGCAGCCACTAGCCATAGGGCACTATTTAAATTTAAATTAAAATTAAGATTTTTTTTGGTATTTTTTTATTTACTTGACAAAGAGAGAGAGAGAGAGAGAGGTCACAAGCAGGCAGAGAGGCAGGCAGAGAGAGGAGGAAGCAGGCTCCCCACTGAGCAGGGAGCCCGATGTGGGCCTCGATCCCAGGACCCTGGGATCATGACCTGAGCCGAAGGCAGAGGCTTTAACCCACTGAGCCCCCCAGGCACCCTAAATTCATTAAAATTAAATCAAATTTAAAATTCATTTCCACATTTCAAGTATTCAAAAGGCACTGGTGGCTAGGGGCCACCATACTGGACAGCACAGGTATTGAATCCTTCTCTCATGTCAGAAATTTCTATTGCTCAGTGCTGCTCCAGAGGCCCGTGGTTCTGAGAAGGGAAGGGATTTGTCCTGTCACAGAGCAAACACTCCAGTCTCCCCACCAGCCTGTTCAGAAGGAGATGCCCCCAAATAGGTTAGAGTGGACACACCATTCCACTGCCCAGCCCTGGTTCCTGTCCCATGATGGCCCAGCCCGAGAAGATCAAGGTTCTTTGTCCCATTGTCAATACACAGTATGTTCTGATTTAGCTATGTGAAAAATTCCCACAGCACCTGGCTCATAAGAGGGGACTTCATCAAGCTATCTGGAAGGATGAAATTTAGTGTACTTTAATGGTCTTAGGGTCTCATTTTGTCCAAGATATCACTTAAGCGGCAATCAAGTGATCTTATGAGGAGACCGTATGTCAGAGGTATGACCTTCAGTGTTACTTTATCTGTGGCTACACATGTGACCATGTGCTGGAGCTTGCAGAGGTCAAACAATGGAAAACCTTGTTTGTGAGGCACAAGACTTTATGTGATTTGGCTCAATGGCTTAACAAAAAGAATTAAGTAGCAGGTAAAATCAGTATTTTGTTAAAAGCCCCGGAATTTACCACCTTCATTGTATCAAGCACTGTCTGAGAAGGTCTAATAGATACGTTGGCAATCTGTGAGGCAGGGAGCGAGGAGTCTCATTGTCCTCACCCCACCGGCAGGGACATGGAGGCTGGGATACGTGCCTTGCCCAAGACCTCCCAGCTACCGAGCGGTAGAGCTGGGTCTCATGCCTGCAGTAGCCTCAGCACCCAGAATGTTAACCTGAACTGAGAGTGGTGTTGAATATCAGATCGAGGGAGGCTTCTGGATCATCTAGTCTGATCTGTTTCTTTAATCATGGGATGCTGAAGACCACACAGGTGCATCCATCTGCTCAAGGTTACTCAGCAATGCTTTTTATGGAAGGCTTTGAACCTGAGTGTGGGTTTCCTGATTTCTGTTCGGTGTTCTCTTTGCTTCCCTACTTTAAAAGAGCGTGATAATTAAAATGGCCCCAGAGCATTCTTCTGGTTGCCCAACTTGCGCTGGATGCTTTTGTGGAAAACAACAACACAAAAACTTGGGTTTGCAGAGAAAAGCCCTGGAATCAAATCCGACCTCAGTTGCTTACCCAGGGACCTCAAGGGAGTCAATTTATGTCTTGGCCTCAATTTCTCCAGATAAAGAATAAAGATATAATTCGCTTAAGGATTGAAGCAGAGTGCTTGGCACAAAGTAATTGCTCAAAAAATGGGATTGGATGCTGAAGGCACAGGTCCTGTCCTTCACAATCTGGATATGGAGGCAAGACTAACACACTAGGAGGGATTGGGAGACAGCAGAGAGCAGGCTCGCTGGTCAGGTCAGACATGGAATGCTATTGGCTCTGTCTGGGTGAGTCTTTAACCTTGAGCTGATTCCTGCTGAAAAGATCCTACAGAAAAGGCTGGCCTGCAGGAGCCAGGCTGGACACTAGGTGGCACTGGTGGCCCACCGGGGAACTGGGAGAACCCAGCAGGCGGCAGGGAAGCCTGTGACCAGCGTTTTCATTCTTGCTGTTTCTAAGACTCAGGGCCTATAGAGGGAGGGACCCTGGGTGCTGGGCTGAGGGTGAGGGTGCTATGCCCCAGGAAAGAAAGATAAAAAGGAATTTCACAGTCTTTTGCAGACACGCTGTCAGGTATTATCTCAGTGTTACGCATAAGGCACTGTGACTCAGAGAAATTAAACAATTTCTCCGAGGGATACAATTAAAAAGTGGATTCAGGATTTGAATCCAGGCCTACTGATTGCAAAGCCCACCCACTTTCTAGGAAAATACGTTGCTACCAGCCAGCAGAATCACTCTACTGGAAGAGGTTCAACAGGATCTTAAGGTCGGGAACACCAAGAAATAGAAGGCAGAATTGAAACCACTTCCTCTCCTGTGATCTTTCTACACAAATCCCCCATCCCTTTCACCCAGTCTGCTGCAATAGCTTCCTAATCCACTTTCCTGCTTCCATTCTTACACCCCGACGGTCCCTTCTCCAAGTGATTTTGTTAAAATGAAACCACATCACATTATCACCCAGTTCAAAACCCTCCAGTGGCTTCTTACTCCCAATTAGAACAAATTTCTCACCAACCCTACAAGCAGTGGTGTGCTGGTAAATGCTTAACAACGGGCTCTTGGGGGTGGGGAGCCCCGATCTGTAACATTTGCTAACTGTAGTGTACATTCTCCCTCCAAGGTCAATTTCAATCTTCCAGTATGGCATCATTGAGCAGTAAGTGCTCCAGAGCCAGTCTGAGTTTGGCTCCAGCTCGCTGCTCACCAAGGCCCCTTATGTAGGAACTGGCTCCAGATGCCTTCTGCAGAGGAACTTCTTATCTCTCTCCCTCTGTTCACTCTGCTGGGTCCCCGGATTTCTCACTGTTTCTTGAATGTACCAAACACACTTCTACCTCAGGGCCTTTGCACTTGCTCTTCTCTCTGTTTGGGATATTCTTCCCCCAGATCTGTGCATGACTTGCTGGATTTCATCCAGTTCTCTGCTCAAATGTTATGGAGAAGCCTTCCCTGAACAACTTACCTAATATAGATAAACCCCCGCCCTCCATCACTTTTACTCTCTTAGTCTGCTTTATGTTTCTCTAAGAGCACCAATCCTTAATTGATAATAAATGCTAGACCTTTTTATATTTATGTGTCTAGGTCATTTTGGTATTCCCACCCCTAGAACAGGCCAGACTCAAAGAATGCACTCAATAAATATTTATTGGATTAATATATGAGTACCTGTCTTTCCTCTACGTGGAAGGAGCCCCCCTTGAGGCCAGGGCCCAACCCCACTCAGGTTCAGTGACTGGACAAGTGAAACTCCACCAGCATCATACGTGGGAGCCTTGAGTCGTCAGCGTGAAATGTGGTGCTGGATGAGGCCCCAGAGGCCTCAGGAGAAACCATCAAACCACAAGACAGGGTGATTATGGAGAGAAAAATTAATCCCACTTATGAAGAGCCTACATACTAAAATTCCAAAACACATGAGAAAAGCTAAGGCTGGTAATGCCAAGTGGCTGGGAGGCTGGGAAGCTCTCATCCTGTGACACAGGTTGGCACGTCACACATCCAGTCACCGAACCTGAGTTCGGCCTGACCCTGGCCTCACCTGGGCCTCCTTAAACCTCTTACTCACCAAGGGAGTCAAATTCCTGGCTCTTCCCCCTGCTTCTGCATCCGTATCTCTAACTTCCTTCTCTAGCTAACTAGCCCTTCGTGTGTCTCTTGCCTTTCTGCGGCATGAAAATTTTTATCCTGGATTTGAGCATGGCTGTTCCTGATTTGAATTTATCTATTTTTTTTTAAATCATTGCTATGACTTTAGTGTGTGGAGGTGGGATTCAGAACGTGAACTCATAAAACCATCTTGGCTAGAAGTGTTTGGATTCTTTGGATTTCCCTAGTGTGGAGAGCTTCCACCTGTGATAGGACTGTTTCTAGCAGCCAGGCATACAGATATGGGAAAGGAAGGAACCTGCCCTTCTGGAAGCTTCTGTTTTCTTCTCCAAGGAGACACAGGCTCTAGAGGACCCAAAGATCCCCCCTGAATAAAGCTTTTTGGGGCCTCCTGGCCTCCCAGCCGCCCGGTTCATTGCTCCCTGACTCTCCCAAGTCATTTCATCACAGGGCTCCCTGCCAACACTCCACCTCAAAGGTCTGCACTGACGTGGGGTTTTAGGTGTTCATGGCCATATTTGAATTTCAACAAGGGACTCATAAAGATGTTTTCATCTTTAAAATGTACAGGAATGGAATTCAAATGGCGGAATGACAGGCTGTGTGTGGGGTCGATTGGCTGGGTCAGAGACATCACACCTGCCTGGCGGGGAGAGCTTTCTGACGACAGGAGCTGTCCAACAAGGCGTGGGCTGCTGTCACTGGAGGAACTCAAGCGGTGGACGGCTGACCTTCCACCGGGCGCCGGGCGGGGCCCTGGATGGAGGGAGTCTGGAAGCAAGAGGGAGGGTTCTGGGAGAAGCAAAGGAAACAGCTCCACAGAAGCGTCTGTACACTGACTAGTGTCACTAAGATGTTCTTACTGTTTTGAAGCCAGCCGTGCTCCCCACACGGATGCGTTTCCAAAAACATTGCCTATGCTGTCCCCTGAGAATTGGGCACATAGGTCACCCTTTTGGGGTCTCACCTGTGAATGACAGGGTTGGACTCAACTGCCGTGGTTCTCAGCATCTCTGGCAGCAGATCCCAGAGCTCAGGCCATGAGGGGCCTCCCTTCTGCTCCCCAGAACTCAGCCTCCTCAGTCTACCCCACGTGTGCTCACCCACCTGTGTGACCCATTGCGAAGAGGTGACCCCACCTGTCAGGGTGATTGTGTTCAGAACCCACATTATCGTTCATATTTCACAGTTACCATAGCAGTAAGATTTATCTTCATCTTTCACAATTTAAAAATACTAATGGAATCACTGGCTTTGTGTTTTAGAGCCATAGCATTTTTCCTTCATTGCAACCCCATTTGCGATGCCCTTAAAATTTCCTCAAAGAGATAAATAGAATCCCAGAAAGACCTTCTCGAGAAAAGATGGGTATTTTTTTCCCTCCCAACTTCGGTAGGGCTTACAGCATGATTGGCAGCATAGACGAGTTTTTAGAGCATGACGAGTGGCATATAATGGAGTCTCTGAAGGGCCCTTTCACTGCCCACCTCCCTTCCTGGCCCCAGCAGGTGAAGGCAGGGTCCCTGCAGGCCACCGCACTCGTCATTGCTGGTGTCTGCCTTGAGGAATGAAGAGAATCCACATTACTTCCGTGCTGTGTGCTTCATCCGTATAGGGACCCATTTTACAGATGAGAAATCTGGGCCCAGAGAGGTCAAGTGATTTGCTCAAGGTCACACAGCCAGGAAGAGGCAGAGTGCCCCACTCTCTCAAGCACGTTCTCTCCAAATCCTCCACTGGGTCTCTGTCTGTCCTCCTTTTCTCAGGGAGGATTTCTGCTTAAGCGAGAATTTCTATGTGGATTGTAACCCTTAGGTGATGATGTATTGTCACAAATTTTTGCTTTCACCTTAAGCTCTTGAGATGCCTTTTCTGATTATAAGTATAATATGTGATCTGTTCTTTGCTAACTTTTGGAGGGTAACTTTCTGGTTTAAAATCTTTATAGACACATAGGAAGTTGCCAACATGGCGCACAGAGGTCATGTGACCCTTCACCCAGTCTCCCCAAGTGGTACTGTTTCAAACCCAGGCAATCCGTGCTGGGACAATGTGCATGTAAACTTCTGTGTCATTTCATCGCATGCCTTGTAACCATTGTAACCAAGATACAAAACATCCCATCACCACAAAGCTCCCTCGTGCTGCCTTGATTCACCTCCTGGATTTGCCCCCACCCCCCACTCTCCCTCAGTCCTGGTGATCACTAAGCTTCTCTTGTTTCTGTCGTTGTTTCATGTCTAGAATGACACATAAATGGATTCATACTGTATATAACCTTTTGGGATCGACTCTTTTCACTCAGCATAACGCCCTTGAGCTCCATGGGTGTTGGTGTCTGTATTAACCGTTGGTTCCTTTTTATTGTTAAGTAATATTCCACTGGGGCTGGGGGGGGTCAGTTTTTTTAAGAACTTGGACTTATAGAAAACATACAGAAAAATATAGGAAAAAAAAATCCCAAGCCCCCATATTGGAAGGGGAGCATTCCCGATTTCCCTATGGCCCAGGTGAGGAGTGGCTGAAGGAGAAGACAAAGCCCATGCCCCAGACCCTGCAGCTCCCTCTCCTCTCCTCTGTGGCGCTCCGGCAGGCTGCTGGGGCTCTCTCTTTGCATCTCTCTTTTCTTTTTTCCCCCCTCTCTTTCTCCTCGCCCCGCGTGTCTCCATCTGTCTCTCTGAGTCAGTCTCTCTCTTTTTCTCCAACCACAAAACATGGCTAAATGCAATTTCCATTGAGTGCAAAATCTTGTGTCTGTGCTTCATTATTCTGTCTGGATTCGTACATGTTTTCAATTGCATAATTCCCCTCCTTCCTCATTTTCTCCCCAAGACTTTCTCCCACATAATATGAGCATTTGGGGGCCAGCTTTTGACAGTTCTGCCTTTGAATGTTGTGAAAAGTAGAGCGAGTGCCTCTTTCAGCCCTGCACCACCGGGGAAGCTTGGTTGGCAAGTTCCCCAGGGTTCCTGCAGTGCTTTGTCCCCTCGGCCAGTCCCGGGGTGGTGGCAGCGGGAGTGCCCCTTTCCCTGCCTGCAGGAAGGCCAAGGTTGGGCAGCAGCACCTGCCTTGGAAGAGGCCAAATAGCCTTCTGATGGCCAGCTCCAGACCCTCCCCCCGCTTGGTGACCACAGCGTCAGGGCCAAACTCCCCTCCCTGGCTATTCAGAGTCTTAAACATCTGGACCAACCCTATTCATTCATCGATGCTTTCAGTCCTTTATGACTGGAAAGCATAGCTTTCTTGCTCCAGCGGCCATTGCGGTTTTGAAACGGGGTACGTAGAAAATAACCCAGCTCTCCAACCAGAAGTGAATAGTGAAATACATCGTGAGATGGCCTATAGGGACAAACACTGGAAAGTCATCAAAAAGCACAGTTTGGGGAGTTTTCGGAATGGGACAACAGGCAAGATATGCTGTTAGAATCCCAACGATGTAAAAATACCCAAGTGTGGAAAAATGGCTTAGAGAAAAAGCACCCAAGTGTTACCACTTCTTACTTCTGGATTGAGGGATTATAGATGACTTTTCCATTGTTTCTTAATGTGGGCAATAAGGACATTTTTATCTTTATAATCAGAAACAAATAGGCATTATTAAAGCTAAATGAAGTCTGCTGGATAAAAAGTCACTTCGGTAGCCCTCCACTCGAGCGGTGTGGTAGGGCATCTCCTCTCCACAGGGAGGGCAGACCCTCGTCCAGGCACGTTTCCTCGAGCCCAGGCCCCTGCTGCCTGCGCGCCGGTGCCCCCCCCTCATGTTTCTAAATGGAGTTGGCAGCAGAGCGGCCCGTCCTGCCTGACATGTCTGTGCTGTGCTTCTGAAGCCGGGACTGCTCCAGTCCCCTGATGCAGCATCCTCGGTTGTCCTCATGGCCTCCAAGTGGATCCAATGACCCCCGTGCCCCCCTCCCCCCACCGCCGGGTACTCAGCAAGCACCCCTCCCTCTGGTCTGCCAGGCCGGCTGGCCTCCTGGGAGCTGGCAGAGGCACTGGCCTTCCAGACGTACGCATGGAACCCAGAGGTCCCTGGTTCCAGCTCAGTGTCCTAGAAAGAGCACAGAGTTCTAGAAGCCTGGACTCTTGCCATGAAGTCCTGCCTGGGAGAAGACAACCTTGCAGAAGACAGTCTGTCCCAGTTGCCGTATGGAAAGTTATGTATCGTGTCTGGGAACACTTTTTTTTTCTCTTTACCGAGGGATTTTTAAGCCAGTTCTGAGTGGGAGCCACAGTTTCTAGTCTGGCGGCTCTGGTAATGGCTAACGGCTGGGCTCCAGGGCCAGCCTGCCTCGGTTCTAATCCCAGCTCCGCCACCTTGGGTAACTTTCTTCCCCTCTCTGGGCCTCAGGTTCCTCAACTGCAGAACAGGGCTACCTCCTTCACAGAATCATCGTGAGGAGGAAAGAAGTTGATCCGTGTGGAGTCCCAAGAGCAGGGCCTGTCTCTGAGTAGCCCATAGTGAATGTTAGCTGTTATTATTTCACCGTGCGGTCATGGGCATGGGAAAGCAAGGTGTTTGACGTTGGGGCTCTCCCAGAAAAGCCCAGATGTAAGTCTTTGTGTTGAATGCCAAATGAGGATTACCAATAAAAGCTCTGCTTCAAATCCTCTCCTGAGTGGGGCGGGTATGAAGAAATACAGGCAGTAGTGTGGGNCCCCCGCGGTGGGGGGGGGGGGGGGGGAGCCAGGGGACCCCGCCCCCCTTGGCCTTGAAGGGGGCGGTGGGGGGGGGTGCAGATAAAGGGGCTTGGTCAGGAAGGGCGGGGCACCTCTGGGAACAGAGGGGGATGTACCAGGTGCCTTTAGAAAAGGAGGGAATTCCGGCTGGGGCAGGGTCCGTGGATGGGACTGGGACAAAGGCTAGTTTTGAATCCTCCCTTGTGATGCCCATCTGCTGTCTTGTCACAACCTCCTTGCGGGGTAGATTTGCACATGGAGGAGGATGCCAGGCTAGATGGGACCACAGCTGGCTCAGGACACTGAGACCGGGAGGGACAGAGCTAAGATTGGAAACCAGGGCTGCCTGCATTCCCGGGGGTGGGGGGGTGGGAGGTGTGGAACGCTCCGATATCCGGTGGGGGTAAGGAAGGCGGGGGACTGGCCAGGGGACACCCTGCTGCAAGGAGAGGGAGAGGCTGAGGGAAACCCAGCCCCAGGTGCGGTGAGCCCCGGCGCTGCTGGGCAGCCACGTGGGCAAAGAGCAGAAAGTAGGTCAGTCACGCAGGAGACAGAGCGTGAAATTAATGAGCACTCGGGAGCTGGAGTAGTCGCCTTCCAGGAGGGCCCCAAGGAGGAATGTAATCCCCTGGGAAAGGTAGTGGGGCCGGAGGGGCTGCGGCAGGAGGGGCTGTGGGAGAAGAAGGGCCTGGGTAGCAGTGTTTTCTCTCCTTGCCCCTCTGCGCTGGGGGAGCTTAGCCGGGCAGGGTGGGAAATGCAGGCAGAGTTTAAGGGGTAGAGACTGGCAGGAGGGGCCATCAGATGTAAGCCCTATGAAGGTAGGACCATGATGGCTTTCCTTACAGCGGACTGACTCTGGCTGCTAGGACAGCGTCCTGCGGGTAACGACCCTCTCTGAATGAATATATGACTAGAGAGACCGCTTTGCTGTGGACATTGTCAGTGACCCAGGGAAGGGAGGCTCTTGTCCTGACTGGTATCAATGGGGCTTCAACTGAATTTGGTACCATTTGCCTCACCATCTAATGGAAAGACAGGTTATCATATGCTAAGTAGGAGAATGGATAGAGGCGACTCAGAGAAGAGACAGTTCTGTTGGAGGTGTGCTCATGGTATAACTTCTTAGAGGAAGTGACTCAACAGATGGGTTTGAAAGTCAAGGACAGGGCTATGGTATGATTTTTGTGGTCCCAGACACTTTTGCCTCTACGGGCCACTTCCTAAACACAAACACACATGCATGCAAATAGACATTCTTAAAACGAAATGAGGTGCGAATGATACACACACAGAGAATTTAGAAGTATAGGGCACCTGGGTGGCTCAGATGGTTTAAGCATCTGCCTTCGGCTCAGGTCATGATCCCAGGATCCTGGGATGGAGTCCCATATCGGGCTCCCTGCTCAGTGGAGAGCCTGCTTCTCCCTCTCTCTCTGCTGCCCTCCCTGCTCATGCTCTCTCTCTCTCTCGTTCTCTCTGTCAAATAAGTAAATAAAAAATCTTAAACAAAAAAAAAGAATTTAGAAGTATGTTAAAAAACAGAAAATATGGGCGCCTGGGTGGCTCAATGGGTTAAAGCCTCTGCTTTCGGTGCAGGTCCTGATCTCAGGGTCCTGGGATCGAGGCCCGCATCGGGCTTCCTGCTCGGCAGGGAGCCTGCTTCCCCCTCTCAATCTCTGCCTGCCTCTCTGCCTCCTTGTGATCTCTCTCCCTCTGTGAAATAAATAAATAAAATCTTTAAAAAAAAAAACAGAAAATATACATAAAAAGGATTATTTTGTGACTGCACTAGTATAAAGGCAAATTATTAGCATTATGTATTAAACATTTTCATTGACCTGAAAATTTATTTTTTTCCTTCTGACTTTTAAAAAAATTTTTTAAAAAAGATTTTATTTATTTATTTGATGGAGAGAGAGAGAGAGATCACAAGGAGGCAGAGAGGCAGGCAGAGAGAGAGAGGAGGAAGCAGGCTCCCTGCCGAGCAGGAAGCCCGATGGGAGCCGGATGCGGGCCTTGATCCCGGGACCCTCAGATCATGACCTGAGCCGAAGGCAGAGGCTTTAACCCACTGAGCCACCCAGGCGCCCATCCTTCTGACTTTAAAAGAATGAAAACATTTTCGTGGGTTGCTAAAAGTGTTTCAGGCCAGAGGCATGATGCCTGCTAGGCCTAATGGATAAACCAGCCCCGATTGAGAAGGATTTGCCTGGCCAACAGGACTGGGAAAGGCAATGCCACGTAGAGAGAGCAGCACGTGCAAAGAGAGGGATGCATGAGGGTGGCCAGCAGGTTCTAGTAAGAGCACGTGGTCCTCGGAGGCCGAACACTGGGTGTTTAAAGAGACGGGCAGATGATGGGATAGGAAAGGTCGGATGGAGGTGCCCAGCCTTGAATGCCTTGTTATTCGCATCCCAGAGATTCTAGAATAGAGTTCGGAGGTTGCTGATGAGAAGGGCAGGTTCCCGGGCCTTGATCTCGGGGGCTGTGCCAGCTCCCGAGGGCTGTCCCAGCTCCAGGGACTCCCCCATACTGGTTAGGACTGGGTGTGGGGGGTGGAAGAGAGAATCCTTGCTGGCTCCTGGTTTCTCTCCACAGGGCAATGGGGCTGGAAGGGCGTTGTCCTAGAACTGCATCTCAAAGGAGCTCCTGGCCCCTGGATAGGGGGGATGTAGGGTGATTCGGTGGAAAGGTGGTGAGCTTTGGTAAGAGATCGACTTGAGCTCCAATCCTAGCGATGCCCCCAAGGAGCTATGGGGCCCTGGGCAGGACGCTTCCCCTGGGGAGCTCAGCTCCTTTGTGAACATGGGGTGGAGCCCCTCCTGGCAGGGCTATTAAGGGGATTAAATGGGATTGCGTACAAGGCCAGGACAGGGACTACACCCAGCAGGGGTTCCATTAGGAGCAACAGAAATACGCATTTGTTCTACCAGGTGCCGGACATCACACCCCACACAGCTTCTCCAGTCATCATGTTAGGGCTGGCTTGTTCCTGATTTGGGCCGGATCCTGCTTCTGGGGCAACCCAGACGCTCACGGCTTGACTGGGGCCATGGTGAGCGGAGATTCTCCAGGAAGTATCCTTTCCAACTGGGAAACTGATTCGAAAGCCTGGTGCTGGCTCTGGGACAGGGAAGACTTGGGCAGAGCTGGGGAACTGTGAACCCCCAAACCGGCTGATTCGAGCTCCTATCTCCTAGGGACTCCTCCTGACCTCCAACCCCAGCTCTATCAGCCGTGGCCAAGGAGAAGGAGGGCGGGGCCTGTGGGGTAGAGTCACAGGCCCCCAGAGTTTTCTGGTCTGGCCCTCAGTGGTCAGCAAACGCCACCAGGTCTTACTCATTCCATGCTGGGCACGGAGCATGCAGAGAAGAATAGGACACTTCTTCTCCTTCTGGGACCTCACAGTCTAGAGCAAGTTTTCTCTGCCTTGGCTCTCGTGACACTTGGGGCGAGATAACTCTAGAGGGAGGCTGTGTTCTATAGGGTGTGGAGTGGCATGCCTGGCCTCTGCCTGCTTTTTTGCCAGTCACATCCCCCCACTTGTGACAACCACAGATGTCCCCAGACATGGCCAAATGCGTCCTGGGAGGCACACTCCCCCTGATTTCGAACCAGCGGCTCAGAGAGGGAGACCCATCAGTGCAGTGTGCCCTGCAGTGAGCAGGGGTGCCTTACAGCACCGAACACAGGAGAGGCTTCTGGGAGACGGGACCCCATGGTGGCAAGGCCTAGGTTGTACAGTAAATTCCCAGTGGAGCTCGGATTCCGGCCCAGGATCCCTGTGCCCTGTTCCAGCGCTTCCCTTCTGGACACCTGACTGCTTCCCTCCAAATCCACCGGCTCCCCTGGGCTCCCCCGCCAGAAGCAGCTTCTGCTCTAGAAAGCCAGCCACACTTGTCTGAGCAGTCTGGTGTTCTCTGCCCCGGGCTGGTCTCACGGCGCTGCCATAGAGAGGGTGCCCAATAAGCTTTCACGCATGTTAAGAAAGGCTCTGCTTGTCCCTTGGGATAGCCCTCTGAAAGCTGGCTGGGTGGCCACTTAAGTACTGTGCTTATGCTAAGAACAATCCTTCAACCAAGTGCTTCAGTGTAAGCACTTCCAGGTTCCCCTCTCCACGGAAGCTGCTGGAACGTGGGAAGCAGAAAAACTCTGCAGCCTCTAAGCCTGGAGGCTGGGTTCTCCCAGCTCTGCCCTGCACCAGCTGTGTGACCCAGACACAAGCCCTCCGGCCTGCGGGGCCTCTGCTTCCTGATCTTCCGAGTCGGGCATGGCCACTGCGTCCCCGGCTCCTCACGGTGTCCTGGGGACCGTGCTCAAAACTTTATAGGAAACAACTGTATAGACACAAAAGTCTTATACGTGTTCATTATTTTCTGAGTTTCCAAGAGGCACGGAGGGGTGGGTGTTCTGATTTTTTTCTTTCTTTTAAAAATTATTATTTGAATAGCACCCACACGTTTAACAAATATTTATTGAGCCCTGACGATATGCCAAGAACGCAGCAGTGAACACATGGAACAGGAGAGAGACAAAAAAAAGGAGAAACGAATTATGTATAGATAATATGTTAGATGGTAACTAATGTGAAAGGAGAGAAACCAGAATCCTACAGATTGGGGTGGGGGGTAGGCGGGGGGGAGGCGTGTTGCCATCTGAGGGAGGGAAGGCCCCTCTGGAAGGTGACATTTGAATAAAAACCCAAGGACAGTGAGGGATCAGTTATGTCAATGTCATTCCAAACAGAAGAAGAGCAAACACCATGCCCAGATGTTTAGGGATTGCGAGAAGGCCAGTGTAGGGCGTTGGAGGTAGGGTGGGGAAGTGAGGTTGGGGGGGGGGG
>LNAC01000063.1:6641000-6713624 GCA_002007465.1 Ailurus styani | reverse complement strand
TGGGGGGGGGGGTGGCGAGGGAGGGCGATGGTGAGGGAGGTGAGGGGAGGCAGCTCCCAAGAGGCCTCAAGGCCACTGTAGGGACTTTGGCTCTTACTCTGGGTCGGGAGGCCAGTGACAGGTTCTGGGTGCAGGAGGGACAGGGTGCCTTGGACCAACTTGCTGAGACCGGTCAGACATCCAGTGTTTCTCATACTTGCTTGCTAATCCTCCCAAGAACCCAGTAAAAGAAAGTCAAACCCACTCTTCAGGTAGTTCAGAGACTTCTCTCAGATGGGGGATCAGGATGGCCCAGCTGAGCCCTTGATAGAGCCGGCCTTGACCCCCAATCTGTCCCAGCTCCTGGTGTTTCCACAGCGCATAGCAAGGCCCCATTCCACCCCAAATCCTTGTTGCAACAAACCGGTTTGCTAGAATCTGGAAGCCGGAGCTCTGGCTTGGATTATGTCACATCATTGCTGTTTGAGCTTCTCAGTTTCCTCATCCTCCAAATCTCTGACCTGCCGTTCTCAAGGTTGTAGTGAGGACAGTGAAGGCAGATATGGATCAGGAGCCAGCTCAAGTAGAGGAAGGAACCCCCAGACCCAATCTTCCTTCCTACTAAGCTGCAGTGGAGGCCAACTACCCCTAGGTGGCGCAGTTTTCCTAGGCTGAACGGAGCTGCTGCTGCCAAAGAGGGGGGGTCAGAAGATTTGAGGGACACTGGGGGGTAAAGATGATAGTGGAAACCAATAAACTGGGTGTTTGAGGTCCAATTCTACAGCCGGTGACCCCACCATGAGAGTTAGTGGAGCAGGGCGCACAGTTTCACTCTGTCCATCAGACCCGGGCATGGCACCTTAAGGGAGCATGTTGCCCTTGGGATCATGGGGCGAAGGGCCAAGGTGTAAGCAGAGCAGCATTCCTTTTCTTTTCTGGATGCAGGAGCTGAAGGCTGGGGAGGAGGGAGCTTCCCTGGTCACCCTGTGACTCGGGGACAGAGCTGCTGCCTGCTGGTCCCTCTGCTGATGACATATAGAGCACTTGATGAAAGCATTAAGTGCCATCCCCTTGGGTGGCCATCCTGCCTCCCAGCATTTCTTCCTGGCCTGGCCCTCCTTCCTCCACCCCTGTGGATATTCTGGAAAGTCTGGGATGGCAGGCATTTGCTTCTCATCTAAAGAGCGGGTCTGAGCATGTAGAACACGGGCTGAGGGGCAGGGGACTTGGACGTACCAATAGCTTTGCCACTACCTGGGGAACATGTGCCTTCGGCTCCTGGCTCTTCCTTCCATGCCTCTGTGTCCTTATCTGTAAAATGCTGCGAGAAAGGAAGGCAGGGTTGGGCTGGCTATTACCAAGGTCAGTTTCCAGGTTGGACATTCGGAGATGCACTTGAAGCTTTGCTTCTGTCCATCAGGGAGCAGGTAGGGGAGGGAAGGGCTTCATTTTTCTCATTGAAAAACAGGATGTGTCATTCTGGATCTGACATCTGCCTGGCAAGGATAAGAGGCAGTCACGGGAGCCAGAGCCACCACCTCTGAGCTGCCAATACACGTGGAGCACCCTGGAAGGGGCAGACCGGCTTCCTTCGATGGCCTCCAAGAGAGGCCCTGCAAAGTGAGACTGCAGGCCCCAGCAAGACTGGCCTCCTTCCGGAGGCTCTGGAGGAGACACTCTTCCTCCCCCTTGTAGAGCTGAAACCCATCTGCACATCCAAAGGGTGTTCCTTCCTGGGCTTGATTACTGTCTGCCTCCCCGGCCAGATGAGCCTCTCAGTGACCTTGGGATCTTTCCAAAATCAAATCATCCTTCAAAGGAAGCAAGAGATTGGTCACCACTGAAGAGATTCAGAGAGTGACAGCTGGAGGAAAGTCGGAGGGGGAGGGGAGAAGACACTACTCACTGTCAGCCTGGGAGGCACTGCCGACACCCCTTCCTGTATATTCACTCAATTAATTCTGTCACCCACAGATTAAGTATGATAACGCCTTGTTAGCAGATGAAGAACCATTGCACAGCTAGTGAATGAGGGAGCTGGGGTTTGACCCAGGTCTCTGCCTCCGCAGCTCGCCCCTGTCCCGCTTGAGCATCCTACGGAGTAACAGGGGGAAGCCCACATTCTGGCATTTTCTGCAGCCGAAGGCTTACGTGATGGCCAACACTTGACAGCATGTGAGAATTTCAACTCGAGGAACTATGTAGTGTCTTATTGGATTCTCAGATCAGTCCATTGTACAGATGAGGAAACTGAGGCTCACTTAGGTCTGCTGACTAGCCTATCTGTGCTCACACAGTGGCTGGGCTGGCTCTGAACCAGATCTTTTAACTAATAATTGGGCAGCTCCCAATAATTTTTTGACAAGTCAAGCCTTTTCTCTTGGATTCACTTTTCCAGTCTGAAAAATAAGGGCTTGGGTTAGATCAGTAGGCAATCGGTAGTTCTCAGACCCCTTTATTTAAAAAAAAAATGGGGAACTCATAGAATTTGGCAATTTAAACTATTGTTGAGTAAGTATAGTTAAAACAACATTTTACCTTCAAAAACCTAGGAGGATATAATCACAGTGTAACAGGGAGAAAAAAATAACAACTGAGAGCAAAATTCCTCTTAAGAATTAACTAAGTTGTGTTTAGCATAACACCTTGATGAGCCATTGTATTCCTACCTAATAGCTCCGTGGGTCTGGCTGGAGTAGGCCAGAGGGGAAATGGAACTAGAAGAATTTTGTGCAAAAGAATTGATTTGCGGTTGGGGACTTAGAAAGATGAGCAAGCTAGTGACTTGAAGAGGAGAGGCTGAAAGGCATTCTAGACTCTGTGCAGTGGTTAAAAACCCAGAGATGACTCTGCAAGTTCCCTAGTGGAAGGCAGAGAATGACCAAAGGACCGTAAGAAGAAAAGTGTCTTGTATTCAGCTCCAGCCAGCAGGTGTCTGCTCTCCTGTGCCGTCACCCATCTGATAGCCTGAATCTCCTGGCCGAGTGCCCTTGCACAGTGCAGGAGCTGGAGAAGTGGTCCCTTGGTGGGGAATCCTTGGAGTCTGGCTGACCTAGCTCCATCCCTCGGAAGTTACACAAACTCTCTAAGCTTTAACTTCCTTCTCTGTGAAATAGAAACAATATTCCCTGCCTGAGAGGTTGATACAGGAATAAGTGGGACCATGAACTTAGCATAGTACTTGGTACTCAAGCCCTCAATAGCCACTTAGCTGCCTATTATTATTAACCATGGTTATTTGGTTATTCACCATTTAACTTATTGAGGTAAGCTTGTGGGAGGTTTTTGTTTGTTTTGTTTAGGGAAGGGGGTAACTTTTGCTGCTCTTAAATCCAGCCAGGATACGGCAGAGGAGTATCATCTGGAAGGAGAGGGTGGTGGTGGGGGTGTTAAACTTGACACTGAACACCCCCTCCCCCCCAGCCCTTCCTGCTTTTTCAAGGCTGAGTACTGTCTGTGTCCGAGAATCTGCTCCCTTGGAAATGACAGCATCTCCTTCCAGGGCTGAGCCCAGAGGGCAGGGCTCCTGCCAAGGACAGGCTGAGGGTTGGGGGAGAGGGGGAAAGCCAGAGTAGAGGGGGAGTGAGCGAGAGATGTGAGGAAGAAGGGAGGGCGCTTCCGGGACTGACAATCAGTCACAGAGGCAGAGAAAGGGTGTGTGCATGCGCGCACGTGTGTGTGTGTGTGTGTGTGTGTGTGTGTGTGTGTGTGTGAGAATATGGGACCATACGCGTGCGTCAGGTAGCAGGTGCCTGTGGTTCACGTGTGTGGGTGTGACTGTGTGTGAATGAGTGTGCACGTGAACCCGTCAACGTATGAGCACAGTGGTGAGTGACTCTGTGTGTGAGTGAGGTGTGTGTGTGTGTGTGTGTGTGTGTGTGTAAGGAGTTCATGTGCACGTATGCCTTGGGGTCAGTGTGAGCTGAGCTGGCCAGCGGGGTTGGCTGCGTGACTCTCCGGGCATGAGAGGAGCCTCAGCTCTCTCCTGTGAGAGCACCTGGACGGGGGCCCCTCATATGTGGGGTGTCTAAAAGGAAGGACCGTCTGTAGCTTCCTCTGGGACCCCCTGACTCTCCACCTCACTCCAGGGCCGCCAGCTGACAATCCCCCCTCCTGGTCTAGGCCAGCACCCCCATTGGCCCCCCCTGCTGGCTGCTGGCCTCAAGGGTGGGTGGGGAGGGGGCGAGTGACCGGCCTCCCAGCCCCAACCCTCGGTGCTGCCAGGGAAACATCCTCCTCCCACCCCCCACCCCCAATCACCGTGATTCCTGCTGTGAGGGAGAGAGGAACCCTCCGTTTCCATGGCAACCTAGCAGCCCTGCTTCTCAGCCTGAGCCCAGGATCCTCTGAGCCGTGGAAGGAGTGGGAAGAAAGCCCCTCCTCAGGCTGTCGAGCCCCCACCAAGCACCTCACCTCTATACCCGGACCCCTTTGCTCCTCGGGCGCCCACACCTCCGCGGGGACTCCTGGAGTGCGCGCCCCATCACCTCTCCTGGGGTATGGGGACCTGTCTTGTCTGCACAGGACCAGAGCTGAGCGTGAGCTCTGCAGAGTAACAGGATGGGCTGAATTCCAGTCTTCGCCTGTGAAATGGTACTAATGTCACTACCTCGTAGGGCTCTTGCGAGGAGAAATAAAATAGTGCTTGTGGAAGTGCTTTCTGAATTCAGAGCACGGGGTCAGGTGCGGGCATCTGGGGTGGGTAGGGAGGCACAGGCTCTTTGAAGGGGACGGCCTCTCCCCTGCCAGCCCACCCTGGGTTCCCCCTCCTGCAGACATGCATGTAGACACGGGGCTGCTTGGGGCAGGGCGCTCTCTGATAGTGCAAAATCGGAAACAACCCCAGGGTCCATCAAGAGAGGAGTGGTTAAATAAATCATGGGCCATCCACAGGCTTGCAGCTCTTAGAAAGGGAGTCTCTGCTGACATGGCACAATCACTAAGACTTATTGCTAAGTCAAAAAATCAAGTTGAAGAAGAGGGCCAGTGTGATCCCATCTACTGGCATGTGGGCGAGTATAGGCGTGTAAATGTCTGGAAGGGGCTGCGAGCAGTCAGGCCAGACTGCTGGCAGTGGTTGCCCTGTGAAGGAATGGGACGGAACAGGGCACAGTGAAGGTGAATTTCGACTTCCCCCCTCTATAGCTCTCTGATCTGTTTGCCTTTACAGCAAATGCAATTTAAAAATTAGGTGTCACTATTGTTATGGTTGAAGAGGGAAAAGCACCCCCCCCCAAGAGACACTCAAAGAACAGGGCAAGAGAGTATAGAATCTAGTACTTGAGAAGCTTGGAGGAGACAGGGAAAGTCAGGAAGGCTTCTAGGAGGAGGAGGTGGAGGAGGAAGGCCAGCTGGATCCCAGAGCAAGAGAGACCCTGGACTTGGAGCAGAGATGAGGGCCGTCCAAGCACAAGGGAAAGTATGGAGGTGAGGGTGTGTGCCACGGGAGAGGAATCCTGAAGTAGGGTCAAGAGCAGGAGGGCTAGCCTTTTATGACCAGGGGTGAGTCTCATCTTGGCCGCACACTGTAGCTACCCACCAGCCCGGGTCAATCACTCACAGCATCAGTGTCCTCATCTGTAAGTGGGCAAGTGCTGGGAACCTCACCGGATAGATATGAAGACTGATCTCAGTGTGGGGCCAAGTGTAGAGTATCAGAGAGATGTGAATGTTCCATCAGTTTCTTCCAGGGCACAGAGAGAAGACGGATTGTGTTGTAGTGTGGAGGGAAATATGGAGCCCGCAGGAATTCTTAAGTATGGGAAGGAAAGTTAGATCCAAAAATGACAAAAATCTTTGTTGAGAATCCACATTAGGTCGATCATGAGCTAGGCAGTTCACATACTTTTTCAATCTTCACGAGCACTTCATGGGGGAAAGGATGCCTATTGTTACAGGTGGGGAAACAGAAGTTCAGAGAAGTTCCTTCATTCAGCAAGCACTGACTGAGCGGCTCCCATCCAGACACTGTTCTGGCTGCTGAGCTAATGGAAAGTCCCCGTCCTCATGGAGCTTACGGCCTGGTAGGGGAGATGGACATTAAAACCAACAAATCTATGATATAATGTCAGGTGACAATGAGGTGCAGAAAACAAAGCTGAGTAAGCATCAGGAAGTGGTAGGCAGGTCGCTCTGACTTTAAGAAGAGAACTGAATGGAGCAAATATAAGAACACCTGAGCGGAGATGACAGCAGGTGCAAAGGCCCTGAGGTGGGGACTTGTTCACTGTAATCAAGGTGGGGAAGAAGCAGGTGTGGCTGTGGTGTGAGGGGCAGGTGTGGTGGGAGAGTGGATGAGGTTGGAGGGGATTGAGGGATGTAGGGGTGTAGACTGTACAAGACTTTGGAGGTCAAGCAAAGACTATGGATTTAATTCTACACATGTTGAGAACTGGAGGGGTTTGACCAGGAAAGTGACATAATCACAGATCTAGGTCTTAAAAGGATTGCTCTGGCCGCTGAGAGTAGATAAGATGGTAGGGGCACAAGTGTGAGGACAGTGGTCAATTGGGTTGTGACCTGGTGAGAAGAGAAAGATGGTTTTGACCCTAAAAGCAGATGCAGAGGTGGTAAGCGGAGTCAGATTTGAAATATATTTAAAAAATCGAACTAAGAGGGTTTCCTATTGGCTTAGATGTGAGCCACGAGATAAAAAGAGGAGTAAAGGACGACTCCAAGACTTTGGGCCCAAGCGACTGGGTCAGGCTTGGTGCCGTTCTCTGAGAAGGGGGAAATGGGGGAGGAGGAGGTTTGGGGACAACCAGGGTTCGCTTTAATTTTGAGATCCTGGAGACATCTCAATGGAGATGTCAGGGAGGTAGCTGGATGTATGTGATAGCGGTTCACGGGGGGATGTCAGGACTGAAGATATAAATTGGGAAGTTGTCAGCATATAAATGTTTAAAGCCAGGGGATAGGATGAGATCACCCAGAGAGAGAGAGTGTGTGGACAGAGAAGGGTCCCTGGATGCTTCGAGTTTGCAGGGCTCGAAGAGCAGGGGACTCAGGAGGCTCAGCGGCATCCCCGGAGCCATTCATGCTTGCTGGCACACGCGTGCGGGGCCCACTCCTGCAGGCCTGGGCTGGGGTCCCGGACTCACCCAGGGGGTGCGGCCCCTGCAGCTGCCAGAGTGGAGACCGCTCTTTGAGGACTACTGGTCTAGGGGAAGGAACAGGTGCCGTGAGAGTATAGAGTTTGGAACTGGGTAGAAATGGTTTCCAATCCAGGCTCTACCACTAACTTGCTCTGTGATCTTGGACAAGACAGTGTCTGTCCTGAGCCTTAGCCTCCTTATCTGTAAAGTGGGGACAAGAACACCCATTCCTCGGGGTAACGGTGAGGGCCAAACCGATGAGCTGGCTCTCAGCTTCCAGCATGGGGTCTAGACAGGCTGGGGCTCAGGAAATGCTCTCTCTACACCCTGGGAAACACTGCCTTCCTCCACGTGGCATCCAGGGCATTCACGTCTCCCCTCTCCAGGGGAGAGGCAGCCTACAGAGCCTGACGTCTCCGTGTTGATGACTGGCCTCAGGGCAGCCCTGAGACCTGGGTCCCTCGGGAGAGAGGCAGGTCACTGAGAGGCCACTTCACCCCTGGACTCTGCTCACTTCCAGCAACTTCTGCCATCCACTTTCTCCCCGCCCCCACGAAGGGCCCTTCCTGCCCTGACTCTTGGAGAGCTTTATCTCCTTCCGCCTCCAGTGACCAGCGGCTGGCTCCCCTCCTCCTGCACCCCCCTCCCCTGACCTTGGCACTCAGCCTTCCCCCAAAAGGGAGTGTGGCCTGGCCCGGAGTCAGGCTGAGGAGGTCACAGACAGCAGCAAGGGACCGGGCAAGCTGTCGTTTCCATGGCCTCAGGCTGAGTGGGCACTGGCATGAAGAGCCTGTGAAAAGGCATCACCAGCCTTACAGCAGGGGTGCGGTCTAGGCCCCCCCCCCACCCCGCTACTGGCCGTTGGGCCGAGCCTTCCGCTCTGCTGTCTGCGGGAGCAGCCGGGCCTGGGTGTGCTGAGAGGAGGCAGCCTCCCCATCCCCCGTTGCTATTTAATGCTGTTAACAATGGATTCATTAACTGGGATTAATCTCATATACCAGCTCTCTATCCCCTTGGCTATTAATCACTCACTTCATTAACAGGACAGCGTTAGCCAACCTGGGAGCGAGACATGGCGCCCATACCAAGTACCCGCGTCTGCACCTTCTTGCGTCTTTCTTCCTCACGGGTTCACCTTCTTGGTGCCTCTCTGCTTCCGGACCGGTTTCTGTCTCAGTCAAGGGGAGTGGAGGCCATCTCTCTCCCCATCTTTCCCGCCGTGGCCTTGTCTCTGTCCCCGAGGCGTTCCAAGTGTCCCTTTCTCTCCTCCTCCCAGCCCAAGGCCCAACACATAGTAGGGGAATGAAGTGTGGAAAGGTACAAACAAGGAGACGCCAGTTCTGGGAAGGCTGGCTTTTCTTAAATTGCCTTTTCTGTTTACAAAGATAATATATGCTCACTGTACAAAATCCAAACAACACCAGAAAGGAAGAAAGGAGAACATAAAGATTCCCTGAAATCCCCACCAGCTCAAGATAATAACCTTTAGCGTTTGGTGAGCACCCTCTCGGATCTTGAGTGATATATATATAATTTTACCTAAATGGGATCATACTAGGCATGCTGTTTTGCAACCTGCTTTTCCACTGAACAATATGTTGTTGAGATCTTTCTGTATCAGTGAATATAAATATACTCATACTTCTTTAATGGTTGGATAGCATTCTGTTTCATGGACGCAAGATAATTCAGTCAATGGATATCCTACCGATGGACTTTGATACATCCCTGTGTGTGTGTGTGTGTGTGTGTGTGCATGCACTTGCCTAATTAACCCCTTAAGACTGATACCCAGGAGTGGAATTTCTAGGACACGGGGTTTGCACGATTAACATTTTGGTATAATGTGGCATAGCAGAGTCAGATGGTTGGGATTCCATACCAGTTCTGTCCTTTCCTAGCAAAGGGACCATGGGCAAATTACTTACCCTCTCTGGGCCTCAGTTTCCTCATCTGTAAAATGGGGATAATAATAGGATTTATTTTGTGGGATTGCAGTTTGGATTGTGACATGCTGAGCCCTTTGAACACTGCTTGGTGTACAGTTAGGGCTGTACCTATTAGCAACTGCTATGGGGACCCTGGCCCACTGGCCTCTGGAAACACTGGCCCTGGGCAATGTCTCCCTGTGGCAGGATGGGAGGCAGCCCCTCTCCTTACACCATTGCCAACGATAAATTCAGGTTTGGCTTTTCTCTTTTCTTTTCTTTTCTTCTCCTCTTCGTCCTCCTCCTCCTCCTCCTTCTTTTTTAGTTTTTCTCCCTCCATTATTTTTGATTGTGGTAAAATATGTATAACACAAAGTTGACCGTCTTAACCATTTTGAAGTGTCTATGGCATTTAGTACATTCTTGTGCAACCATCCTCATCATTCCACCCTGGAATGTCTTTCATCTTATAAAACTGAAACTCTGGATCCATTAAACACTAACTCCCCATTCCCCAACCCCCCACCCCAGCCCCAGCCTCAGCAACAAACATTCTAATTCCTGCCTCTATGATTTTGATGACTCTAAGCACCTTATCTAAGCAGAATCCCATAGTTGTGTTTTTCTTACTGGCTTATTGATTGCACTTAGTATCATGCCCTTATAGTTCATCCAGATCATAGCCTGTACCAGAATTTCCTCCCTTTTTAAAGCTGAACAATATTTCATCATATGTATACATCACATTTTGTATACTCACTTATCCAACAGGGGACACTTAGTTTGCTTTCGTAGGTGAGCCGTGGTAAATAACATTACTGTGAACACGGGTGTACAAATATTTTTTTCGAGAACTTGCTTTCTTTTGGATATATATACCCCAAGGTGGAATTGCTGGATCCTATGGTGATTCTATTTTTTAATTTTTTTGAGGAAACGCTTCACTGGTTTCTGCAGTGACCACAACATTTTACATTTTCCCAATGGGGCACCAGGCTTACAATTTCTCCACATCCTTGTCAACACTTGTTATTTTCTGGTGTTTTGATAGTAGCCATTCTAAAGGCTATAGGGTGGTGTCTCATTGTGGTTTTGGTTTGCATTTCCCTGATGAAGAGTGATGAACATCTTTTCATGTGGTTATTGGCCATCTTATATATTCTTTGGAGACGTGTCTGTTCAAGTCCTTTGCCCATTTTTTAATCTGGTTGTTTTGTTGTTATTGTTGAATTGTAGCGGCTCTTTATATATTCCAAGCATATAACCCCTTATCAGATATAAAATTTGTAAATATTTTGTCCTATTGTGTGGGTTACTTTTTTACTCTCTTTATAATGTCTTTTGATGCACAAAATGTTTAAAATTTCATTAAGTCCAATTTATCTATTTTTTCTTTTTTCACCTGTGCCTTTGGTGTCCTATACAAAAAATCATTGCCAGATCCAATGTCATAAAGTTTTGCCCTGTGTTTTCCTCTAAGAGTTTTAGAGTTTTATGTCTTATGTTGAGGTCTTTGACCCATTTTGAATTAACTTTTGAGTACATAATATTAACTAAGGGCCTGAATTCATTCTTTTGCATGTAGATGTCCAGTTTTCCCAGCACCATTTATTGAAAAGACTGTCCTTTCCCCATTGAGCGCTCTTGACACCCTTGTCAAGAATCATTTGATTGTATCCATGAAAGCTTATATCTGGGCCCTCTCTTCTATTCCATCAGTCTGCATGTCTGTCTCTATGTCACCACCACACTGTTTTGATTATTGTAGCTTTATAATCAGTTTTGAAATTGGTAAGTGTGAGCCCTCTAGCTTTGTTTTTTTAAGAGACTTTGTTTTTTTGGCCATTCAGGGTCTCTTGAGACTCCATGTGTATTTCAGGATGGCTTTTCCTATTTCTTAAAAAAAAAAAAAGTCATTGTGATTTTGATGGGGATTGCATTGACTCCATAGATTGCTTTGGGTAGATTTACATCTTAATAACAGTGAGTCCTCCGGTCCATGAACTTTCAGTGTGGGAGAGAGTCTCTTTCCTTACATTGTTGCCAGTGACAGACAACCTTGTCAGTTTTTTTAAAAAAAACTTTTTCCGACCCGATAGATCACAACTGATAACTCTTTTTTTATTTGCATTTCTTTGATCATGATTAAATTGGAACATATACTGGGTTCTTAATGGGCAATCACATTTCACTTTTGACTTGTCTGATCATGTTCTTTGTCCGTTTCTCTACTGGAATATGTATGTATGTATGTATGTATGTATGTATGTATGTTATGTATGTATGTATGTATTTGCAGGACCTCTTTTACATATTAGAGATAATATTCTTAATGTTTTTCTACTTCATCCTGACTTTCAATCTTATTTATTTTTTGTCTTTCATAAATACTTGATTTTTAGGGCGCCTAGGTGGCTCAGTGGGTTAAAGCCT
Source organism: Ailurus styani (assembly GCA_002007465.1). NCBI lineage: Eukaryota > Metazoa > Chordata > Mammalia > Carnivora > Ailuridae > Ailurus > Ailurus styani. Next base: position 6,702,190 of record LNAC01000063.1, on the reverse strand, counting down.
CTGCGGCTCAGTGGGTTAAAGCCTCTGCTTTCGGCTCAGGTCATGATCTCAGCGTCCTGGGATCGAGGCCCACATCGGGCTCTCTGCTCAGCGGGGAGCCTGCTTCCTCCTCTCCCTGTCTCTCTGCCTGCCTCTCTGCCTACTTGTAATCTCTCTCTCTCTGTGTCAAATAAATAAATAAAATCTTAAAAAAAAAATACTTGATTTTTAGGTGGTCAAGTCTGCCAAGCTTTTCCTTCAGAACGCTTGTATTTCATGTCATGCTTAGAAAAGACACTTTTCCTTTAAACAATACAAATATTTACACTTTGCTTTAGTATTTGTGTGGTTTCACCTTTTCACACTTATGTTTTTACCCTTTTGAATTTTTTGTGTGTAAAGACTCCAGCTGTATTGTTTTCCAAATGGTTGGTCAATTATCTCAACAACTTTTGATTTTTCAATCTTTCCCCCAGTGAGAACCAGAGAGGGGGAAAAGGGTAAATAAATAAGATTTCAAAGCCGAAAGGGATGCCAATAGGTCAAACGAGCAGTTCGGACAGGACTCCCCAGTCTACCAGCAGCGGATCCCCATGGAATGTCTCTTCGCTGTGGTCCTGCTCGCTCTTAATGGGCAGAGGCAGGACGTAATGGGGATTGAGACAGACCCTCATTGTTATCAGAGCCCTTTCCAGAAGGCTCTACATGTGCAGCCTTGTTCCCAGCTCCCAGCAATTAAGAAAAAAATCTGAACTTATTGTGTTGGACTTAATAGCAGATTGTCCTGTAACTTTGGATCTTTGTCAGACCGCCCTCCTGTCACCTCCCTGCCATCATCCACTCCGGCCACTCACCCAGATCCTCTGCACTACCCCATTAACATAGGAGTAATTCATCCCGTCTTCTTCATCCACATTGCCTCTGCCCTTGCAGTGAGCATTGGCCCCAGGGATGGTTCAGGGGTGGCCAGTCCTCTGGAAGGCAGCCCCAGAGCCAGGGAAGTCTGTGTGCAAGTTTGCAGATGGGGGAAAGGGAAGATAGGGTTATGGGAGTAGGAGATTCCAGGTTGCTAATGCAGCAAGAAGCCTGGGTTCTCACCTTTGGTGCTCACAGCCAGTTTCTGGCTGCTGGCATCATCTTTGCCAATTTGTTGAAGGCATCTTGGATTTTAACTGTGCTCTGGGCCTGGGCACAGAGAAGAGTTTGTCCTGGAGTTTCTGGATCAGTAGGGGATCCTGAAAGATGATGGGTTGATAGACAGCTCTCATGGTCCTCTCTGCTGGGAGACAGAGCCTTATGTGATCTTCACCCTCTACTCTCATTCCCAGCTTTATTGACACAGCTTGGATCTGGGGCCAGGAGGCTAGGCACAGGCAGCATGAAGCTTAAGGCAGGCAAAACGCCAGGCTGGACAGTCATCTTGTGGGCACCGAGGTTGAATTACAGCACCAGGGTCCACGGAGCAGGCACAAATCACAGGCTGTCAGGAACAGGGGAAAGGCAACGCCTGCCCTCCTCTCCCAGTAGGATTTATGGGTTCAGGGCCTGGGTCTGGGTTCAAGATGATTGGACTTTACCATGTTTCATTTCCCCGGAATGTTCCTGGTGAAAAGCTTGTCTCCCAGGACCATGTCTGTGTGAGTGTGTGCATGTATTTATCATTATGCATGACTCGCCGTGATGACATGGGAGGGTGAGTTTCTGCATAGCTCTCTGTGTGCTTCTGATTTTATTTTTGTGTAACTGACCATGCATGAGCTTTGTAGGAGCGTGAGTTTTGTGTTATGGGACCAAGTGAGCTGTTCACTGGGTGAAGATCTTGTGGACCTGGGGAGTCAATGTGTTTCATGTGTGTGTCAGTTGGGGAATGGATCGGGGCCAGGGGCTTGAGTTGGGGTGTCGGGGTAGCTGATTAGCTACAACCAAGAGTAGGGAATTGGCGGGGGAAGCAGGTTGGGAAAGACAGTTTGGAGTGTGATGAGTCTGAGTTCTTGACAAAACATCAAGGGGACACATCTAGAAAACCAGGACTGGGGCTTAGGGGAGAGTGAAGGGCAGGAGGGCATTGGCTCAGGCTGCCTTCCAAATACGTTCAGATGACAATGCATTGGGGGATGTGGCATTTGGCTAGAATTAGGTAAACACACACACACACACACACACACACACACACACACACACACACCCCTCTGAAGGCTGAAAGGATATATGCTGTGTTAATCCTAGCTGGACAAAGTTCAACAGGAAATTTCCAAGGGTGTTGGAATGGCATAAATTGTGCCCAATAGTGACAGTCAGGGAAAACTTCCTGGCAGAGGTGAATATTCAGTGGAATCAAAGGGAAAAGAGATTGCAGAGGGAAGGGGATAAACATTCTGGCATTAGGGGTGGGGGTTAGGGACAGATTCTGCAATACTTGGGGTGGGGATGGCAAACAATTGCGATGAAAACAAGCCCCTAGAAGGCAGGGGCTGTGATGTACTCATCACAGCATTTCCAGCACCTTGCACAGGCGTGAGTGGTCTGTATGTTGAGTTGACTTGGAGTCAACATCTGAGCCACTGTAAGTAGAGAAAGTCCAGGTACTTTACTGAAGGAGAACTTTGAAATCAACATGAGACCCTGGGTAAGGACTGAAAGGTGGGAGACAGGGATGTTAGGTACTTCCAGGGGCTGTCCAGCCCTGCCTAACTCCTTCAACCTGGCTGAGCTGCCACACCATGGACCAGTGTTTAATCCAAATAGTTCTCTACACACTCGCTTCCTCCATGTCTTACCTCTAGAGCTGCTGGTCCTAAACCACCATCTTATGTTTCCCCTCCTCATTGCTTCCTGATCTTTCCAAGCTCTAATCTTGACTCAGTTTCCTGTTACAGCCTAAGCCGAGCTCTTATGTTTGGACCAGTTTCTGTCTGATGGCTTGCTGAATATGCTAGGGGCCTAATGGGCAGCTCAGCTAGAGAACACCCAGGACTTGGGAAGTTTGTGTTTACTCTCAGTTATAAGGACATGGATGCAAAAGGTACAAGTTATATTTGAGGAATCCAAGGACCAAGATGTGGTAAGAGGTCTAAAACAGGACTGCTGGGGGCTAGAAGGAAAGAGGCCCATGGTACCATAAGTGTATCATCAACAAAGTGGGCATCCTGACAGGTAAAAGGAGGGCTGCAACAGGGACTTGAAAAGCCTGAGGTCAGCCTCAAGGGCATGGGCTGTGAGTGGGGGTGCCTGGGACCAGAAGTAACAGGAGATCTCAAACTCAGCAGCTTTCAATGATGAAAACAATGCATCCTCTCCCATAACAGGGACTCCTTCCAGAGAGGGAGAAGTTTCCCTGTGGTGGCTCAATGACGTCATCAAGTATCCAGGTTCTTTCTGTCTTTTGCAGCTACCCTGAGTGTGTTGATTTTGTCCTCAGAATGGCTCTCCTCATGGTCACAAAAGGGCTGCCCCAGATTCAGCCACCCTATCCTGACTCCACAGTGTCCAGTGGAAGAAAGGTCCCTCCCTTTTGGGTGTCTTTGAGGAACCCTTCCCAGAAGCCCCTGATTGGGCTCCTCTTTATGTGCCCATGCCTAAACTGATCACTGGCAGGGGAAGGGGATTGCCAATACTGATTGGTGCCATTCAAGATTCCCTGGGGCTGGGACTGCTGCTCTGAAGCACAAGCCCCATATAGGAAGGAAGACCTCTGAACACAACCAGACTTCTGTTAGGAATGGGGGATGGATGTCGAATAGACAACAAGTTATCTCTTTCCACCAGTGCCAGGGAGTGGGGTGCAAGACAGATCTGCAGGAAGTTGTTGAGGCATGAGGTTCACAGTGGGAGACCAAATATGGGAATGAATTATTTGAGATGAGGTCCCGTGTTCAAGGGAATCAGCAGACGGGTCAAGCGACTAATCACAAAAGTATTATCACTGTCTCTGCTCCAACATTCCCACACCCACTTCAAAACCAGAATCCCTCACAAGACCTACAAAACGCTACATGATCTAGTCTGCTTTTTAAGCCCCATTTGGAGTTCCTCTCCTTTCCTTTCATATATGGTGCTCCTTTCAGCCTCAGGACCTTTGCACATGGTGCCCTCCCTCAACTTTTCCCATTTCATCCATCCACTTCTTCACCTCACCTTCAGTTAGGTCACTCCTCTTCCATATATTCCCATAGCTCTCTACAAATCTCTTGGATGCCCTTAGGAAACCTATCTATTTACCCTGCTATGTTACAGGCTCCTTGCAGTCAAGGAAGGTATCTACATTATTATACACCATGCTCTCCTTCCTAACCCAGAGCTTGGCACATAGTAGACATTTGATAAATAATTTTTGAATAAATGAATAAGTTAATCCCTACAACTAGGAACAGGTGTAGACCTAAGCTTTGGGCCAGGACGAGGGGTAGGGGATTGATGAGAAGGCTGGTCTACTGGAAGCCCCTGATGGTTTCTAAGCACAGAGATGGCATGTCCACCATGGGCTCAAGGACAGTGAGGACACCAGTGTGCACAGGATGAGTAAGGAGACCAATCAGGACCCTACACTATTCATGCAGGCACAAGGTTCCAGCCATGGAATCATGTCTTATGAATTGGCAATGATATTATAGAAATAAGACAGGTTAGAGTGGTGAGTGTTGGGAACAATGGCTCTGACTAAAGCCTGGACTTTGCCTTTACCAACTTCTTATGCTAAATGATTTCTTGCCTGCATTCCTCATCCCAAGCCAGTTCTGAATTTGTCCTAGTTCTCTTTCTCATCCCAACAAAAACTCCCAGCATGGATGCACCAGGACTGTCCTCTCTACCATGCTTAACCTTTCTGAGCCTCTGTTTCCTCTTCCAGTTAAATGGGAGTAATAGTGCCCCCTCACCTAGCTGGCATGAGGGTCAAATAAGATAACACATTTTAGGGTGCTTTAGAAACTGTAAAGGACTGTAAGGAATCACTGGTCTTATTATTTCATTGGAGTTGGGCTCATTCCTGGACCTGGCATCTGCTCCGACTTTCCCAGTTCCTGTTTCTTGCTCAGTCTCCGTTTTCTTGTAACCACCCACGTTCCTGGCACTGACAGCATAAGGATATAAGATGACATCCAGGGAATGAGAATGTAGAAGAAAAAGGAAGGAACGTGACAACAACCAGCAGCCCTCTCTCTTGTTCCCCAACTTGGGGATGACCCCACCGCCTTCCCCAGACCCCAAACCTGAGCCTCATTCATGTTCCAGTTAGCTAGTGCCATGTAACAAACCCCTCTAACACTTAGTGACTTAAAATAGCAATTTATTGGGGTGCCTGGGTGGCTCAGTCAGTTAAGGGACCGACTCTTGATTTTGGTTTGGGTCGTGATCTCAGGGTTGTGAGGTCTAGCCCTGCATTGGGCTCTGTGCTGGGTGTGGAGCCTGCTTAAGATTCTCTCTCTCCCTCTGCCTCTCCCCATCTCTACCTCCTTCTCTTAAAAAAAAAGTAGCAATTTATTATTATCTTCCATGGTTCTGGTGGTTGACTTGGATAGATGGTCCTAACTCACGGACTCCGGTAGGGTTGTAGTCAGAGGGCAGCTGGGGGAGTCACCCAAAAGCTTGACTAGATGGGACATCTAAAATGGCTTCCTTACTCCTGTGTCTGGTGCCTGGATTGGAATGGATGAAATAGCTGTGGGCTGGCCAGGTATCTCTCTCTCTCTCCGTGCAGTCTCTTTCCATGGCTACCTTGGGCTTTCTAATAGCCTAGGGGTTTTGGCATATTTAGCCATTTTACATGGCAGCTGGCTTCTCCCAGAATGGGCACTGTAAAGGACCAAGGTGGGAGCTTTATGGCTTCTTCTGATCTTGCCAGAGACCTCAGGAGGCATCCCTTTTGTTACATTTTCTTGGTTACAGAGCCAGCCGAGGTTTGGTGTGGAAGGGGAGTGCCCGAGGGGCCTGGCTACTAGAAGTCAGGGCTTGTTCGGGAGCCAACTTTGCAGACTAGCTAGCAAGATCTTGTCTGGATTGGAATACTGCTCTGAGGCGCCCTCTCAAAAGTCAGGGCTTGGAACACGGGAGGTATCAGTGAAGCCGCTGAAGCTCCCCAGTTTTAATATTTAATATTTACTTATCAGTTAACAGTTTGGGCTTTTGCAAAGAAGTTCATGTAAATGAAAAGTTCCGAGGCTCATGTCACCAAAGAAGAGATGTGGATATCAAATAAGCACGTGAAAATATGGTCAACAATGTTAATCATAAGGGAAATGCACCAAAAGCCCCAATGAGATATTACCACACACCAAGTGGAATGGCTAAAGTAATAATCATTAAAAAAAACCTGATAGTATCAAATTCTGGCAAGAATGAGAACAGCTAGAATTCACACACACGGCTGGTGGGAACGCAAAATGATACAGACGCTGTGGAAAAGAGTCTGGCAGATTCTTCTGAAGTTCAGACATTGCTATGAACCCAGCACTTCTACTCTCAGGTATTTACCCTAGAGAAAGGAAAAGATATCTCCACGCAGACCTGTACGTGAATGTTCCCAGAAGCTTTAATGGAAACAGCCAGGACACCACCCCCCACACCCCCAAGACCCCCCAAACCCACATGTTCATCAATTAGTGATTGAATAAACACACCCATACACTCAGCAGTAAAACAGAACGAATTGCTGATACACCCAATTTCATGGATGGATCTCAACAGCATTACGCTGCGTGAAAGGCTACACACTGTATGACGCCATTATGATAATGTGGAAAAGGCAAAGCTGGAGTGACAGAAAGCAGATCAGCGCTTGCCAGGGGCTGGCAGGAAGGGAAAGGGGTCGAACCCAAAGGGGCACAAGGGAACTTTGTGGGATGACGGAGGTGTTCTATGACTTGATCCTGGTGGTGGTTACACGACTGGGCGTGTCTGTCAAAATCCGTGGAACTGTGTCCCTGAAAAGGGTGGATTTTCCTGAAAACAAATTACGCAGTCCTGAGGCTAACAGCGTGAAAATGCACACGGACTGCTCTTTCTTCCGCACGCCCCCCTCAGGTACCAGTCATCAAGCCCTTCCCGGGGGCTGTTTCCGGTTCCCAGTGCACCTGCGCACTGTGCACGTCACATCCGCCCCTTCTCTGTGCCTTTTCGCGGTCACTCTTCTGCCTACGCATCGCCCGGAGAGCTCTTACTCATCTTTCAGGCTTCCAGCTAACTCTCACTTCCCAAAGGGAACCTTTTCCCCTCTCCCATCTAAATCCAGTATTCCCTTTTACTTGTTCTTCCTTCTTCAGTAGAAACTAAGCTCCATGAGGACAGTGGTCATGTTTTGTTCATCTCTGCATAATTAACGCTTGGTTCAATTCCTGAATTAATAAACTTGGGGAGGATGTCCACATCTTCCTCTATAGTTCCGTACTGCACGAATTTGTTTTTTTTTTATGAGCATGTGTCACTTTTTCATTTTTATGTGTTTTTAAATTACTTGTTAAGAATTGAAATGATTTGAAAGTACATAGAGTACAAGGTAAAAGTCTTACACGCACAGATTTTAAAGGAAAAATAAGGTTCTGCCTTTCCCTGTTGGTCCATAGAAATCGCACTCATTCTTTTTAATAGCTATGTAATATTCCAGAGTGTAATCATACCTTTTTAAACATTACTTAATCATTAATGGCCATTGAGGGATTCCCCCTCCCCTCATGTTTCAGTGTTTCCTTATTTAAAATGCTGCATTATACATAGGCACATATGTGTGAGTATTGCTGAGGGATGGATTTCTAGAAATTTGAGCTGTTGGGAAAGAAGTTATATGTGTTTTCGATGTAGAGAATATCTACCCTATTCCAAAAAGATGTATGCAAATTCATACTGTCACCACACTCTGAGAGAGCCCATGTGTCCACACCCTCACCAATTCTGGATAGCGTCAACCTTGCCAATTTTCACCACTCAGGCTAAAATGCTATCTCATCATTTAAATTCACATTTCCTGCATTATTACTGAGGCTGTGCATATTTTCATGTGATTACTAGCTATTTGTATTATGTCTTGCACCGTGAATTCCTGGTTTTATCCTTTGCCCATATTTATGGGGTCGTATGTTTTTGTCTTAATTGATTTGTAGGAACTCCTTGTGTATGTATGATATGGAAATAATCAGTTTGAAAGTTATAAATAACTTTTGGGGGTGATGGATATGTTCATTCTTGATTGTGGTGATGGTTTCACAGGTGTATACTTATGTCAAAACTCATCAAGTTGTACACTTTAAATATGTGCAGTTTATTGTATGTCAATCATACCTCGATAAAGCTGTTTAAAACAGAAAGTTACACAGTTAGTAATATATTTGCTCTCAGTTGTCCTTTTTCTTTCAATTTTATTTACTTTTTTGTCATATAGGAGTTTTATGTATCAATTACTTCTATTCTGTTCTGGAGTTATCTTAGCTGTGTGACTTAGGCAAGTTACCTAAGCTTTCTGTGCCTCAGTTTTAATATGCAAAATGAAGTTGAGAGTACCTAGTGCACAGGGTTGTTGTGAGGATTAAATGGATTAGCACACATGAAAAGGTCTTAGAATGGTAACCGCCACAGGGTACCACACAAAAAATATTCACTATTACCATTCCTTGGGCTCTAAGATCTCTCTTAGGAAAACCTCTATCCCAATATTATAAGAATATTTTCCTTTATTTTCGCCTAATAATTATATAGTTTTGAACGTTTAGGCCTTTTAATCCATTTAAAAGTTATTCTTATAGATGGCGTGAGGCAGGGATAAAATGATACTATTTTCCCAGTGGATAGACAGTTGTCCAAACAGTATTTATGGCATGACCTATCCTTTCGACACTAATTTGAAATTATCATCTGACCTACATAGTAAATTCCCATATACAGACAGGTCTGTTTCTCAATTTTAATTGGACCCTTTGCTCTGTATGTTTATTTATTTATTTGCTAATACCGGTGAATTAGAATGGCTTCTCTCCAATGATAATCCCATCCTAATTCTTGGTGACATCAACATTCAGATAGGTCATTTTCCCTATACCTTGGTCTCTTAGTTCCTTGATTTCTATTAAGATCTAGTTTCTCATCCACTCATGGCCATACTCATGCCACAGACCTAATCATGACAAATAACAATATGACATCTCCATAACCCAGTTTAAGCCATTCAACTCTCTGAATACCACTTCAATCTTTCCATCTCATTCCTTTTGTTCTTCTGCTCCAACAATTCTTCAGCCCACCCGGACCTACAATCTGTTGACCCTTCTATATTTCACTGTCCTTACTCTGATCCCTGCCCAGTCCAGAGCCCATGGTTCATCTCCAGAACTCCCTCAACGTCCTTGTCCCTCACTCACCTGGGAAGCTCACTAGGTCCCATTCTTTATATGTTCCTGGGTCTGGAGAAAAATGTGACATGCTGACCAATCTCATTTAACTTCATGGCCACTAAGTTCAAGTGAACTCTAGGTGTTTCAGGTGAAGGCAAGTATTCTAAGCCATTTGTTCTCCTACTGTCTCATTTAACACCTTCTCATCCCTCCTCGAAAGACTCGAACAGCCACTTCATAAAAGAAAATATTCAAATGAGCATTGAGTATATGAAAAGGTGCTCAACCTTATCAGTCATCAGGAGAATGGAAATTAAAAGCTGAGTGGGGCACCATGACACATGCATCAGAAAGGCTCAAATTAAAAAGACCTATGACAGTACCAGGTATTGACAAGGATGCAGAACACCTAATTGCCTTCCTGGTAGGAGTGTAGATTGGTCAACCACTTTGGAAAACTACTTGTTAATTTCTACTAAAGCTGAATACAGGCTTACCCTATTATCCAGCAATTCCACACCTACTGTATATACCTAACATAAATGCATATGCTTGTGCACCAAAAGACATGCTCAAGCCTATTCATGGTAACGTTAAGTATAATAGCAAAAACAGTAAACAATCTAAATGCCCATCCATAAGAATAGAATGGATAAAGAGTTTGTGGTGTAGTCATAAAGGGCCTACTATAGGTCAATGAAAATGAATGGGCTGTCGCTACGATCAACATCTCACAAGCAACGTTGAGTCAAAGTAGTCATACTCTAGAATTCTACCATGTAAGTTTCAAAAACAGCAGAATTAATTTCTGGTTCAGAAGAGTGGCTACCTTGAGGAGGAAGAAACAGGTAATAATGACTGGGCATGAGGGACTTTCTGGGGTGCTGGCCTTATTCGCTCTCCTGATCTAAGTAGGATTTACATGGATAAATGAACTTGTGAAAACTTGCTGCGTTTAAGCTCATGATCTGTGCACTGCTTTCTGTGTATGTTACATTTTAGTGGAAAGTTATTATATATATGTGCATGGGTGCATATATACATCTGTGTAGATAAGTACACGTAAATATATATATTGGTATTCCTCTCTTGACCTCATTGTCATTTCCAGCTTTTATACTATTTCTCTTCTTCACAACAAAACTAAAAAATATATGTATATTTATGATCTCCAAGTTCTTCTGTCCTCAACATCCTCCTGAAATTGCTCTTGTTATCGTCACCAGTGACACCCATATCCCAAGATGCTGCAGTTCACCTCAGACTTCATTGTACTTGACCTGTCGGCTGAATTTGACATGAACCTCCTCTTAGGCACACATTCTTCACCTGACTCCCAGGACACCACTCTTTCAGTTCTCTGACCTCTCTGCACACCCATCTCAGACTCCTTTGCCAGCCCCTCATCTCCCTGTCAACACTGCGGTGCTCCATGGGGTTAGTTCGAGCCCTTTCTTTACCTACACTCACTCCACTGGCATATTGACGAGTTTCTCAGCTTTTTCTCCCTATACGTTCATGACTTCCAAATGTATCCTCATCCCACATCTCTCTCTTGGGAGGTCCCACACAGCCAAATGCCAACTCTGTCTACTCGCTTGGATGTTGAATGGGCATCTCAAACTTGAGATGTCCTCCAGCCTTCTCGCCTCCTCCCCTCCCTTCAGTCTGCACCTCCTCAGGAAGGGATGGCCTGTTCTTCCAGAAGCTCTGGCTCCATACCTCCCAGTAATTGTTGACTTCTCTCCTCTCATTTTCCCCAACCTGTCTGTAAGCAAATCACTCGTCTCCATCACTTTTTATTACCTCCAAAGCTATGACTCTGGAAACAGCCACCTTCCTTCCTCAACTGGGTGATGCCATTCGCCCCCTAACTGTCCTCCCCATTTTTGTCCTGACCTCCTTCTTTCAGGCGGGATCTGCCCAGGACAACAGAAACCGTTCCATGAGGGAAGGTAATACTAGAAACTGGTTACACAGGTGATAGAGAGCTGAGAAGGCAAACAGGACTGGGAGGCAGCCCGGAGATTACCAAGCAGCTGCAGCCACCTGGAGGCTGCAGGGGCAACAGGAAAAGGTGGTGTTACCCACACCCAGGGGCCAGAGTTACTTTGAAAGCAGCTGCAAGCAAGGGAGGCCTGTTTGGCAGGAGCTAGGAGCACAGAGCAGAGGTTGGTGCTGCCTCCAAAGGAAGGACAAAGGGCTGGCTTCTCCCTTCTTCTGGTCCTCTCAACTCCCCCTGGGCCTTCTCACTGGCTGCGTCCTGCCGTCCTGCCGGAAGGCAGCTGACATCAGAATCCTGGGAACAGCTTGCAGGGTCACTCCCCCTCTGGATAGAGCAGAGGAGGGGGACGGTTAGAAATGGGTCTGAGGCTAAGATGCCAAGGACCAGCTCACTCCCGCCCCCATTGTCCAGTCACCCCCAGGATAGATCCAAGTCTTGTGGGACCCAAAGCACAGGCAACTTAAGGGGTCCTAAGGAAAAAATTAAAGGATGAGAAATACCAAATTAGGAATGATATTAAATATTTAGATGAAAAAAGTAAATCATAGCAAATGACAAATTTTTAAAAAAGATTCTGTTTATTTGACAGAGAGAGACACAGTGAGAAGGGGAACACAAGCAGGGGGAGTGGGAGAGGGAGAAGCAGACTTTCTGCTGAGCAGGGAGCCCAATGCGGGGCTCGATCCCAGGACCCTGGGATCATGACCTGAGCCAAAGGCAGACGCTCAACAACTGAGCCAACCAGGCACCCCCAAATTACAAATTTTTAACAGGCCAGTACAGACCACAAACATATGACCCCAATCAGAGAAACAACACAGTCTTTTTTATCAATTGATTGCCTGGCACACCTCTACATTACTTTCTCCCCTACATTTCTTGGCTTCATATTCTTTGTCATAGTTTTTCCTAGACAAAACTGTTTCACAGAAATAATACAAAAGCCTTCTTTACTGCACTTGATTAATTTTTTTAATTAATAGTTTAATAAAGCTTCCTCCATTTATACAACTTGTTACGGTAAATTTTTAGAACTGTCAAGTTTGGGGAAGCTCTGTCAAGTTTCTTTTATATGTGAACTGTAAGATTTCTGTGCCTTTCAAATTTTCTTGTGAAGTGACTAATTTTTAAAAATTCTGTGAGCTGACAGCACTCAGTTAAAGCTCTCATCATAGTCCTGGGAAACCGCACAGTGGGTGGGAGGCAGATTCCTAAAAGCCATCCTTGCTCCAGGACAGCTGGCAATAACCTCTGAAAACATAGAAAGAACCATGAACCACACAAATACATCCCACTGAACTCACCCTAAAGGTATCCCAGTTCAATTTTCCCCGGCTGGATCCCAAAAATGCCCATGGCCATTCCAGCCCCAAGAGTTGATATGGTAGAAAAATTCAAGAGATCAGGTGATTCTAACCAATTGTCGTTATAATATCTCACTTTTGCAAAAGTTTATAAAGGGTATGATCACATGAATGCATTGCTGGAGTTTTGGAAGGGGCCCAGGCACGTGCAGAGTTCTCAATGAGAAAGCTGGTGGTCACCCACTGCAAACACAATGGTCCCTGTAAAGCATAAGTTAAATTGTAGAGACCTCTACTCTAGGCAGAAGGATTTATGTCTCATTTGGCTTAAAAAACCCAAATCCTTACAATCACTTCTGGTCCTCCACCACTCCTCTGTGACCCCATCTTCTGGGTCCCTTCCCTCTGGGTCCTACTGCTCAACACACCTGGCTTTTTGCTCTTACTGTAGCTTTCCTACCACAGGGCCTTTGCTCTGGCTTTCCCCTCAATCTAAAACTCAATTCTCCCAGGTACACTTTTGTTTTACACCCTCTCTTCCAAGCTCAGGTTATTGTTCCAATATCACCATCCGTATGTGTTTCCTATTGTGGCTGTAACAAATGACCACAAATTTAGGGTCTTAAAACAACAACAGGCATATTATCCTACCATTCTGCAGATCAGAATTCCAAAATGGGTTGTCCTTCCTTCTGGAGGTTCTAGGGGAGAATCCTTCTTCTTGCCTTTTCCAGTTTCCAGAGACCACCCAGGTTTTCTGGCTCATGGCTGCATCACTAACCTCTCCTTCTCTGGTTCTGAATCTCCTGCTTCTTTTTCCCCCCACAGTAAGGACACTTGTGATTACATCACTGCCATATACAGAGAAGCATCTCCTCCCTCCATGACCATGAATTTCATCATACCAGCTAGGTCCCCTTTGCCCTGTAACCTAACACATTTACAAGTTCTGGGGTTAGGGTGTGGATATCTTTAGGGAGAAGGGGCATTCTTCTGCCTACTGCACCTTCCTGGGAAGACCCTCCCCTATCATCCCTTTAAAATGTTGGAATAGTGGGCATCTTGTCTTGTCCCTGCCTGAGAGGAAATGCTTCCTGTGAGTCACAGGTATGTGTGATGTTCGCTGCAGTGAGAAACCTGTCTCAGTCAGGACTCTACCAGAGAAACAGAACTGCAGGGAAATAGATATGAACAGGTTTATTGCAACTGTGGCACCTGGCTAGGCAGGTCCCAAATCCATAGGGCAGGCTGTCAGGAAAGCTGGAACTCTCAGACAGGAGCAGAAGCTGTGGCCCACAGGTAGAATTTCTTCTTCTGCAAAGTGTCAGTCCTGCTCTTAAACCTTTCATTTCATTGAATCAGGGCACACCCAGATTATCTAGGATAATCTTCCTTAACTAAAGTCACCTGATTATGGACTTCAATCATACTACAAAATATGGTCACAGCAACGCCTAGATTAGTGTTGGACTGCTTAACGGGGGACTGTAGCCTTACCAAGTAGACACATAAAACTGGCCACTGCAGGACCTTTTACTGGGTTACAGAAGGGTATTACAAATTCTTATCACCTTGGGGTGCCTGGGTGGCTCAGTCATTAAGCGTCTGCCTTTGGCTCAGGTCATGATTCCAGGGTCCTGGGATTGAGCCCCACAACGGGCTCCACGCTCAGTGGGAAGCCTGCTTCTCCCTCTGCCTCTCCCACTGCTGGTGTTCCCTTTCTCACTGTGTCTCTCTCTGTCAAATAAATAAAATCTTAAAAAAAAATCTTATCACCTTATTAGAGATGGTCATGTGGTTTTCTTTATTGTATCACTATAGTGAATTTAAAAATAAAGATTAGTTTGTAATGTTAGAATCTAGGCAGGATTCTTGGGACAAAACCTATTTGCTCATGGTTGATTGGTCTTATAATATATAGCTAGATTAAATTTGCTACCATTGTATTTACGAGTTTTGCATCTAAGTAATTGCGATTGGGCCACTTTCTCGTGTGTGTTGTCTTTGTTCAGCTTTGGTAGGCTGGGGTTAGCGGCTTCAGTTGAAAATGACAGCAAATTCTACCTTTGCTGATTTAAACAGTGGTTCAGAGAGCTGAAGGGTACTGGGGGAGGGTATACCAGGAGGCATGGCTGCTATCAGGGCTCAGATACTCTATTCGTTTCTGCTTTTCCCTTGTGTCTGCTTTCATCCCAGGCTCCACATGGCAGGCAAATGGCTGCTCCAGGATCTAGAGCCCGGAAGTCTCTGAAAAATCTCTTGCAATTCAGCGTTCTCGACAGGATCACATGCCCATCCCCCAGTCACGCACAGTGGTTGGGAGACAGCAAAGCTGAATGAGGTTCGGGGGCCTTGGAACTCGAGATGGCGTCACCTTCCCTGAAAGTACACAGACACAGGGGAGGGTGGAGTGGGCTCCCTCTGAGGATAATCAGGGTGTGGTTCCTTGAAGGATGAACAAACACAGAGGGACAAACACTGCAGATGCCTACTCGAGGGCTGGCCCAACAGAATGGATTGGGAAGTGTTCCATCTTTGTTTTCTTCTGCTTTATAACTAAATAGCACAAGTTATTTGTTCTTGAAGGTTTGCTATAACTCACTGTTAAATCCATTCTGGGCCTGATGTTGTTTTTCGAAGTATATCTTTGATGATCTAATTTCTTCTACGTATATTAATTAGTATTTTTTTTTACCTCTTCTTGAGCCATTAAGGGAATAAATAAATTAAAGAAGCAACATTTGGTTTTATTTACCAAGTCTACATTTGTTTCTCATTTCATTAATTTCTGCTTTTATCTCTATTAATTCCTTATTTTTATGAAGGTTTTTTTCCCCTCTAATTTTCTTTTTCCCAATTGCTTGCACTCAACTCTCTTTCCTGTTTTCTAATAAATGTGTTTGGGGCTATACATTTTTCCATAAATACTGCATTGGCCTTAACAATTGATTTCATTATATGGTGTACTCAGTGTCATTAATTTTTAAATAATCATTTCAGTTTTGAGTTTGTCTTTAACCTGAGAGTTATATAGAATACTATTTTAAAGTTTCCAAGCTGCTGAGTTTTTGTCACATTGTTCTGCTACTGTTTTGTCTTTGATTCTAGTTTTTTTTAACATTGTAGTCAGAAAATGTAGCCTATATACTTCCTACTTTCTAGAATTAAGATTTTTCTTCTAGCCAACTTTAATGGATGGTCAATTTTTGTTTGTACCCCAGGTATTAGAAAAGAACCTGTAAATGTGTATTCTCAGTTTGGTAAATTTTCTTATGTAAATCTCAAATCAAACTTTTAAATTATATTATTCATATTGTCTTATAGCTTCTTTTTGTTTATCAGATCTGTCAGCTTTTGAAGAGGCATGTAAAAATCAAATTACATTACAAGTTGGACAATTTCTCTTTTTTGTTTTAACTATTTCCTTCTATATTTTGAGACTCAGTTATTTAGTACAAAATTTATTTGATGTCATATCTTCTTGGTAGGTTGTGCCTTTCATAGGTGCTTTTATTTTGAATTCTGTTAAATCTGATACTAATATTTTTATGCTTTAATTTTGTTTTGTTAGCATATATTCATTTTCCATTCTTCTATTTTTAATCTTTTTTGTATTATATTGTTTTAAAAGCAACTCTTTAAAATAATTGCATTATGTGTGGATGTGTGTGTGTACACATTTATGTGTGTACGTTGTTGAGATTTCTTTTACCCATTCTGAAAGTCTTTGTCCTTTATAATAAGAGAGTATAAGCCATTCACAATTATTGTGATTTTGGTATGTTTGACTGTCTCCCCACTTTCTTCTTGATTAATCAAATTTTCTTTCTTTCTTCTTTTTATTTTCTGGCAAGTTATATGTACTATTTCTATTTTTCTAGTGCTCTAACTTTTAAAAAAGATTTTATTTATTTGACAGAGAGAGACAGTGAGAGAAGGAACACAAACAGGGGGAGTGGGAGAGGGAGAAGCAGGCTTCCCGCTGAGCAGGGAGCCAGATGCAGGTCCCATTCCAGGACCTCAGGATCATGACCTGAGCCAAAGGCAGACACCTAACAACTGAGCCACCCAGGTGCCCTAGTTCTCTAAAGTTTTAATAAACTTATTTAAGCACTTTTTCTTTCAAGTATCTTAGCCCTCTTCCTATCTTTCATATTTTATAGAAACTCTAGTTCCAACTGTTACTATTTTACTTTATTTCTATACTTTTAAAATAAATCATTTCTTTAATATTGAAGTCTTATAGATTCATTTTCATTTATTATTTAGACTCTCAGACATTTACTGGTTTCTCTTCTCTAAAACATTTTAAAAATCCATGACATTCTCCTTTTTGAATTCCTTTTTTGTCTTTCTGTAGCACATAATTATTTCTTCAGAAGGAGTGAATGAATAGTAAATTTTCTTTGTCCTTTATTATCAGAAAATATCTTGGATTTATTTTCATGCTTGATGGTTTGGCTGGTATGGAATTTTAGGTTCAAAATAATCAGGAAATACTAAGAATTTTTTTTCATTTTTTAATTTAGAAATGCCACCAGGATGTGTAACTTTTTGGTGTTTTCTGCTTACTATTTTGTGGGTCTTTTTATAGTTTGAGAACTCAGCTCTTTCTGTAGCTCTAGAAAAAACTTTTAAATTACATCTTTAATTATTTCATCACCTCTAGTCTCTGTTATCTCAGTCTAGAATATTGTAAGTATTAGGTCATGTATTTTCTCATATTTTGTATCTCTTCATGTTTTCACTCCATTTTCTAGGGGATTATTTTGATTTTATCTTCATGTTTTTTAATTTTCAAGGATAATGTCTTTTTTATTGCTTCTTTTCCATAGGAATCTACTCTTATTTTATATACATATATTTTAAAGATTTTATTTATTTAGTTGAGAGATAAAGAAAATAAGAGACAGAGCATGAGCGGGGGGTGGGGGGGAGGTGGAGAGGGAGAAGCAGACTCTCCACTGAGCAGGGAGCCCAATGCGGGTCTTGATCCCAGAACCCTGGGATCATGACCTGAGCCAAAGGCAGACGCTTAACCAACTGAGCCATCCAGGTGCCCCTACTCTGATTTTATAAAAGCAAATTTCTTTTGGATCTCTCTGGGCATGCAATCTAGAATTCTTTTAAAGTTCCTCTCTGTTTCTACATTATCTCTATTTCCTATGGGATGAATTATTTTGGTTTTTCATCTCATTCTTTCTCATACTCTTGATTTGCCTCAAAGGTGGTCCGTGATGATCATTTCAGATTTATACATTTAAAATTAGGTTGACTAATATATTCAGGAGACTGGTATGAGTTTCTTTCATGGCTGTGTAGGCATGTTTTCAGGATGGACCTTCTCCCAGAAAGGAGGCTGTCTGCAGCTCTGTGTCAATGAGAGTGCCAGAAGAGCTGCTCACTGTAGGAGTCCCATTAGAAAGAATGAAGGGACCACGCATAGGCGGGCTGGGGACTGTCATGATTGCTGAAGTGAGAAAGGCTCTGTGTGAGAAGTACTTTAATATATTTCTTTGCTGAGCAGGACTGCCACATTGTCTTTTCTTTCTTTTCCCCTTACCATCGCAAACCGTTTAGTTCTGTTCTGCTTCATTGGCCTCAATACCTCATAGTCATTTCCTCCTGTATCAGTTACCTAGTGCTGCCTAACAAAACATACGCCATGACTTAATGTCTTAAAACAACAATTTTTTATTTCTTGTGATTGTATGGGTTTCCTGAGCTCATTCTTTAACTCCACATGGCAGTGGCTGAAGACCCACTCATGTTGTTGCATTCAGTTGGCAGCTGGGCTATGTTGGAAGGCCCAAGAAGGCTTCACATTCATGTCTGAGGCCTTAGTGCTGGCTGTCTGCTAAAACACCTAGTTTCTCCATCAGGTGGGCTCTTTCTTCACATGGATATCTATCCCCCAGAACCTCTTTCTCCAGAATAGGGTAGACTTCCTTACAGAATGGTGGTCCTATTCCAAGGGGGAATGTTCTAAGCAGACAAACCCCAATAACTGCAGCAGCCTTTCTAATGTCTCATTGGCCAAAGCAGGTTACATTGCCAAGTCCAAAGCCAATGTGTAGGGAACTCCACAAGGATGTGAATACCAGGAAGGCTGGTTCACTGACACCAGTGTGTCAGTTTATCATACCTTCTAAGGTAGATCTTTCACTTTATTTAGGAGGTAGTTCACCAGGCTTCCAGATCAGGAGCAAAAGCCACAACCAATCATTTTGTACACATTGGGAGAGAGGGGAGCTTCTGGCTGTTCATTTATTCAACAGTTCTTTACTCGATGTTTGCGCCATGTCCTGCCCCCTGCTCCCTATACTGGGAGTCTCCCCAAGGTTCTGTTGGAGAGAACAGCCTACATCTCTTCAGCTAATTTCTTCTGTGCTGATTTAACCACTCTGGTTTTCTCCATAAATTGGAGTCTATCTGCTTTTGTCTTCTAGAAAGTCTTCAAATTTTTCCATTCTACTGGAGCCATAATTTCTCATTTTCTTGGGCAGATACGAATGTGTCCTTTTTATGTGTCTTTCTATTATTTCAGTGAAATTTGATGAAGGGAAGTGTTCGTATGTGCTTTAAACAGCATTTTGAACCCATAAAAAAGCCAGAGTTTAAAGCATATTCATTCAGTAAGAAGAAAAGGCGAGTGGTGGGATTCCTATCCCTGGAGGTGGGCACTCACGAGGCAGGAACGTGGCAGAGAAGTGGTGGCTGGACCAGATGACAGTTTTGCTCTTTGCTATTTCTGACATGATGCTGACACTCTTCTTCCTCAGGAATCCAGGTTGATGAGTTCCTGCTGACCATTTCTGCTCAAGCCCCAGCTGAGTCTAGGATAGAGACCTTTGAAACTGGCTGTTTGGATGATCTAGTTCCGACTTCTCATTTTGCAGTTTTGGTAACAAGGCACAGAGACGGGAACAAAGGTCACCGGGCAAATCAGCAGCACAACTGGGGTTTGACCCTGTGCCTCCTGACACCTCCGCCCGCCTGCGGTCTTTCCGCCACATGCTTCCCTGCATCTCGCCCCTATCTGTGCCTCAGAGCATCCCTCCCTGACGCCCAGGGTCTTACCGTCTGCGGGGGGCCCAGGCAGCACCCCCACCGCAGGACACCCAGAGACGAAGGATTTGAGACTCCCGTTGCCCCCCAATGAGACAGATGTCTGTCTGGCCCTTCCTCCCAGAGGACAATCATTTGAGCTGGAGATGACAGCCGTGTTTGGATCATAGATTCTCCTTCTCCCTCCAGCGCCCTCTCTCCCTTCCTCAGTTATCTATTTACCTATCTATTTACGTGAGCCTTTTTTTCCCAATGAATTACGTCTGCAAGGCAGTAAAATGTTATGTATTTGCAAGGCCCATAATCTTTAAAAGCCCAGTGATGCCAGCTCCAGACAGCAGCGAGCTCCCTCCAGTATGTTAATAGATAGTATTAGGGCAATAATGAAAACACTTGAGACAAGTAAGCTCCTATCAAAAGCTGAGTAATAGGGCTTCGCCGAGTGAATCACAATGCAGAAGAGATTAAGACGTCTGCCGTTGTGCAGTGTCTATTCAGACTAACAGCTGCTCCGTTTCTGATTAAAATGGGGTTGGGGAGACCTTTTCGAGCAAGTCCCCTTTTTATCCTGCATTGTCCTCACCCTTTCCACCTCCACCTCCACACACAGGCACCTTCATTTATACTTAGCCATAGCCATTCACACGCACGCACACACACAGAGCAGAGTCACAAACACACATTACATCACACACAAGGACACAGCCACACACACAGCCATCAGCGCTGACACATAGCCAGAGCAATGCATCCAAGCGTGCAAACACAACCATATCCCTGTGCCCAGGTGCACAGGCACCTCTCACACACTCATGGCCTTGGCCAGGCTCTTACACACACATTAAATTACAATCTGTCACAAATGGGGTCTTATATATGCAGGAGATTTGCAACATGTCACACACACACATTCTGCAGTCACAACCAGACACTCAGAGGCAACCACACATGCCCGGCAGGTCACGTCCACATATGGTCCCGGCAAGCCCTTCACAGGCAGATTCATTCCTGTGATTACGGTTAGTCACAGACATGCAGCCCTTCGTTGGAAGACCCTCAGAAAAACTCCGACCCACATACAGCCACAGTCAGAGACATGTACACATGGTCATGTGCTTACCCTGACCGAAGCCCAGGCAGGCAGGAAGCCACGCTTTTCCTTCCACACAGATACAGAGCTAGTCTGCTTCCCTGCACACCTCCAGCCACAAGTGTGCATGCACGAATATTCACGAGAACATCTGGGCACATCCACATGCAGCCAAGGGCGTGGCTCTGCACACCCCTCCGGAGATGGACCCGAGAGGCAAGACTCTACTGCAAGCCCAAGGGATGGCCCCTGAGCTGACTCAGAGGCCTCTCGAGAAAGAAAGGCCACAGGGGGCAGGTATTGGGTTCTCCATTTTCCAGTTGCTCCAATGCTGTCTCACGAAGGGGGACATGGAACTTCTTCTGTGGTGTCTCGGAGTATAGAACTTGACCTTGAGTGGAAATGCAGGTTTAGACTTAGGAAAACTCAGAGCTGTGCAAGGAGGAATGGCTACTTTAGGAAGGAGTGAGCACTCCGTCTGTGGAGGTGTGCACACGCACACTGGACAGCCACTTGGCAAGGGTTATGAGGAGGGATTCCTGCCTTGCACAGGGATGAACTAGATGCCCAGAAGTCCATCCCGATCCTGATTCCATGCCCCACAGTCCTTTGGATCATCTTCCCCCAACCCCTGCCCCATTAATGACCCCCTTCCTCACTCCACTCTTCAGACAGGAGAAGCCAGGAGTCCTGACCTTCCATTTCTCCCTCTACATGATTTCTCTTCCAAGATTGTCTTTAAGCTGATGCTTTCAATCTCTTTCCCTAAACCTCTGAGACCCTAACTCTAGCTCGGGGCAGATGCTGGCATAGTGAGCCAGAGGTTATTCGGAGACTCAGCTTCCATCTGATTCCGAGAGACCTGGCAGGGCCTTTCGAGACTGACCTGGGTGTTTCCTGGATGGAAAGTGCTAGGTCACCAGACCTGGGCATCTAGAAGGATCTTTACTAGGCAGCTGCTCAGTCACAGGGCAGGCTTTGGAAGAGTCTGAGGACTTCCACCAGGCTGTAGCTGGTGGCTATAACACACTGCCCTCCCAACCTCCTCTCCCTGCGCACCCATCTCCACCCTGCAGGGCATCTCACTCTATTTTTTCCCCCAAGTGGCCCATTACCTCAGACCTTGTGCTTTTGCCCATGCTTACCCCTCCATCTGGGATGCCTTCCCCTTGTCCCCAGGGGTTCCTGCATTTGTCCAAAACCCACCCACCCAACCTGTCTGCACCATGCAACCTCAGAAGCCCTGGGCTAGAATCAGTCCTTCCCCCATTCTTCCTCCCCCAGGCGTTTTCCCCTGCTACAATGCGTACCATCTGTCTTCTGCTCGAGGGGCGGGGCTAGGCACAGTGCTCATGCTGCTCACTGCGGTGGGGGCAGAAGGGCCCCAGGGCTAAGTGGACGGGCCTAGTAGCCAGGAAGGGGAACTAGCTCCTCCTAGAGTAGAGCTAAGGGCATAGTTGGGAAAACGATTCTCAGATTCAAGTAGGGTGTGATTTGGGGCCTGGGACCGAAGGGGCTGGCTACACTGGGGTCCGTTGGGTAAAGCTGCTTAAGTAGAGGGTTTATTGGCCCAGGGAGACCTCATACAAAGGGATAAGGACTACAACAGGACTGGCGTGGAAACAGGTTCAGAACAAGCCAGAGGTGTCTGGGATTCTGGCCGGAGTTCTACTGGGGTCTGGAGCCCACCTTTGGGAGCCTATATGGATGACTGCCTTGAAGAGTCAGAGTTTAAGCAGACCACCTCCCCCCCAGGGTCATATCTATAAGGAGATAACCAAAACAAGAGAATGAAGAAGTGAAGTCAGAAGCCAGAAACTCAAAACCCAAATGGCCCAGAGGAGCCCTTCGGAAGTAAGGTGACCTGCTTTTTATGGGCCCTCAGATAGAGGTCAGGTAGAGATAGATCTGGGTTCCAGGAGCTTGTTTGGGCAATTAAAGGAGCCACAAGATGTTGACACTTACCTCTGTCTGTCATGCACCTGGCCATCCATCCACCTGGGTCTCTCTTCCATTAGATGGGGAGTCTTTCCAGGAAAGAACACATTTTATGCCTTTGGGATCTCCCCTCTGGCTTTGCATAGTGCCTGGCACATAACACATTTTCAGTAGGCTTTTTATGACATTTGAATTCTGCCTCTGAATCTGAGGTCTGGACTTGACCTTCAGGCCATATAGCTGCCATCCCTTGACTTACCTGCAGTAGTCATCTTCCAGTTCCCAAGACCAGTCCTGCTTGCCCTGGCCTTTGGATACTTGACCCCAAGTTGTGTTGGCCGTGCTTAACTGGCATCATATCATTTGCTGTTCATGAGGCCAGGTCCTATTCCAGAACCCATCCAACATCACCGTTCCATTGATGGTATTTCAGCGTCTTCCCCATTTATTCATCCAACAAATATCCCCTCCACATTGCCATCGGCCATTTCTCGGTCTTCATCTCACTGGAGCTGACATTACTCCAAAACCAACAATCACATCCTCCTTCTGAGACACTTCATTCACCTTCTAGGTCACTGCCCTGGCGTGGCTTTTCTCTTCCAGTCCTGACCTCCCCTCCTCCATCTCCATTGTGTTTTCCCCCATCTCCCCAACTTCTTAATGTTGTGGAACTCCAGGTTCCATCCTCATATCTCTTCCTTATGCCCAACCTCACTTCCCAAGGGACCTCCTCCAAGTTCAAGGTTTTAGATACCATTTATCTACAGACCACTCTCAAGTGTCAAGTGTGTTTCTTTAGCTCAAATCTTTGCCCTGAACTCCAGATAGACGTATCCACCCACTTGCTCAACATTTCCATCTGGATGTCCATTAGGTCTCTGAAACTTTGAACAAACTCCTGATTACCACCTCTAACCCCCAGAGTCTACTCAAACCTGATACATGGAAACTCCACAAATGATAACTCTTCAGTTGCTCAGGCCCAAGACCTTGGAGTCATCCCTCAACTCGTGCTCAGACTCAGCATGAGCCACCTACATTTCCTGCCCAGATCACTGCAGGGGCCTCACGCTGGTCTCTCCGCTTCTGCCCTTGCCCCTACCAGAGTCTCTGGTCCCTTGGTTCTTCCCTACCCCTCTCCTGACATGCCAACCACAGAGTGATAGCCTTGACCCCTCCACCCTCTCCCTTGTGTCATCCTGACCCCTTATTCCCAAGAGCCTGGCTCCTGTTCCTCTTAGTCGAAGTTCTGGATGGTGATGTCATCTGAGAAGCAACCTAGCTGGTGCCTGGGTTCTGGCTCTATCTTTTCCGTTGGTGCTCTGTCACCTCAGGGCCATATTCTTTTGTGTCTATACTTCTCAGTCCCAGGCAAAGAAGACCAGGCCTCAATCCAATCCCTTGACCAATATCCTGGATGTAAGAACATAGAGAGGGGAGCGCTAAGAGGTCGGAAGATCTTTGGCTCGAGGCCCTCATGTTCCCCCTCTCCTTTAATCCCCAAGGTAACCCGGGCAGACAGGAATACTTTCCCTTCTTCTGGGGAGGGGCGGGAGAAGCAAGAACTCACTGGACCACAGCTGCACTGCCAGTCCAGATTTGAACCTATAAGTCTTCTGACTCCAGTGCTCCTGCTTCTTCTGCCCCTAGGGTCCTCTGAGATCCGTCCCCTTCCTCCCTTCCCTCTCACCCCCCCCATTTCCCATTCATAGAAGGGGGGCACTGAAATGCAGAGCTGGGGAGTACTGAGCTGTAGTGACTGAGCCTGGAGGAGTCCCCCAGCCCACCCAGAGGCAGGAGGGGCCCACCCCCAAGGCCAGGCCCTCCTCCCCCATGGCTCAGCCTGAAGTCCGGAGACCCAACGTGCACAAGCGCCGCTGTCTGCCTTCTAGGGGAGGGGAAGGCAGCTGTGGCAGTTGTGGCAGGCGGAGAGAAATTTCCCCTTTCTGTAGATTGGATCAGTCACTCTCAGAATTGATGGCAACGGCTTCATCACGAAGATCTAATGCTTTAATTATGTTGTGACATGACCTGACACGGGGCTGGCATTTGATGGATTCTCTGGTGTCATCAGCATGGCCCTGACATAGGAAAGTGGCAGAAGGCAGGGGGGTGGGGGAGGAGGAAGGGCTCCCAGTGGGAGAGGAGTCCTCTCAGGTCCCTCCACCTTTCCCTGCTCCCGCAGCCATGGGAGAGGAGGGGAGCAGCGCCCCGTGTGGGGGAGGGGTGATGGGACCCTCAGGGATGGACTGGATCCTGGGAGGGGGCCCAGCGTGTGTGCACGTGCATGTGCGCCCGTGTGCCAACGTGAGCACGTGCCTCCCTACACAGGGATGTGTCTGAACAGGTGAGAAGTTTCGGATCCGTGTTGTAGAAGCAACAGCGCAACGGCCGTCTGGCAAGCGAAGAAGGTCTAGAAGGTGAAGGGTGGGGGTTGGGGCACCGGGCTGGTCGCAGGTCCCGGAGCGGTCAGCAAGCAGCAGGAGCATCAGATGCCTCGGGTGGCCTTGGAGGGCAGAGCTGGGACCCACGGCGGGAATCTCCAGGGAGGCCGGCTTCGCTCTGCACGCTCTGCACATGCCAGGCCACGGTTTGGGCAGCCCTGGGAAGCAGTGAGCAGCTCGTCCTGAGCCAAGGCTGCTGGGGCTCGAGTGGGGGCCTTCCTTTCCCTGGTGGCCGCTTTATAATGAATAGCCTCGGGGGCTAGATTCCCTCTGTCTGTGGGGGAGCCGCTGAGTGGCTTTCTGTCCCTGTTTCCCCCACCGCACCCCTGCCCAATGGTGGCGGGCTCAGTGCTTGGCAGTGCCCTCCCGGGGGCAAGACTAAGAAGCAAGCTGCTCCCCTCAGCCCAGGGTCCTCGGTCAGGATGCTCCTATGCGCGGCCCCTCCTCTGCCGGCTCTCCTTGTTCTGCCCCTGCGGCCGGCCCTCTCCTCCCCAAGCAGGGCCATCCCACTCCTCAGGGAGAGCGGAGGCTGGCAGGGGAAGGGGGTGGCTTGCCCCCCTGGGTCAGGGGCTGGGCCAGGCGCTCCACGTGGAGCACCTTGCAGAGTCCTCATGACCACTTTGACCAGAAGTGAGCGGTTAGCCCGGACAGAGAGGCTCAGAGACCCCAAGGCTACCTGACTAGAGAGGAGGAAGGGGTGGATGGGATTGACCTGCAGGGCAGACTCTGGGGGAAAAGAAGCAGATCCAGACTGCAATCTCCACCTTCCAGAAGCACAGCGTCTTCCTACACCGCTGTCTCCTTCAAATGGCCCTGGTCTTTCCACTGCTTCACTCTGCCCTGACTGGGGGCCTGGCGTGGGGAGGAACGCTAGAGCGGGTGTCAGGAGACTGGGGTCTGGTCCGGAATGCCGCAGTCACCAGCCCTGGTTTGGGGAAAGCAGAGATGGAGAAATAGGGACTGGAGGCGACTTTCGAGCTCAGTTCAATACTATCCTCCCCATCCTACCCCACCTCATCCCCTCATGGTGCAGAAGGAGAAACCAAGGGCTAGAGAGAGGAAGAGACAGGCCCAGGGTAAGTCAGTGTGTTAGCACAGGAGTCAAGATTATGAACAAGGGCACCTGGGTCAAGGCTTGCCCGTGCCTGCGCCCTGGGGGTGGGGTGGGCGTGGGGGAAGCGCTCCTAGGCCCGGTCATGTAAGGCTTCCCGGGAGCCTTGAGCTTCTTCTAGACAGATGAGTTAAAGAAAGGCTAGCCAGAGAGGAGATTCCCAAAGCCTGGGAGGATTTTTGCAGCCTGGCGAAATCTCTGGAAGTCTATGCCCAGCCCTAAACCCACCAATCCCAGCGTCTGCGAAGGAGGCAGAAATCCTGACTGGCTCAGTCTGAGATTGGTCCTGGCTGCCCTGGCTGCTCTGAAATGATGCTCGAGGAAGACGTGAGAGCAGCAGGACCTCACACATGCGAATGGAGCAGCAGCGTGTGTGTCCGGGCGTGGACAGAGGCAGGGGCCCCGTGTGCTGCCCAGAGCCTGCTGTCCGGGGCTAGTGGGAAGACTCCTCAGCAGCCCCACAAGTGCAGAATCCCGGGTCTGGTCAGGTGAGGGTTGTGAACAAGGGCCGGCTCAGAGAGGAGGCACGTGTTCTCCTGGATGGGTCGGTGTCCGGATATCACTGCTCTTCTAGCACGGCTGTGGTCCCACCATATGCCTTGGTGGGTCCTGCTAGCTGACCACTCCCCAGGGCTTCCCGTGGCCACGTATTGTTGGGTGTGCCCGTGTGAAGGTGTTACCAGGTGCAGCCATATCTGGCTGGGCCGATACGGACACCTTTTCCTGTCTGAGCATCCCATGGGGGCAGCTGTGTGCCCAAGCCTGAGTGTGTACTTGGCTGCAGTTGTGTGTTTAGTGAATGTCGCTCCAGGCATAGCCACGGCCCCTAACAGAGCTCTGGGCCCCCTCGTAGCCACATCTGTGTGGAATTGTGTGGCCCTATTTGAGACAATCTCTGAGGGAACCTTGGCCCTGTAGCCTGAGGCTCTGAGCTGCTGGGTCTCCATCCTGAGAGACACTGGGCTTCTTCCTAAACCATCATCATCTGCTGGGTTCCAGTGCATGGGCAGGGTAGGTGGGGAACTGGCACCAAGACCCCTTGGGCAGGCCCAGATGCTTCTGCCTCTAAGTCCCTGATCACTCCTGGGCGCCTCTCAGTTGGAGGGAAGGGCAAAGATGTCACTAACACCCTTGCTACTAGGTCTCGTGGTGGGGTGGGGTTCATAGAGCTATGTCCTCCAACGGCCTCATATGGCAAATGGAGAAACTAAAGTTCAGACAGGAAGTACCCTGCCCCAGATCAAACCCCAGGAGTAGATTCCAACCCTGAGATAAAGCTGATGATACCAAATGTGCAAACTACATTTTACAGTTTCCAGCATAGGCCTTAAAGTGCCCAGTTGATGGATGGGTATTAACAGTAGATATTGGAACTGCTCTGGCCTGAATTCCGGTCCTGACTCCATCACTTACCTGGTATGTGACCTTGGACCATTCACACCCTTCTCTGAGCCTTTTTTCTCACCTGTAAACTGAGAGAATTGATGTGTTTGCTTTTTGAGTGTCCTGTTCCAGCATAGATCGTCTCAGTCCCAGAGGCTGGAGGTGAGTACAGTCTAGGGATTGTTGGACCTGTGGGTGATCCTTATTCAGGGTTTAATTATGACTGAGTATGAAGCATAGACCATAAGGGGCAGTCGTGAACTTGAGATCATACTGTGAAATGGTGGCAGTATTAGGATGAGAGGGAAGCTCCTGATCCCTCACCAGTGCCCCCTCATGCCCCGCCCCCAGAGCTGCTCCCACCCTCTCTCCGGGCCTGTGGGTGTCAGGGACTTATTGATGTAACCCCACAGGCCTCCCTGAAGCTGTCTTGCCACTGCCCGAAGTCACATGTCTCCCATGTCCATGCCAAACAGATACTGTGCTAGAGATGGTCCTTTCCATTCCCTTATTCAGTCCTAGTAGGAGACCATTTTACAGATGAGAAAACTGAGGCTCGAGGGAGTTAAGAGATAATAATTGCTCCTATTTTTGAGCCTTCCTTGACTGAAAGCAAGACCCTGTGCTGACCACCCATGGAAATGAGGGGAGGGGGACAGTCCAGCCTCCAAAATGTCCCCGCTGAAGAGCACCAAGACCTACATGGGATCTGCCAGCCTGATTTAGACAGCAATTTGCATACAATTTACCCAGAAAGCTGTACTGTGAAAAATATAATTACTTTTTTAATATTCTCACTCTGATGTGAATGCTTACCGCCCGGTAATGAATTACTTGCTTAATGAAGATAAACCTGAATTGGAGATGCACTTTGGAAAGCTGCTGGGGCAGCCGACTTGAAGCCATCATTTGCAGCTGTTAATCTCTGAAATTGATGCCCTTGTTGGTAGGATCATAAATCGAGGGGAAAATCTATGAGCTCACGTGCTGCCAGTAACTTACTCCATGGCACTGGTGGAGTCACTTAGCCTCTCTGTGTCTCAGTTTCCTCATCTGTAACAATGGTATGGGAGGTATGATAGAATTGTAGAAATGTAGGCATGGAATGGACTTTCATTCAAGAATGACTGAGCATCTATGGAGCATCTGGTGAGAGCCAGAGGGAAGAAGTGTTTTTTTCCAAAGACACACATAGACTGAGGGGCTTGTGAACCAAAATTATGCAGTGTAGCCATGTCTTTGCTCCCAAGTGCTATACAGGGATCCTTGCTTTTATATGGACTCTAAGCTACCTCCTGGCTGCTGGTGATGGAAAAGAGCACTAGGCTCGAGTCAGGTCTTCATAGGAGAAACAGAACCTGTGGTCAGGTGTGGCCACTGGAAACTCTCTATTCTTGTACCTGGTGCTGGTCATTTCCAGGGACCAATCAGAGCAGAGGCCAAGACTCTTCAAGCCCTCCTTCCCAACATTTTCTTAACATCTATACCCAGGTCAGGACTGGGGGTTCCAGGACAACAAGTCACCACTTTAGTAAATATGTATTTACCACCTTCTATGAATGAGACCAACAAGGTCACTGCCACAAAGACCTAGAATTCTAGGAAAGTGTGGCAACCACCTAGAAATAATGAGTCAACTAATAAGAAGATAATGTCAGATAGTGATAAACGCTATAAAAATTTTTAGTGGATAATATGACATAGAGCAATTGAGGAGATTATTTTGACTTGTTAGTCAAAAAGACCTTGTGAGGAGGTGGTATTTGGTTTAAAATCTAAATGACAGTAAGAAATCATCCTTGTAGGGTGCCTGACTGGCTCAGTCCATGGAGCATGCAACTCTTGATATCAGGGTTGTGAGTGTGAGCTCCATGTTCGGCACAGAGATTACAAGCAAGCAAGCAAGCAAGCAAGCAAGCAAGAACAATGGAGGGAGGGAGGGAAAGAAAGAGAGAGAAAGAAAGAAAGAAGGAAAGAAGGAAAGAAAGAAAGAAAGAAAGAAAGAAAGAAAGAAAGAAAGAAAGAAAGGGAGAGAGAGAAGAAAGAAATCATCCTTGTAAATACCAGGACTGTGGTTCTAGGTAAGATCTAAAAAGTAGGCAGGAGCCAGATCACAAAAAGCCTTATAGATTATAGAGGGGACTTTGGATTTTATTCTTAGTGTAAGGAGCAGCCATTGGATGTTTGCATGATAAAAATGATTTATTGACATTTTAATAGACTGCTCTGTAATAAAAAATAGAAAATCTGGATAGCTTTATATCTATTAAAGAAATTGAATTTATAATATAAAAATTTACCACCCAGATGGTTTCACTGGTAAATTCTATCAAATATTTAAGGAATAAATAATACCAAATTGTACACAAACTCTTTCAGAAACTAGAAGAAAAAGGAACATACCCCAATTCTTCTGCTGGTTATTTATTTTTGTACAACTATCCCTAAATGTAGTGGCTCAAAACAATATTATTATTATATCTCATGATTTAGGCAGGTCACAGTGGGGTTAGGTTATCTGTGCTCTGTAATATCTGGGGCCTCACCTGGGCTGGGGTGACACAAATGTCTGGAGGCTGTAACAATCGGAAGCCAGCTGAGCAATCTTTCTCTCCCTCTCCACATGGCCTCTTGGTTAGTGTAGGTTTCCCCACAGCAGGGTGGTCTCCTTTCCTGCATGGAAGATTGGGGCTCTAAGTGTGAGCATTCCAAGAGGCCTGGGAAGAAGCTGCAAAGCTTCTTATGACCTAGCTATGGAAGGACATATCTGTTGGCCAAGCAACTCATTGGGACAGTACAAATTCAAAAAGAAGAGAATGAGACTCCACCTCTCAAT
This sequence comes from Ailurus styani, assembly GCA_002007465.1. Classification (NCBI taxonomy): domain Eukaryota; kingdom Metazoa; phylum Chordata; class Mammalia; order Carnivora; family Ailuridae; genus Ailurus; species Ailurus styani. The sequence goes on along the minus strand of LNAC01000063.1, from coordinate 6,671,715 downwards.
GGAAAGTAGCAAAGAATTTGTGGCAGTTTTTAATCTAACACACCTCTGATGCCAAAACCTAACAAAACCATTACAAGAGAAGGAAATTATAGTTCAATACCACTCATAAACAAAGATGTAAAACTCCTTAACAAAGTATTATCAAATCAAGTCCAACAATATATAAAAAAGAGGAAACATTATTACTAAGTGTGGTTTATTTTTGAAATGCAAAGTTTAACATTTAAAAAAAACCAGTCAATTTCATTCATTACATTAAAAAACCAGTCAATTTCATTCATTACATTAACAGAATAAAGAAGAAAAAGCATAACATCATCTCAATTGATGCAGTAAAGGTACATTTGACAAAATCCTACACACATTTGTGATTTAAGCAAAAAAAAAAGCCTCTCAGCAAACTAGGAATAGAAGAGATAAAAGACATCTGTGATGAATCTACAATTAATAACATACTTACTAGTGAAAAAAATGGGCTTTTCTCCACTTCAGGAACAAGGCAAAGATACTTGCTTTCATCTCTTCAATTCAACATTGTACTGGAAATCCTAGCCAGTGCAATAAGACAAGAAAAGGAAACAAAAGTTATAAGAACTGGAAAGGAAGAAGTAAAACTGTTTTTATTTGTAGATCCTAAAGGATCTTTAAAACAACCACCAAAACTAATGAGAGAATTTGACATATTTGCAGGATACAACAACGTTGATATACAAAAAGTAATTGTATTTCTGTATATTAGCAGTAAGCAATTAGAAAATGGAAATTTAAAAAACTTATTTATAACAGCATAAAAAGCATAAAATACTTAGAAAAATAGAAAAGAAAAGCAAAAATCTCTGTACTGAATACTCTATATCATTGAAGAAGACCTAAGTAAATGGACTGATAGGCTATGTTTATGGATTGGAAAATTCAATATTGTTAAGATGTCTGTTGTGCATAAATTGATCTTTAGATTCAAATCAATCTCAATCAAAGCCCAGTAATTTATGGGAATATTCAAAGGAATTAAATAGCCCAGATAATTTTGAAAAAGAATCAAGTTTAAGGATTCATCCTAGCTGATCTAAAGAAATACTTTAAATGTTGTCTTTTAAAGGAACAAAAGAAACCAGATGGTATGGTCTCTCTGCACCCACTTTTGGTTTTTGGTGTGGACCAGACAAGAAAAGATGGGAACTCGGACTCCGGTGAGAATCAAGGAGATGGAGAGAAATGAAAAGTTTGGGCTGTATTTTGGAGATCAAGGCAATGAGATATGTAGATGATTGTAGGTGAGGGGAGACAGACAGAGAAGAGCCAAATGTGATTTTGACTGGAGCAGCTGGGTACTCCTGGCATGGCTTAATGAGATGGGAAAATTGGTGGAGAAATGGATTAGGAGGGAAAGTGTTGAGTTTCTGTTCCATACGTATTAAGTCTAAGAGACCCAGGAGGCCTATTTGGGGAGATGTCAAACAGGCTATTAAATATGTAGGCTTGGATTCTGGGGAGAGATCAAGGACTTGAAATATAAATTTTGGAGTCAGTGTAGAGATAACACACAAAGCCATGGGACTGGATGAGATCACCTAGAAAGTAGATGGAAGGAAGGAGGGAGGGCCAAAGATGATTCCCTTGTGCACTCTTACCTTTAGAGGGAAGAAAAGCAGTAGGGCTTAACACAGGAGCCTAGAAAGAAAGGTAGGAGGACAACCAGGAGAATGAGGTACATGGAAAGTCATGCGGACTGGAGAGGGGAGACGTAAGACATTGGAGGGAAATAACTCACACTGCCTGGTGTCTTCCACGTGCCAGACACTGTCTTTGGACATTTACGTGACTGTCTCAGGACAACTTTGTGCAGTAGGTATCACTGTCCGTGAGACTCCAATTGAGGTGACTTGTCTCAGTCATATAGCCAGGAAGCAGAGAGAATGGCTTTCGGCCAGACCTGGCTTGGAAGTTCTTTCCACCAACCCCATGCTGCTTCCTTCTGCCAGTAGTCTCCAGCAGGAGGTGTAGGACTGGGGGAAGGCACTTAATGGTCTCTCATCTCTGGAATGTTCACCTTTCAGGGTTATGGGAATGAAATGAGATCATCTGTGTTAAGCTCCTGGTCACCCTTGACTGAGTAGGCCCTCGATACCCAATGTTGACTGTGGAGTCCTATGGTTGGTGAGACCACTGCCGGGGGAGGCTGGGAGGGGCTGGGGCAGGCTTCCCGGAGGAGATGCAATGTGAGCTGAGGACTCATTGATTGATTCCAAACACTGCAAAGAAGTTTCCAGTGGCTTACGGGTGGAAGGAGAAAAAGGACAATGCAGCGGGGGTTTAGGGAAACTAGATGCATTCAATATAAAGGATAACTCTTTCTCCTGAGATTCTGTCCTTCCTGCTTTGTTGACACTGAAGCATTCTTTTTATGAACCGGTGGTGGATAGGGGATGGTAGTTATATTTTAGATATCCTTACTAGTGAAATAAAAACTTGGCAACCTTCACCATTCCCCAAACTTTCTTTTGAAGTTTTTCACTGGTTGATGAAATTCCAAAATCTGAGAACTCCTGACATCTGGCATGCAGAGGGCATTCTTGGCAGAGGGCGCTGCACAGGCAAGCACAAAGTTACGGGAAAAGCACAGTGTGCTCTGAAATGGCCAACAAGTAGCAAGAGTAGCAGGAACACATGAGGACCCCGGTTTCTAAGGGGTCTGAGCAGGGAACCAGGAGGCCAAGTCCTGGGGTTGAGGTGGTCACCCTGCTGAAATGCCCAACCTCAGCCTTTCATGTGCCCAAATGGACAAGGGAAGTCACTCTGGCCTGAGGCTCTTCCCCAGGGCACCCCATGACCCCGTGGTGGGGGAGGGTGTATGTGTGGGCGTGTGTGCATGTTCACGGGTGCAGGAATCCTTGGTGAAGAAAAGAGGCCAGGAAGAAAGAAGCATTGAGGACTGAAGGGTCCTGGCCTGGTCAGTCTTGGAGAGACACACAGGATGGAAAGGGAAACCAGGAAGGGCAGTGGGAAGAAAAGGAAGGAGAACCCCGGGACTATCCAAGTGGGGATAGTCTGGGCACAAGCATGTGTGGAAGTGTGTGTGTGTGTGTGTGTGTGTGTGTGCATGCACGCGCGTGTCCCTGAGATCACGTGTGTCTGTGTTTTTGTACATTTGCCCCCTACATCGTGTGGGCCTATTTCTTGCAAATGACACTTGAAGGGGGAGCTGGGGAAGGGCAAATTCTTGATCCGGTGCCTTCTCCCCGGTCTGGGCCCTTGTCGGCCTTGAGACCACTCTGGCTAGAGTGCTGGGGTCGGGGAGGCCTTGCGGGTCGGAGGCGGGCCCTTCCGAAGCCCCGCTCCCAGCCTGGATCTGTCCTGTAGAGACTCCGTGGTCTCTCCACGACCTCCTCCGTCCCCCGCCTCAGTGTCTCCCTCAGAGGTTGGTCCTGGGCCCGACTGCTCCCTGTGCCGGGGAGCAGAAGGAGGTCACCCCGGCTGCCCTCCCCGTCTCCCACCTTCTCTCCCCCGTCAGGCCCCCTCCTCCAGGCTGCTCGGAGTCAGGCCTCTGTGGTGGGGCTGGGTCATGGGGAGAGAGCTTCCTCCGCGGCGACTTGCCCTTGCCACTTGGCCTCTGGGCCCACGTCCAGGAGCCTGCGGGGGGGTTCGGCACAGAGGGAAAGTGGGCCAGGGTGGGAGGGTGTGTCTGGGGGTGACGAGGGCGCCCCGAGAGCGCCTGTCCGTGTCTGCGGAAGGCGAAGGATGACAGGTGTATCGGTGATCGATGGCACGTCGTTTCCGAGGGCCGCTGGCAGCGCTGGTGTGCGAGGCGTGTGCAAGCCGACTGCGCGTGGAAGCGCGTGGGGGAGGGGTGTGAGCACAGGCTCACATTTATCAAGTGCCCGCTGTTAGCCAGGCAGGACGCTAAGTGCTTCGCTCAGATTATCTCATTTAATAAGTGTGACAGCGTGTGAGAGGGTGAGAGAGGGCGGAGGGGGTGGGTGGCCGGGAGCCCCCCCACCCTGCACCCCCGCGGGGCCGCCCCAGGCCTCGGGCTGGGGAGCCACCTCGCAGCCCCTCACACCATGGAGACCGGCAGCAGGAGGGAAGGGGCGATTCCCGGGGGTCCAGCCCGGCTCCCCACTCTGCCCTCGGCCCACAGGGATGGGCTGACTCCCTGGGGGAAAGAGGGCCGCCTCCTTCTCATCTTCTCTCCCACTGTGCTTAGCATTCGGCCCAACACTCAGCAGGTGCTTGAGCAGCCCCTGTTCTTTAGCAGAGGGTGAGGCAGACCCTAGAAACATCTGTCCGTTGGTTCAGCCTGGTCCTTATGTGGGGGGAAAGGGGAACCCCCGGTTGTCAGAAGCCAGGCCCCAGAAAGGAAGGAAGCATTGGCTGAAGGTATCTGAGCTGAGGCAAAATGGCTAATGGGGCTGCTAGATGTGAGGGCATGGGGCTTGGGGCCCCCTGCTGATACCCACTGCTTTATCTCACTCCAGTGTGGTGCTGGGCTTTAGGTAAGTGAAGGTGCTTGGAAGCGAGGACTCTGGTCTCCTGTTGTGTCCCCCCCCCCCCGGGGTAACACTGCAGGGGACTGATGGAAGAATGCCATGGATTTCTTTTTTCTTTTCTTTTTTCTCTTTTCTTTTCTTTTTTTTAAGATTTTATTTATGTATTTGACAGAGAGAGAACACACAAGCAAGGGGAGCAGGAGACGGAGAGGGAGAAGCAGGCTCTGTGCTGAGCAGGGAGCCTGATATGGGACTTTATCCCAGGACCCTGGGATCATGAGCTGAGCTGAATGAAGATACTTAACAGACTGAGCCAGCCAGGCACCCAATGCCATGGATTTCTAGAGGAAAAGTGACAAGGAAGGAGGGAGGAAGGGAGGAGAAAGGGAGGGAGGAGGGAGGAAAACCATGGAGGTAAATGGAGTCTCTCCTCCCCTCTGCATCAACTACCCCATGGAAGCAGAACAGTTGCTCAGAGCTGAATTGCACAAGTATCCATGGACCCGGAGCAACAGCAGTAGGGAGGCCTTCTAGGAGGAAGCGGGTGGGCCCTGAAGCACAGAAGGATTGCCACAAGGAGGGGCCTGGAGGGAAGAGTTCCAGGAAGGGCCAGCAAGTATGTTTGGAGGTCAGATGCACATCCCAAAGAGTGTCACCTCCCCCTTCCCTCCCCCACCCCACCCGTGATTGTAATGATTGTAATTTTCAGCAAAATACTAATATTAGTTATCGCTTATTGAGTATTTTCAGAGAAATACAATATTATTCCTGCGTGGGGAAATCAAGGTTCGTAAAGGCAAAGGTGCTTGCCCAAGGTCTTCTGTAGAAGCAGCGCTGGGATTTGAACCCAGGGTTTTGGCTTCAAGCCTCATGTGCTGACCGACTCCTGTCACACTGCTGCCCCAGCCACAGGCTCACCCCTGCTGGGTCTCTGAAGTATGGCACCACCACATGCCAGGCACCCAGGCTCAAAACCTCCTCGGCCCCCTCCAACACCATTTCCGGAAGCCCCCAGATTCTGAGTCTATTTCCTCCTCAGGGCTGGAATCAGATGGTCCTGGGTTCCAATCCTGCTCCATCACTTGTCAGCTGTGTGACCTTGGGCAAGTCACTTAACCTCTCTGTGCCTCAGTGTTATTGACGGAGAGAATAGTAATGGCACTGAAACGATTGTGGTGAGATTTGAACCAGTGAAGAACAGAGCACAACATCTGGCAGAAGAGATACTCGGGAAACACGAGCTATTTTTATTTCCACTAAACTACACGTGGTGTTTGATAACCACCCTGCACAAGAACCTGTCACTCTTGCCTCCTACCTTGCAGATGAGCAGGCAGACTGGGCCAGAAATTCCAGAACACATCATGCTACCTGCTCTGGTAGGTCTGCTCAGGCTGCCATGACAAAGACCACAGGCTGGGGGCTTCAACACTGGAAATTTATTTTCTTGCGGTTCCCGAGGCTAGAAGTCCAAGATTGATAAAAAGTGTTGGCAGCTTTGGTTTCTCTGAGGCCTCTCTCCTTGGCCTGCAGCTACACGGTTTTTCCTCGATGTGTGCGCCCATCCCCGTCTCTTTGTGTGTCCAAATTCCTTCTTCTTACAAAGGAACCAGTCAGATCCACCGAGGGCCCACCCATATGACATCATTTAACTTTAGTTAGCTCTTTAAAGGCCCTATCTCCAAATACTGCCACTTTCTGAGGGATTGGGGTTTAGTGGTTGGACATGCAAATTTTATGGGGGACACAATTCACCGAATAATACTGTCTTCCTTCTCTAGCTGTTTGCTCACGTTGCCTTTCTCTCTGCCTGGAACAGAGAGAATGCTTCTGTTCCTCCTCTCCTCCCCTCCCCCTGAATACCTCCTACTCATCATCTAAAACTCAGCCAGAGCATCACCACCTCTAGGAAGCCTTCCTGGCTGGGTCTCCCATAGCACAATGTGCCTACCCATATCATGTCATCCACCACACTCTAAGAATTGTCTTTTCTTTTTTAAAGATTTTATTTATTTATTTATTTATTTATTTATTTATTTATTTATTTATTTATTGAGCGAGTGGTGGGGAGAGGCAGAGGGAGAGGGAGAGAGAGTATCTCAAGCAGATTTCCCGCTGAGCGCAGAGTCTGACATGGGGCTCGATCTAAGGACCATAAGATCATCCTGGTCATCTTGAGCGGAAATCAAGAGTCAGGTGCTTAACCTGCTGTGCCTCCCAGGTGCCCCTAAGACTTGTCTTCTCATATGGCCTGTCCCCCCTGTTCAGGTAGACCCCTATCACTTTGATCTGTGCAGCATCACTTGTCCCTCTGGTAACAAAATCTTCTTCACAGGGAAGAAGGGACCCTTTCTGTCTCCCTCCCCTTCCTTACAGCCTCTATCATCTTTCACCTCCTCACAGAGTCCATCTCCAAATACAGTCACACTGGGGGGTAGGGCTTTAATACATGAATGAGGGTGAGGGGGGAACACGAGCATTCAGTCCGTAACTGTTGATGAGAATGTGGAGGAATTGGGACTCTCTTATCTTGTTGATGGGGATGTGAAATGGGGCATCAAACCATGGTTCCCGCTTCTTGCCCCTGGGATGAATATATGACTCCAATTAGAGTCCTTCCTTGAGGTTTTCATCAATGAATGCTGGGTGAGAAGATACTTCTATTTCCTCGGGGATCCGGAAAGATGAAGCCTGAAACTTGGTATGGTCATGCCCCCCTCTACTCCTGCTGAGAAGGGCCTTCATTCTACAGGGAGCAGAGTGAAACTTAGGCCCAGAGGGAACACCTAATGTGGGCCAGATTCTTTACCAAATTTTAAATTTTTCGTATTTCAATTTCTAGTGTTTTAGGTAGGTAACACAGATAAATTGTTCAAAAATCAAAATAATATAGAAAGCTATACAATAAGAAGACTTAGTTTTATTACTGCTCCTGTCAATCCCATTAACCACCTCCCACCACATGGATAAGCACCCTATCTAATTATCTATCCATCTATCCATCTATCTATCTATCATCTACTTTTGAGAGGTGGGGCGGAGCAGAGGGAGAGAGAGAGAGAATCTTAAGCAAGTTCCACACCCATTGTGGAGCTTGATGTGGAGCTTGATCTCACAACTCTGGTGTCATGACCTGAGCCAAAATAAAGAGTCAGATGCTTAACTGACTGAGCCACCCAGATGCCCCTGGATAATCACTTTAAGACATTTCCTGTAGGTCCTTCCAATGGTTCTTTATGGCAATATAAACAAATAAAACAATATTTCTTTCTTTCTTTCTTTCTTTCTTCCTTCCTTTCTTCCTTCCTTTCCTCCCTCCCTCCCCTCTTTCTTTCTTTCTTTCTTTCTTTCTTTCTTTCTTTCTTTCTTTCTTTCTTTCTTTCTTTCTTTCTTTCTTTCTTAAAAAAAAAGAAAAAAGAGGGCACCAGGGTGGCTCAGTGGGTTAAAGGCTCTGCCTTTGGCTCAGGTCATGATCTCAGGGTCCTGGGATTGAGTCCTGCATCGGGCTCTCTGCTCAGCAAGGAGCTCTGCTCTGCTTGCCTCTCTGCCTACTTGTGATCTCTCTCTCTCTCTGTCAAATAAATAAATAAAATCTTAAAAAAAAAAGAAAGGATACTATATATACAAACACTATCTCATATAGTATTATAATATATATAGCTCTACTCCTTGTCTGCTTTCCTTTAACAATATATTCTGGTATGCTTTCCATAAAGTACTCTGTGATCCTTCTCTTTCTTTTTTACAGCTGCATAACATTCCAACACGGGAATGAACTACACAGTTCCTAATGATGTACATCAGGGTTATTTCCAATCTGTTGCAACAAATAAGCTTGATATGTATCATGTTACGTATGTGTAAGAGTATATGCAGGCTTAATAATAAAATGATAACCCAATTGAAAAAACTGGGCAAAGTATTTGAATAAACATTGTCTAAAGAGGATCTACAAATGGCTGATAAACACATGAAAAGATATTCACCATTATTAGCCTTTAGGGAAATGCAAATCCAAACCACAATGAGATACCACTTCATTCCTGCCAGGATGGCTATAATCAAAAACACAGACAATAGTGAGTGTCAGTGTCTTAGTCTGCTCAAGTTACTATAACAGAAATACCACAGACTGGTTGGCTGAAACAACAGAAATTTATTTTTCATGGTTCTGAAGGCTGAAAAGTCTAAGATCAAGGTGTTGACTAATTTTTTTAAGATTTTATTTATTTATTTGAGAGAGAGAGAGAGAGAGATCAAGAGCAGTGGAATAGCAGAGGCAGAGGGAGAAGCAGACTCCCCACTCCTCAGGAAGCCTGATGTGGGACTTGATCCCAGAACTGTGGGATCATGACCTGAGCCAAAGGCAGATGCTTAACTGAGTGAGCCACCCAGGCACCTGGTGAATTTTGTTACTTGTGAGACTTCTGGCTTGTAGATTGCTCTCATGTCACTGTATATTCAATGGACTTTTCTTCATGCACCTGCAGAGAGAGGAGAGAGAGCTCTGCTGTCTCTTCTTAAGAGGGCAGTGATCAGATTAGAGCCTTACCTTATGACTTCATTTAACCTTTCACCATCTCACAGGCCCCATCTCCAAATATAGTCATGCTGGGGGTGAGGGTTTTTTCAACATATGGATTTGGGAGGCACAAGAACATTCAGTCCATAATAGCTGGTGAGAATGTGGAGAAATTGGAACTCTAATACTTGTCAATGGGAATGCAAAATGGTGCTACCACTTTGGAAAACAGTTTGGAAGATATTCAAAATGTTAAACCTAGAGTTATCATTTGACTCAGAAATTCTATTTCTAGGTACATACCCATAAGAAATGAAAACATACGTCCAGGCAAAAACTTATACTTGTGTGTTCATGGTAGTATTATTCATAATAGCCAAAAATAGAAACAATCCACATGTCCATCAACTGATGAATGGGTAAACATATGGTATGTCCATATAATGGAATATTACTAAGCAATACAAATAATGAAGTACTGATTCATACTACAATATAGGTGAAAGTTGAAAGCTTTGTGCTAAGTGAAGGAAGCCAGTCACAAAGGATCACATATTGTATGAATTCCATTTATATGAAATTTCCAGAATAGGCAAATCTATGGAGAGAGAAATTAGATTCTCTGTTGTCTAGGGCTGAGGAAATTGGTAGGAAAAGAGAGAGACTGCCAATAGGTATGGAATTTCTTTTTTTTTTTAAGATTTTATTTATTTATTTGACAGAAAGAGACACAGCAAGAAAGGGAACATAAGCAGGGGGAGTGGGAGAGGGAGAAGCAGGCTTCCTGCTGAGCAGGGAGCCTGATGCAGGGCTTGATCCCAGGACCCTGGGATCATGACCTGAGTCAAAGGCAGACACTTAACTGAGCCACCCAGGCGCCCCAGGTATGGAATTTCTTTTGGGGGAGATGGAAATCTTTTAAAATAGATTGTAGCACTCTGTGAATATATTAAAGTCATTGTATTTTACAGGTTAAATTTTACAGGTGAATTATGTGGTATCCGAATTATATCTCAAAAGAACTGTTGGGATAATAGGATCCTAGGACTGCAACTGTTGGGCAAAAGGGTAAATGCATTTAAAATTTGATAAATATTGACGAATTTAGCTATGGGATTCTTAACATGGGGTTCATAACATGTGATATATGAAAGTGCAAAGCAAGTACTATTATCTCAATTTTATACAGAAACTCAGGCAAGGGTAGTCCAATATCACACAATAAATAATACCCAAGATGTAACTGAAATTAGGACTGTCAGGCTCCAAAACTCGTGCTTTGCTGCATTTTAGTCATCTCGTGTTTTTCCAATAGTCATTCGATCTTCTAAAAACAGTAACAAGAACTTTTGATTGCATTGATTTTCTCTATTATTTTTCTGTTTTTCTATGTCATTGATTTATGCTTTGATCTTTGTCATTTCTTCTTTTCTGCTGACTTGGGCTTAACTTACTCTTCTTTTTCTAGGTCTTTTTTTTTTTTTTTTTTTAAGATTTTTTATTTATTTATTTGACAGAGAGAGAGAGATTACAAATAGGCAGAGAGGCAGGCAGAGAAACAGAGAGAGGAGGAAGCAGGCTCCCCGCTGAGCAGGGAGCCCGATGCGGGCCTCGATCCCAGGACCCTGAGATCATGACCTGAGCCGAAGGCAGAGGCTTTAACCCCTGAGCCACCCAGGCGCCCATCTTTTTCTAGGTCTTAAGGTAGAAGCTTATGACACTGATCTGAGACCTTTCTTTTCTAATTTATGTGATTAGTCTTATAAATTTTTTCCTAAGTACATTTTTAGTGTCATTCCACAAATTCTGATATAATGTATTTTCATTTTCATTCAGCTCAAAATGTTTTCTAATGTTCTTTATTATTTCTTTTTTAACCAATGGGATATTTAGAATGAGTTTCCAAATATTTAGGGGATTTTCTAGGTATCTTTTTATTATTGATTTCTAATTTAATCCATTATAGTCAAAGAACATACTTTGTGTAATACTAAATTTATTAAAACTTGTTTTATGGTCTTGGTAAATGTCGTATAAGCATATTAATAATGTGTACTTCACTGTTGTTGGGTGAAGTATTTTATAAATGTCAATTAGGTCAAATTGGTTATAGTGTTTAAGTCTACTATATTCTTCCTAATTTTCTGCCTGCTTGTTCTATTGACTATTAAGAAAGGGATATTGAAATATCATCAATTATAATTGTGGATTTTCTCATTTATTCTTGCAATTCTATCTGTTTTGGGGAGTATTTAAATTTATACTTAAAGTTTCTTGTAGGCAAGCAACATGTCAGATCTTGCTTGGGATAGACAATCTGACAATCTTGGTCTTCTAAGTGTGGTTTTAGACGATTTACTGTTAATGTGGTTATTAATATGAATGGGTTTAAATCTACCTTCTTGCTATTTGTTTTTATTTTGTTCCATGTATTCACTTTCCGTTTTCCCTATTTTTCTGATTGGATTTTTTAGAATTTAATTTTATCTCCTTTATTGCTTTAATTAGCTATATATATATTTTTAGTGGTTACTTTGGGGTTTACAGTATACATTTTTAATTTATCCCCATCTATCTTCAAGTAACATTAAACCACTTCATGTATGGAATAAGAATCTTACAATAGTATATGCTTTCACTTCCCTGCTCCCAGCCTTTATGTTATTGTTGTTACACATTTTACTTCTATATGTGTTATGAACCCTGAATACTTGTTATCTTTTTATTTGTGTTAACCAATAAATTCTCTTTTAAATATATTTTTAAATAAGAAAAATATGTATTTGATATATTTCCACATAGTTATCATTCCCAGAGGTCTTCATTCTCTTGTGTAGAGATCAGATTTCTATTTGGTATAGTTTTCCCTCCTGCCCAAGGACTTCTGGTAGCATTTATTATAGTGCAGGGGTTTTTTTTGTTTTTTGTTTTTTTTTTAAGATTTTGCTTATTTATGTGATGGAGAAAGAGCAAGAGAGAACACAGGCAGGGGGAGAGGCAGAGAGGGATAAACAGTCTCCCTGCTGAGCAGGGAGCACAGCATGGGGCTTGATCCCAGGACCCTGGATCATGACCTGAGGCAAAGGCAGTTGTTTAACCAACTGAGCCACCCAGGTGCCCCTCTTATTGTGCAGTTTTAATAGTGATTAATTATTTCAGCTTTTTTTTTTCTTATCTTGGAAAATGTCTTTATTTCACCTTTGTTTTGAAATATATTTTTAGTGGGCATAGAATTCTAAATTGGTGGGAGTTTTTTCTTTTTTTATACTCTGTACTTTAAAGGTGGTGTACCACTGTCTTTTGACTTGAATTGTTTCTGACGAGAAGCCTGCTGTAATTCTCACTTAATTTTTTCATATGTCATGTGTCTCTTTTTCTCTGGCTGTTTTTCTTATTTTCTCTTTATCATGGGTTTTAAGCAATTTTATTATTATAAAGTTAAATAATAAACTGCCTTAGTGAAGTTTTATTCATGTTTCTTGTGCTTGATGTTCTTTGAGATTTTTTTTTAACCCTGGGTTTAGTTTTTGTCAAATATGGAAAATTTTGACTATTATTTCTTCAAATATTTCTGCTCCCGTCCTCTCTTGGGGACTCCAATTACATATATATGAAACCAGTTAGAGTTGTTCCACAGATCACTGATGATTTGTCTGTGTTTAAAAAAATTTTTTTTCTCTCTATTTCATTTGGGATCTTTTTATTGCTATGTCTTCAAATTTACTAATCTTTTCTTCTGGGTCATCAAATCCGTCGTTAATCCCATTCAGTGTATTTTTCATCTCAGACACTGTATTTTTCATCTCTAGAAGTTAAATTTGGCCTCCCACTCCCCAGCCTCCACTTAACATGATCAATCTTTACTTTAGCTTCTTGAGCATATGGAATATAGTTATGTTGTTTTAAAAGCCTTATATACTAATTCTATCTTCTGTGTTATTTTCGGGCCTGTCTCTATTGATTAACTTTTCTCCTCATTAAGGGTTGTATTTCCCTGCTTTTCTTCATGCATGTTAGTTTTTGGTTGGATTCCAGACACTGTGAATTTTACCTGTGTGCTGGCCATTTTAATATTCCTGTAACTATTCTTGGCTTTTTTCTAGGATGCAGNGGTCATGATCCCAGGGTCCTGGGATCGAGGCCCACATCGGGCTCTCTGCTCAGCGGGGGGCCTGCTTCCTCCTCTCTCCTCTCTCTCTGTCTGCCTCTCTGCCTACTTGTGATCTCTCTCTCTGTGTCAAATGAATAAATAAAAAAAAAAAAAATCTTAACTTTATTAGATGCAACCATTACATTTTTCCCCCAGTACTGAAGCAATACCCTTCTAAGGAATCAATATGACGCCTCATGACTTATGAGGCTTTTCACTCTGATTGGCAGGGACAAAACCATTCTAGGTCTTGTGTGTACTTTCAAATTGTTTCCTCTGCTCCTTTGGAATGTTTTTTCCTCAAACTCAGATAGTTTCCTCACATATAAGTGCTGTTCAATATTCAGTTGAAGACTTGAGGAGAACTCTGTAGATCTTTGAAGCTGTCTCTCTGTAAGGCTCTCCTCTCTTCAGTTCTCTGTCCTGTGAACTCTAGTTGCTTTGGCCTCCCCAGACTCCTTGCTCCATCTTCTCTATGCAGAGAGGCAGCTGGGACCCTGATTCCTGTGCTGCAGCCTAGAAACTCTCCCCAGGCAGAAGCTAGCAATCAGAGGGCTCACCTCATTAGTTTCTCCTCTCTCAGGGGTTGTTGTTTTGTGCTGCCTGATGTTCAACGTCTGAAAACTATTGTTTCATGTATTTTATGTGGGTTTTCAGTTGCTCAGAACAGAGGGTAATTTGACTCCCTGTATTTTCCTCTTCCCAGAAGCCCTATAGCTGCATTTTTGTATTTAATTATTACTATAATCTTATATATTAGGAATGACTATCCCCATTTTACAGATGAGGAAAACTGAGGCTTAAAGAATGTGTTACAGTAGCATTGGGAGACAATAATCTAAAAGGTAAAAAGATGGATTGTGTAGCCAAACCTCTGGGTTTGACTCTCAGATTCCCCATTTAATAGTTGTGTGACCTTGAACAAACTCTATAACCTCTCTGTGCCTCAGTTTCCTCACCTGTATGAGTGGAATGATAATAGTAAAAACCACCTGATAAAGGGTTGTTATGAGAATTAAATGAGTTAATATGTAACTGGCATATAGTTACTATGTAAGTATTAGTTATTATTATGAAGGTAGACTAGTTGACAAACCTAGAGCTGAGTGGCAGGCAAACTCATTTTGAATTCCAACTCCACCACTAACTTCTTGTGAAACCTTCACCACACGTATCATCAGTCGGGGTTCAGTTAGAGATGCAGAACAACTAGGAGATCCCGACCAGAGCTGTGCAGGAAAGAGAGTTCTGGGAAACGTAGTCCAGCTGAGCCGAGGGGACTACAGTCACATCACACCAATTATCTGCTCTGAGAATCTAGCTCCTCATCTGTGAGATGGGACAATAAAATCCTTCATCGGAGGAAATGAGATCATGCACGTGGAGCGCCTGGCATGCTGTCTAGCACGGGGTTCAAGAAATGGTTCTTACTGCCCAGGATCCCACGGCTAATAACGGCTAGAGGCATGCTCTGTCCCCCAAATCTGTTGCTCTCGCCCCATCCCCATGCTGCCTGCCTGTGCTGGGCCTGGAAGTATGGAAATGAGTAAGACAGTTCCTACCCCTGGTAGAAGGGGAGGCCAGGGGCACCAATGAGTATAAGAGAGGACAGGAAAAGGAAAGCAGTCATGATTAACGGGAGCTCCTCCAAGACCGGCTCTGAGCTGGATCCTCGACAGGGGGACGCAGAGGAAGGGATCCAGGATCTTCCGCATGCCGGGCACTGTACGTGACCATCCCACTGAGTCGTTGCCACTGAAAAATAGGATTGATAGTCTTATTATCCCTGTAATACAGACAAGGGAACTGAGACTCCGAGAGATGGAGCCACTTGCCCTGGGTCACAGAATGACCAGACGACAGAGCCTCCGTGTCCCAAGGGATGGCTAGAACGGTGGTGGAGCCGGCACCGTGGGGTCATCCCCGGGGTGGCGGCTCTCCCGAGCTGGCTCCGAGCCCCCCACCAGCCCAGGGCCGGCCGGCCTCTGCGCCTGCGTCTGCCCGTTGGCGGCTGGCACGCTGGTGGCTGCAGTGCCGCTGGTGGTGGCGGTGGTGGTGGTGGCAGCGGCGGGCGGCAGCAGGGAGACAGTCACACCTCGCTGTTTTGTAAACTGTTTCTCACAGCTTGTTTGTTCCGGGTTAGGGCTGGAGCGGCACCGTATGGAAGTGTGACTCATTGTTTAATGTGGCAGCTCATTAGCAGAACTTGTTGCTGCCTCTGATTTCTCTGCTCCCGCTAATTGGAGAGCCCAGTGGGGCCTTGGCTTCCCGTGAAGAACAAGCCAGTCCCCAGGGCTCCAGCTGGCCCTTGCCCCTCGGGCTCCCTGAGGAGGCCACCCCACGCCACTGGACGCTGGTCTCAGCCAGGCTGGGTTCAAATCCCAGCTCGTCCTGGCCCCGGAGCCTTGGACAAGTCTCCTTATCCACACTTCCTTTCTGAGCCTCAGTTTCCCCACCCTGACAATGGAGAAAGTAGTAGCCACCTCATCAGAGTGGGTGGGAGGAAGAGTCATAATATGTCTCCGGTCTCCTGGTGCATAATAGATGCTCAGTAAGTTGGTCATGCAGTGTTCTTATCATTAGTCTGGGACCTGAGGGAACCACTCAGTCCTGAACACCCCTGGGGCAGACACCCAGTCCAAAGGAGCTCCCGAGGCTCCAGGTGTGAGGACCTGTTCCACTGCGGATTATCTAACGACACTTCTTCCTTCCCTGCTAACCCTCCTAAGGCAGATCTGCAGGGCCCCAACCATGTTCTGTGCCCCCAAAAAAGGGACCAACAGTGCAGGTCTGCTCTGGAGTGGGAGCCAGCTTCCCTGGAGCTCTCCCTCAGGCCGCCCGGAACAGGTCTGCTCCCTGGGCCCCGGGACTGTCCTCCGCTCTTTGGAGACAGTGACCATGCCTCTCTCCAGGCGGAACCAGTCCAGGTCCTTTGCGGGTCCCTTCCAGGACATAGTTTATGGGGTCCCCGGGATGCAGCTCTGGTGCCCTGGAGTCATGCAATACTATGGGCTCCTTCCTAGTCCCTTTCCCACTGTCCCCGCTCTCTCTGGATATGGTCCTCCCTGTCTCCCCCCTGCATTTGAGACCTGCCCTGTCCGACAGCACGATAACGCCAGCCTTGTGTGTGTTTCTAAATATTCTAGTAGCCTTTTATTCATAAAAATTAAAAAATAAGCAACCTGAACTTAAAACTATATTGTATTTAACCCAATATATCTGAAATAGTACTATTTCGACATAGAACCAATACAAAAATCATTAATGAGAAATCCTAGACTTTTTCCCCATACAATATCAGGTGTGTT
The DNA here is from genome assembly GCA_002007465.1 of Ailurus styani. Taxonomy (NCBI): domain Eukaryota; kingdom Metazoa; phylum Chordata; class Mammalia; order Carnivora; family Ailuridae; genus Ailurus; species Ailurus styani. The sequence goes on along the minus strand of LNAC01000063.1, from coordinate 6,655,248 downwards.
TTTACACTTACATCACATCCTCTTTGGGAAGAGCCACATTTCTAGTAGTCAGTGACCACATGTGACCCGCGGCTACCGTGTTGGCCGGGTGTGAGGCGCTTCTAGACTCTGGCTCTATTCTCGTGGTGGGAACTGGCTCGGGGGTCGTGGCTAACACATGGCTCCGATTCAGGAGGAAAGAGGAATCTGGTGCCTGAGGGTTAGGGCATCTGGCTGCTGGGAGGTCCGGGACCCAGACTGGGTTCTGTCACCAGCTCACTCTGCAGGTGTCAGTGGATACGTCACGTCTCTCCTCCAGACCCCAGATTCCTTAGCTGACAAATATGAGGAACTCTCTGGAAGGTGCTCTTTATAGGTTCTCTTAGGCATTTCTTAGGACAGCCCCACAATGTAGGTTTTCTTATCTGTTTCCCAAGTGGGGAAACTGAAGCTCGGAGGTCTGACCTCTTTCTCACACTAGGGGCTTGTGGATTCACCCAGCTTGGGGGCGCTGGCCGCTCCTGCCTTCCTGGCCATCACGGATCCCAGAGGAGCTACTTCAGGCAGGCAGCCCTCAGTCCTGTCCCCTTCCTTATTGTGATTCCTTCCTGAAGTAACTGACAAAGGGCGGTGATGGCAACATATGCAGCTGTATACGGCGTGTGCCAGAGAAGGTCCGCTGGAGGAAAATGCCTCCATCTGCTCAGGTATCTGCTCTATCTCTCCACAGCTGTCCCATCACATCCCCTGAGGGCAGGTCCTGGCCCCTGCCCGTGTTTGCTTCTGCTCCGCCAGGATGGATCGGAGTAAAACCCAGACGTCAACTCATTCAAGGCTCCCTCCTTCCATCTGCTTCTTCCCCAGGTGCTTGAGGCCAGCTGACTTCTCCTTCCTGACCACCAACTGGTCTTCCAATACCAGTGCCATCTTCTGTCACCTGTGTGACTTTAACTAAATCACTTTATTTGACAGGATCTTCACTTCCATGTCTGAGATGGGGGAGACTCTCCCCTTCCTCACAGGTTGAGGAGATTAATGACTGAGTCAATATATGTGAATGGCCCTCCCCGGGTACTTTATGCAAATGTTAATTATGACTGAATATTGACCGGTCATTTTAAAAATGACTTCGCTTTACTCTTCCAAACTGGACCTTACCTGGTCTACTCGACAAGGCTCTGCATGGCTTTGTTCCCTTTCCCTAGCCAGTGAGTCTTCCTAGCCTGGCAGGCAGGCTGGCTCCCCACTGTCCTCTGAGTAGAGCAATCATCCACAGATGACCGCTCTCTCCAGTGAGAGCACAGGACGATGGGGCTGGAGGCTCTTCATGGTCATGCCGGGGCACTTCATCACCAAGACCAACCATCTTCAAAAATAAGACAGATGTGACTTTTTTTTTTTAAGTAGGCTCCACACCCAGTGTGGAGCCCAATGCGGGGCTCGAACTCACAACCATAGGATCAAGACCTGAGCAGAGATACAAGACTCAGACCCTTAACCGACTAAGCCACCTAGGCATCCCAAGATAGATGTGACTTCTATTATTGAATCTTTCTAAAGTATATTGATATTGCACCCTTGCCTGCGTCCCCCAAGTGAGGATAATTGATGTGAATTTATCTTTTTCTTGATTCAGGATCATCATCACAGATGGATGTTTTTATATTAAAATAAGAGTAAGAGCACTCACTCTCATTGAGCATTCCCTGTGCACCGATGCCTTGCAGATGGCATCATGCAGTTCTTACATGACCCCGATGTTGAGTTTGGCTATCATCCCCTTCTCACTGGGGAGGAAGCTGAGGCCCAGCACCGTGTAGAGACTGGGCAGGGTCTCCCTGCAGAGGGACTGGGTCCCACCGGCTGAGAAAGGCAGTCCTGTAGCACGGGCTTGGAAGATTTTCCTTGACCTGGCTGTGCCACCTCCACTGTTCCCGGTGCCTCCTTCTTTCACACTCTCTTCTCTTGATTTTCACAAACCCCCTTTCTTTCTTAGCACTCTGGCTGTTTTCCCCAGATTCCTTTGCAGTCTGACCTTGCTCTGCTCCCCTTAATGTGCCAGGATCCTTCAGCATGCCCTCTGGCACTCTGCTCTGTCCATATCGTGCTCCACATCTCCCCCGGGGGCTTAGCTGTGGCCAAGACCATGGCTTCACTCCGTGCCATGGACTGCCAGATTCACACGTCCTGTGCAGCCCTCTCCCCAGAGCTCCAGGCTGTGCGTGGATGCGTGTCTAACCTGGTTCTCCCAGAGGCACCTCCAGCTCAGCACCCCAAACAGAGCCCATCCTCCTCTGTAGCTCCCCCCCCCTCTTGGGGTCTCTGGTTCGGTAGCCCCCTCCTGACTCTCTCAGCTTTCTGATAACACAGGCTACTATTTCTCATGGGTTTATAGAGTACAGACTCGTGCTAGGTCCTTCCATGGCTCTCACTGGATCCTTCGTCAACCCCCGAGGTCACCAGGATTTGATTATCATCCCCATTTCCCAGATGCAGATGAGGTCTGGGCAAGGTAGCAGAAGTCCCTGGCACATAGTAGGTCCTTGACAAGTGCTGGTTCATTCTTTTGGCTTTTGGTTTTTCAACAGTCTAAATCCTAAAGGAAACCAGCTAAGCCCATGCCAAACCAAGGTGCACAGCTGTTGTTCCCACCCAGACACCCACAGGGGTCCACAACCCCTTGCTCTGTGAGTCCATTCTGGCAAACTGGGTGTTCAGGCTGCTTCCTTGTCCAGACGTATCTCATCCATAGCTCCTCCTGCTGAACTTGACCTTGCCTCAAGAGGCAGTTGCTGTGCGGCCCCCAGCCTACCCCCTCCCTGGGTTGGCAACCTTTCCAGGCGTGTCTGCAGGTGGTGGTCTGTGAGGGGTTTCCTCCATCTGCCTGGGTATCAGCCTCTCCGGAGCTGTCCTACCATGACAGGCAGTTGTGAGGCTGGGTACTGCCCCTCCCCAGGTTGGTTATCCTTGTTAGAGTTACAATAATGATTCTTACTGTCATTATCATCCCCACAACAGCCCGTGAGGCCGGCAGTGTCAGTCTATGAAGCCAAGACAGCTGGGGCTCAGGGAGAGGAAGTGACTTGCCCAAGTCCACACAGCTTGAGCCAGGCTCCGTGTGTGTGCTCTTTCCACGTGTAGTTTCAAGGTGATCGCCTGCTTAAGGAGACTAAGATTAAGTTCTCCTTAAAATGACTTGTAAAATGTAGGCATCCCCCCAGAAAAAGACTGAAGATTTGGTCAGAGTGAATATTTACTCCAAGTCCTGGGTGAGGCATATTCACATATATATAGCCTCAGTGGTGACTCCCCCTAACCTTGTGAGGAAGGGGGGTTTCCCCGATCCCAGACACGGAAACAAGGATTATGTCCAAAGCAGTACTTTGCTCAAAGTCAACCAGGTGACAGGCAATGCTCTGGGATCAAAAGGCAAGCCTCTCAGACTCCAAGCCCGGTGCCCCCTTTCCCGTGAGACTATGGGCAGGAATGGCACTAGGGAAAAAGCAGGTGAAGAGAGAGCCTTGGGTGACCAGGCACAGCTATCCATTTTTCTGAACAGGGAAACTGAGGCAGTACTTTGTTTCGAGTTACACAGCTAAGAAGCAGGGATGCTGGTGTCCTGCTCGCATCTATCTGGAGCCGCACCCCTCCACCCTCACCACAGTGTGGTTGCCAAAGCCACACACCTCCTCCTCCGGAAAACCTCTTCTTCTAGCCATAGCCTAAGGTCCATTAGGAACTCTAGATCCTTTTCTCTCAGGTAGAAAGGACTTAAGTCTTTCTGCCTTATTACCCCAAATTGCTCCAGGCACTGTACTAGGCACGTTTAATGCATTACTTTATTTAATCCTCATAACAAGCCTGAGAGGTAGGAGCTATTATCCCCCATTGTAATGATGAAGACTCTGAGGCCCAAAGAGGTCACGTGATTAGAAGTGAGGGAGCTGGAAACTGGAATTTGCATCAGGGACTGACTCCAGACCTGAGTTTCTGACAGCTCCCCTCTCCTGCTATTTCTTGCCTGGATTGGGTGGACACTGCCCTCTTTGAGGTATGTCAAGCCAAGAGCCCTGAGGGCCAGAGTCCAAAGCTCCAACTACGCTTGTCTTCATCCTTAAATCCCTCCTCTTCATAAAGACATCACCACCTCACCTAACACCATGGGTCAAGTCTCACTCTCACTTGGGGACGTCTTTGGCTGTCTCTCTACTTTGTCACCAGCTCTCACAATTGCCCTTCGGGTGGTCTCCATTTCCCGGAGAATTCAAGGCTACAGGGTGGGCATCAATTTCCAAAACCAGATCTGTCTGTCTCTTAGACTCATGTCCTTTCTAGTCACCTCTCCTCTTCCCGGGAGGTCTTGGGGGGAACCCGAAAAATCTCCTACTTGGAATTGTGATGCCTGAACTGAACTCAGTTGTGATGCCTGAATTCTGGCCAGTTCTACCCCTAACTGGGCGCCTCATACCATCCAAGGGACTCAGTTCCCATTGAGGCAATGAGCTTCATGATTTCTAAGTCTCCTTCTTGATCTGAGAGCATGGAGTCCTGTCCTCATGACTCTGTCTCAAGTTCCACAGGGAGAACAGGGCTGAGCTCCACCAGCGGACCAGCCTCCTGACCTTGAGAGTGATACTCAGGCAGCTGGGGCCACCCCCGTGTCTCCAGAGGGGTCACCAGTCACAGCCCTCCTCAGTGGAGGCCAATTCACCTAACTGAGCTTTCTTTGGGTTCTCGGAACCTCCCACAAGGCCCTCCTCATCAGACTGTGTCTTCCTGCCCTCTGTACTCCTCAGGCCTATCCCAGGATGATGGAAGCAAAATAATCAGGCTGCTGGACCCACTGGACCGAGTCACTGGCCTTTTTAGCTGGACTCTTTTGGGGGCACTGACTCACTAAAGTATTAACCCGAGGACAGGGAGTCTAACAACTCTCTTCTCTTTCATTATTCTTAATCTGTTGAAAAAAAAATCCGACAATATAAAACCTTATAAAGGAAGAGGGAAGGCTGTCTCTAAGCCCCAACATCACTCTTTTTTTTTTTTAAGATTTTATTTATTTATTTGACACAGAGAAAGAGAGATCACAAGCAGGCAGAGAGGCAGGCAGAGAGAGAGGAGGAAGCAGGCTCCCTGCTGAGCAGAGAGCCCAATGCAGGGCTTGATCCCAGGACCCTGAGATCATGACCTGAGCCAAAGGCAGAGGCTTAACCCACTGAGCCAGCCAGGCAACCCCCAACATCACTCTTGATTGGAACTAACTATTCCTAACAGTTTGGGGCAATCCTTCATGCATGTATAGGGAATTTTTATATATGTATTTATATACATACATATTTAATGTGCATGTGTGGTATTGGCAGAAATGGAATCATGACACAGCACCTGGCATGGAGTAGAAACCACTACTTTTCTGTCACTTTGTCTTTCACTTAATGTTACATTATGGCCATCTTCCTGTGTTAGCACACATGGAGGCTTATTTTTTTTTAATCATTTATTTATTTTCTAAAGGTTTTTCTTTTAATTTTTTTAAAGTAATCTCTACACCCAACATAGCGCTCGAACCCACGACCCCAAGATCAAGAGTTGAATGCTTTTCCAACTGAGCCAGCCAGGCGCAGGGGGGAGGGGGTCCATTTATTTTTAAAGAGCCGTGTGGTTGTCCTCCGTGTGGTTGTGCCCTAACGTGATGTCCTGCAGACGCCCTCCAGTGTTTCCCTGCTCTGCCTATGACTACAGCTGCAGCCGGCCCTTCTGGGGTGCCTAGCACGTGCCTGTCACCGCAGAAGGCCCATTGTGCACCCATTTTTACAAATCCCTCCCCTGACCCCTACCATGGGCTCAGGAAACTATTGGAAGACCCAGCTCAAATGGCTCACCTTCCCCCTCCCCCACGGCCTCCCATCCCCATCAGGTCCTGCTCTGGACCCAAGAGATGAGCAAGACTGGGACCCCGCGCCTGGAGACCTCCCAGACTAGCCACCAGATGTGGGAGCAGGTCACCAGAGCCCAGTGAGGAGGAGAACAGAGGAGGAAGGACTGGTGTCCCTGCGGGTTTGGGGCAGGGGTGGGGAGGGGACAGCTGAGCCTCGGAGGATGTGAGGAGTGTGGCAGGTGTGCAGGGCTGGGCTGTGGTCTGCTGCCTTCCATGGGACTGGCTTCCTGCCTCTGTGCTTCGTGCCCTCGTCACCACTCATGCCTCGTCTACTTCTGAAAAAAGGACCGGGGTAGAAACTGATTTTTATAAAATTATATACATAATAACAATAGGACCATTGAGTGAGGAAGAGGAGTAAGAGTTTTATAATAAAGTGGAGGAAGAGATCACCCTTCTCCTACACTGAGCTTGAGCTGAGATGGAACACACAGCTGACCTCTCCGCTCCCAGAAGCCAGACAGGGCAGCAGCCACCGCACTGCAGGGACAAAGGCCCATCCAGGTCCCCCGGTGGAGTCATGTCCCCTGCTCTCCGCACTTGAGCCCAGGTTTATTCGCTGGGCTTATGGCTCCCTTGTGTCCTGGGCTGGTATTTTGAAGGGATCATTCATTCTGACCCATTCACCTGATTGAACTGTGGCACCTACTGTGCGCCACTCTTTTATAACCGCCTCTCTCCGAGACACAGAGAAGAACCTGAGGCTCAGAGGAGTTAGGGGAAAGGTGGGCAAGGCAGTCCCCGGGCCCCCATCTCTGGACCCCAGCCCAGACTCTTTACACATTTGGCCAGGAAGGAGCTACAGATGAGATACGTCCGGACGAGGAACTAGCCTGGGTGCCCAGTTTGCCAGGCCGGACTCACAGATTGCACTGGACCCCTGTGGACGTCTGGGTGGGAAGGACCCCTGTGCGCCTCGGCTTGGTGTGGGCTTAGCTGGTTTCCTTTATGATTCAGACTGTCGAAAAACCAAAACCCAAAGGAATGAGCCAGCACTTGTCAAGGGCCTACTATGTGCCAGGGACTTCTGCTGCCTTGCCCAGACCTCATCTGCATCTGGGAAATGGGGATAATAACCAAATCCTGGTGACCTTGGGGGTTGATGAAGGATCCAGTGAGAGCCATGGAAGGACCTAGCGTAGACCTAGCCTCCGATGAGTATTCTTTTTATGATGTTTGGTTTTTAAGATGATCCTCCTCACAATGGTCCCTTGTGGTAGGGACTGCCAGTGCTGTCTGATGGCTAGGATACTGAGGCTCTGGGAAGGGAAGGGCCCAACGTCACAGAACTGGAGCAGGAAGCCTGTTGGGCTCAATTTCTGGGCTGTCTCCACAAGGAGACATGAGCCCAGGAGGTCAAATGAAGGCCCAGGGCAAGCACGCAGAGGGCAGCCAGGCTTGAGCAAGTGTGCTTGACGGCGTCAGGTCCCTTTTGGGGGAGGGAGACTCCAGAGGCCAGCTGCAGAGAGAGCTGGGGCCCAGGCGGCTGGCCTGGGCCTGGCGGCAGGAGCTGCTGTCCCTGTGGTGGGCTGTGCTTGGGCCTTGCACAGTCCCCAGAGGAGCAGTAGAGAATGGCCGCAAAGCAGGCTGGGCCAAGGTTCCAGGGCCCTAGAAAGGGCCAGGCCACCTAAAAAGGGCCATTTCTTGGCACCTGTTGCTGAGCGCTTAGGAGGGGTAGGATGGTGTCCTTTGTGTGACGGCATTTTTGGCTTGTCCTCACTTAGTCTGACCCAACTCTTAAACTGCAAGGATTGAAAAGTAGAATTTAAGGGTGTGGGCTGAGCAGGTTTCACCAAACTGTCAGCTGCATTTGGCTGGGGCACTCTGTATCTTCCCCACCCCACCCCACCCCTGCCCTTATTTGGCCTCACCTGGCTGTGCAGGCAGCAGCCAGGTGTGATAAAGCAGTTGCAGGGGTGAAGGTACTGGCTTTGGGGTCAGAAGACTCTGCCTTAGACCCTGGCTCAATGACTGGCCTCATGACCTGGGGAAGTCATTTTGCGGCCCTCTTGGGGTCAATTAAAGGTCACGGGAGGACCGTAGAATCATTTAGCAGAATGGCTGCACTTAAGAAACACTCACTAAATATTATTATTGTGTTTATTATTGTCATCACTCTCATGACAGCCCTGTGAGATTTCCGCAGCAGATCCTGCTCAGTTTCCTCAGCAGAGGCCTTGTTTTCCTCATCTGCAAAATGGCACTCATCCCAAGGCTCCACGGGCGCATTTGTGGAAGGAATGAGGGGTGAAGTGGACAGATGGAGCACAGGAGGCCCCCGATCACCAGGACCCTCCTCACCCCTCTGCAGCTGCCTCAGTGGGGCCGGACGCTCCGGCTGTCCTCATTCGTCGGGAGCCCACTGCCTCGCCTACCCGAGGCTGTCATGCTGTAGGGGTCCTTTGACTGAGAGTCAGGCTGGGGAGGTGGTGGCGTGTACCTTGCATCCAGCGGACACAGGGCCAGGCCAAGCTGCAGGCTGCGAGAAAGCACGCGCTGAGAAATTCTTTGGCGGTTACGCAGCTCCTTCTCCCCCACGTTCTCTCCTTTCATTCTCCTGCCTGCTCTGGTGGTAGGTGCTGTGATCCCCATTTTGCACATGGGGGAAACTGAGGTTGGTGACTAGTCCCAGGTCACACAGCAAGTCCTTGATGGGGCTGGGACTTGCTGCCTCCTTCCCCAGTCCTGGGACCGTGGCTGCCGAAGGGAGAAGCAGCAAACCCAGGGTGCGATGGGTGGGTGGGCATCTGGGGGCTCTTCCCAGACTCGGGATCACTGGGAGTAGACTGCTGCCTCCGGAGCCTGGTGAACTGGGGGTGGGGGCGCTGGAGAGGGGAGCAGCTGGAAGAAGCTGCCTTCTCTTAGAAACTTCACTCCCTTTTCCAGGACTCCGTGCCCTAACAGTCATGGCTCTGGAATTCCAAAAGACTTTAGTATTTTGCAAGGAGGTCTCAGGGCTCTGGGGTTGTCAACCTCAGATTGAACCTTCAAGATCATCTGCTCCAAGCCTCCTATCCATTTGACTAATCAGAAGACACAGCCCCTGAGGAATGGAGAAGCAACTTAGCTGAGAGCAGGGCCAGTGGCAGAACCCTGCAGCCCAATGTTCTGAGAGTGTCACTGGACCAGGGAGATGACAGGCCGGGGTCAGGACATTCCAGAGGAGAGGTCACATGGGCCGGACAGGGCAGGACAGGACTGGGCAGGGCCGGGCAGGCAGGGCATGAGGCCACAATGAGACGCGAGGTATTCTTCCACCAGACTCTGCCGTCAAGTCCTCACTTTGTCATTTCCTTCCCACATCCCTGGGAGGTCAGGGTTGTCCTCACTCTACAGGCTAAGAAACAAGACAGAGAAGTCCCAAGTCAAAGAGCTTCTTCGTGCAGGAGGCAGAACTCAAACCTGGTGAGGCCTGTCTCCAAATCCTACAGTTTTTCTTTCTTTCTTTTTTTTTTTTAAGATTTTATTTATTTATTTGACACAGAGAGAGAGAGATCACAAGTAGGCAGAGAGGCAGGCAGAGAGAGAGGAGGAAGCAGGCTCCCTGCTGAGCAGAGATCCCGACATGGGCCTCGATCCCAGGACCCTGAGATCATGACCTGAGCCGAAAGCAGAGGCTTTAACCCACTGAGCCACCCAGGCGCCCTCCTACAGCTTTTCTATTGCACCTCCGTCCTAGGGGAAATCGTGTCCACCCCCCCACCCCCCAAAAAGTTATGCGTTTTCTAGAACCTCAATATGCGACCTTATTTAGAAACAAAGGCATTGCAGATGTAGTTGGTTAAGATGAGGTCATAGTGGAGCAGTGTGGGCCTAAATGCAGTGTGGCTGGATTTAGAAGAAGAGAGGCTCAGAGAGAACGCCGCTGAAGACCTGGAGAAGACACAGGGGAGGACAGGGCGGAGAAGGAGGAGAGACTGGAGTGATGTGTCTACAAGACCAGGAACGCCGGGCTTGCTGGTGATGAGCAGAGACCAGAAGAGGGAGGAAGGGTTTTCTCCTAGAGCCTTCAGAGAGCACGGCCCTGCCAGCACCTTGATTTCAGACTGCCAGCCTCCAGAGCCCCACGACAATATTCTGGTTGTTTTAAGCCGCTTTGGTGCTTTTGCCCTAGCAAACGAATACGCCTCCTTCCTGTTGTGTGGAGAGAGGGCGACATGCGGGCCTCGGGGACCCCAGGCGTGGTCGTGTTGCAATTTACACTATCAGGACAAACACATGGTGGAGAAGGACGGAGGGGACATACGTTGGTCTGACATTTGCTCCGGGCTGCACCTTCCACGTGTGAGCCTGATCACCCTCCGTGGGTGACGACAACCATTTCCCAGAGGCCCCGTGTGGCATCACAGAAGGGAAAGGATCTGCCCTTCAGAACCTAGGTGTCTCCAAGTGCCATGCAAGGAGCAAGCCTAGGCTCCAGTTTGAGTCGTAGGGAGGGAGGCCACTCACTTTCCTTCTCTGAACCTCTTTCCTCATCCAAAGAACGGGAAACACTGTCACTTCCTCTCAGGTGGTTGGGAGAATGAAATGGGCTCATTCTGTCATTCAAGAAATGTGTTGACGGTCTCTGTGCCGACCCCGACTCTAAGTCCTAGGGACGCAGCACTGAACGAGATGGGTGAAAAGGTCTCGCTCCCAAGGGGCCAGATTCTTCTGGATAATACCTGTCAGGGGCTCTGCAGGGGCTGACAGTAAGCGCTCCATACAACTTACGGGGATAAAAATACAGGGTTGAATGGGATGGTGGGCAGAACAGGCAGTCAGCCCTAATTGTCTGCCCTGTCGGTGTGGCACAACCCCCTGGCCCAAGAGAACACCAGGTCCTTGGGCACAGGGCAGTCACTGGTGTAAGCGGCTCGCCCAAAGCCCGAGAACCCTCTGCCCGCGGCAGGGACTGTGGAGGCAGCTCTAGGAGGCTCGGGTCCATCAGGAGGGCCCTCCCCTGCGGCTCGGTCCCCCTCCGCCACACGGCCTCAGTTCAGCCCCACCCACTCTCCAACACTGTCCCTGGGCCAGGCATGAGCCTGCTCTGGAGGCTCTCCCAGCTGTCCTGATGTCCCCTCTGGCTTCTGCAGACGCTCCCCATTTCCACCCCTGGAGGCCTCGTCGGGGCACCAGCTCCTCCCCTCCAGAGGCGTCCCCAGACATCACTCCTGTGCTATTCTTTTTTCCTGACAACTGTGGCATCAGATGTCAACCAGGCTCTGCTCGGCACCAGAAGGTGGGGGCAGGAGGCTGGTTCTTGATAATGACTGTGTGGTTTAGGGGAGGGTCCTCCTCAGCCCCCCGTGAGGGGTTCGGCATGGCCGGCCCTGGTCTGGCTCTGCTCCCAGGTCACTGCACCACCTCGAGCAAACCTCTTTCCCCTCAGACCTTGGTTTGTCTGAGGCAGGAAGGGGAGGCAGCCTTCCCTGCCTTCACCTGGTGGTATGACAATCAGGGGACATAGGCAATACCCTCTGGGGGCTCAGAGAATGCTGGGCCAGGGACAGTGGCCTCCCCCGAGAGCTAACTTCCTTCTAGGTGAGCTCTGGAAGAGGTCTGGGGGGTTGCAGAGTAGCTACGCCCATTCAACCTCAGAGAAGCCCGTCCTCCTGTCCTCACTTGCCCCGAGTGAGCCGGGACAGCTGGCACCAAGCACTGGGGAAGCGGGCTCTGGCGGGCCCTGACAGCTCAGCAGTGGCAGTGGGGAGGTGGCAGTGGCCGCAGTGGCAGGGGCTATTCTGAGAGTTGGGAAGGGCTGAGGAGCTGAGACTGGAGGAGGGGAGCAGCCCAGGAGAAGACAGTCCTGTGAGGATGAGGGGAGTGTCCCTGTGTCCATGTCCACGTTCATAGTAGGGAGGATGGTGTAAGGTGCACTCGTGGGGGGCAGGGATGGAGCATTGAGGTCAGGAAGCACGCACTGGGGTTGCTTGGGTGTCTGTGGACAAGTTTTGGGATCCAAGTACGAGTTGAATGGGTAAAGCACGCATCTGGAAGTGTACAAGCAAGTGAGTGTGCATGCATTGGAATGTGAGCACGTTCAAGTGCATGGGAACGTGTGAGCAGAAGCAAAGGATCCCGTGTGTGGAAGGGGAAGATTGCAAGGGTAAGCAAGTGGGTTCTTGTTTGGGAGCAGGAACAAATGTGGGAGTGGTAAGAAGAGTATATGAGAGAGCAAGCGTGGGGGAGGGGAGCAGAGTGTGAGAGCCTGGGGCCAAGGGAACCCTCAGGAGGGTTTGGGGACACAAGGGAAGGGACATATGCAGGTGTGTGTGAGTGAACCAGTGTGCACCAGCGGATGCCAGCGTGTGCGTGGTGCGAGCAGTGGGGACAGTGTGGACTGGGACAGGTAGGAAGGGAAGATGTGGAGAAGCACCACCAATGGTCATAAAAACAGCTAGCATTTATTGAGCACTTACTCTGAGCCAGGTGCTGACACGTATGAGCTTACTGAATTCTTTATGTCTCCTACGACCTCAGTGCTGTGATGATACTCATTTATAGATCAGGAAATGGTGGCTTTGGCAGTTAAGTAATGTGCCCCTACTCTTAATCACTACCTTATACTGCCTCATAAGGAATGTGTGAGCAGGGGCCAAGCTGTGAGTAAAGAGTGAGTGTCTGTATTTGTGGTAAGTGTGAGTTTGAGTGTGTGTGTGCGTGAGGTTGAGTGTGCCAGACGTGGGTCCTAGAGGAGAGTCCCGGCAGCAGCTGTGGACACTGGGTGGGGCAGGGGCCCGAGCAGAGCCTGAGTCAGCCTCCATAGCCTCTCTGCCAATCTGGCTTCCCAGCCCCGCAGTGGCAGCCTGTGCCAGGGCCCCCAGCTAAGGGATCCTCCCAGCTCTAGAATGGCCCCCCGGTTGGCCCCTGGCTCACACGGCAGGCCCTGCCAAGGCTGGAGACTGGCAAGAGGCCTGGGTGGCCTCCAGGGTACGTGGGGGGCTGCCCCCAGTGTGGGTTTCCCAGGCAGACAGGGCATATGAGAAGTGTGGGAGGGGGTCCAGCAGTGATTTCAGGCCCCTTGTGACTCTAAACAGAACCACCTGGAGGGTGTGTGTATGTATGCAGAGTGGGGGCAGCCAATGGTTCCCATGCCCACCCTTGCCTTTGGGATGTGACTCAGGCAGACACCATGCCAGGCATTTGCAAGCTGGGCCTACTTCCACCCTGGGGGGAGGGGGGAGGAGGAGGGGCCTCTCTAGCCCTGTCCCCACCGTCACCCTTGGCCCTACTCCTTAGGACCTAAGCTGGAAGGAAGGAATTTTTGAGAGCCAGCTGTCTCCTGTGACGGATCGGGCCCCCGACTGCCCAGAGAAAGAGGAAAGCTGCCCTCTCCAGCCTGGTCTCCAGCCTCTCCAGATGTGGTAACACCCAGGCTAGAGAGCCTGGGATTCTGGTCCTGGGCAGTTACCTCCCCACTCTAGCCTTCTGTATCCTGACTGGCAAAAGAGAAATAATATACTAAAGGGACATCAGGTGTTGCTGGCAGAATAGCAGGTGGTGGGGGCAAGCAAGGAACAGAGATAGTGGTGGGAGCTGGAGCTAGAGAAGGTGTCAGGATGAACTGATATTGAGCTGAGCTTTGAGGAATAGGAGAGTCTCCAGTGAGAGCCCTGAGGAGGGGAAAGGGTGTTCCAGGCAGGGCAACAAAGGCTGGCAGGTGGAGTTGTGGCTGAAAACCTAGCCCAGGACTCTGTGGGATGAGGTCAAGGCTTGCACAGCTTCCCAGCCAGGCTCTCCTTTCTGAGGCCATATGATGATCCCATCAACATCTGACTCCTCCACTAGCCTGTGCAGTAGGGACCTCATCTGTGTCTGTCACCTGCCACTCTTGTTGGAGTGGCCCGAACATTACCTCGTGCATTAAAGGTCCTCAATAAGTATCTGTTAAATAAATGAGAAGCTTCTCTCCAAACAGGATAAACTTTGGGGCAATGCTTGTTCAACAGCCCCTGTAAGAGCCTCCCAGAGCCTATAAAACTGGTTTGCAAAGTGTGGTCCCGGGTGCATCACCTGGGAACCTGTTAGAAATGCAAAGTCTTGAGCCCCAAGCCAGACTTACTGGGCTGGGGCCCGGCAATGTGTTAATAAGCTCTCCAGGTTGATTCTGTTACACGTTAAACTCTAAGAACCAAGGCTCTAAAACTATGTCCACGGGTCCCCTAAGAGCCCATGAAGAACCCATTTGCAGATAGAGAAGCTGCAACTGGGGCCAAGTGTGGCCCCAAACTCAGATATTCTGGATCCCGTCCCTTTCCCCCAGCCCAGTCCAAGGCACAAAGGAGAGCTCCATCATCCGCCCTATCAGGTTTCGAAGATTGGAAACCTGCGGGGGGGCGGGGGGGGCCC
>LNAC01000063.1:6621393-6640858 GCA_002007465.1 Ailurus styani | reverse complement strand
GGGGGGCGGGCCCCCCCCCCCCGGGGAGTAGTAGGCGGGGCCAAGTGCTCTGAGCCCCGCCCCTTCCCCGTTGCCCCGGGAAACCCCGGGTTGTAACAATAACCCGCTGACGCGCTTCTGGGAGGGATCCTGCCGAGTCCGTGGGCGGGACAGCTCGGCTGAGGACCAATGAGAGGGATCGGGCCCCGCCCCCGCGCCCCCTCCCCCTGCGCCGAGCAGGGGGCGGGGTCGCTCCCGGCTCTCCTCCCCTGCTCCGTAGGCGGCGCTGTTGCGTGCGGGGGCTGCGGCGGGGTCGCCCAGAGCCTGGAGCCCCGCGCCCCAACCTCCAGCCCGCGGGCGGGGCACCCGGGCCGGCGGAGGATTCCGTGGCNTGCAATCCGGCCTCGTCCCGGGAGAGCGGGGCCCGCGCGCGGGGCCGGCGCCGGGGGAGCGGCGGCAGCGACGGTGGCGGTGGTGGCTGCAGGCGCAAGCAGGCGGCAGGTGCTAGAAGCGGAGCTGGGCGAGGTGTGTGCCTGCTGGGCTCCGGGGCCGCCGCTCCCTCGCTGCCCCCATCTTTCCCTCCCTTCGGGATTCCCAGCGCGTCCAGCCCCCTGTCTCCGCGTCCCGGCCCATGGCGCCCCGCGGTTGAGCCGGCGCCGCCAGGGACCCCTCCCGCGGGCCTCCCCGGGGCGCGCAGATCCCGGAGCCGCCCGCCCACCCTCCGCGGAGTCTCCCTCCCCTCCTCGCCCCATCCGGGCGGGACCATGGCTGCGAAGCTGCGAGCGCATCAGGTGGACGTGGACCCGGACTTCGCACCGCAGAGCCGGCCGCGCTCGTGTACCTGGCCCCTGCCGCAGCCCGACTTGGCCGGCGACGAGGACGGAGCGCTGGGTTCCGGGGTGGCAGAGGGCGCCGAGGACTGCGGGCCGGAGCGCCGGGCGACGGCCCCGGCGATGGCCCCAGCGCCGCCGCTGGGCGCGGAGGTCGGACCGCTGCGGAAAGCGAAGAGCTCCCGGCGGAACGCGTGGGGGAACCTGTCCTACGCCGACCTCATCACCAAAGCTATCGAGAGCGCCCCGGACAAGCGACTCACGCTCTCGCAGATCTACGACTGGATGGTCCGTTACGTGCCCTACTTCAAGGATAAAGGCGACAGCAACAGCTCGGCCGGCTGGAAGGTGGGAGCGTCCGTCTGGGGAGGGGGGCTGGGGTCGCCGACTGGGGCTTCCTGGCGCTGCTAGGTGCGTCCGGGGCCCCTGCGAGCCGTCGGGAGGGAGGCCCCGGGGCACCCCTAGGGGTCACGGAGTGTGTGCCCGGGGAGTGGGGCCAGCCGGCAGACAGGCGGGGGCGTGCTGGGAGCAGCTGTGTGCGTGCTCTGGATGCTGGGTGGGAGGTCTGGTGAGATGACAAGGGACTGCCACTTTGAGGCACCCCCGAGGGACACCCCCACCCCGTCCATGGCGCCATAGCAGAGGAACCCACTCCCAGGCCTCGGAGATTAGGGGCCCCTCTTAGCCCCCGCGAGTTTGCTTTGTGTGTTACTCTTGTTTTACCCTCTCCGCTGGGCACCCTCCTTAAAGAGCTGGAATAATGGCCTGGGGCCAGTGCCTGCTTTCTCCCCAGATCTTCCCCACTACCCTCGGTGGAGCTGGCCCCAGGGCAAGGAGTGCGACCCTGAGCCCACAGTTGTTCCTGTGGTGCCAAGAGTTCACCCTAGGGCACCAGCCAGCCTCGGGTGGGGAACTGGTCAGGTGACCTGGAATCTGAGTTCTCCATGGGGCAGCTGCTGTCCCCCCTTGCCCAGATCAGCATGGTGGGCTGGCGATGACCTCGGGCGGTGTGAGGGCAGGGTATTGAGGGCTGGGGATCCGTCCCTTCCCACCCCAGGCTGTCTGGCTTCCATTTCCCTGGCTTTTTGAGCCCAGATGCATTTGGGGGTGAGGGGAGGGGCAGGGGCGCCCTAGGGAGGCCTCAGTGCCATCCAGTGGAAAGGGGGGAGCCATCTTGGGAGAGGACAAGGGCTTGACTGGATTGTGGCCTCCAGACCCTCCTCTGGCCATCTTGTTGGGGAATGGGAATAGTCGATGCCTTTGCAGGAGGAGGAGGTTTGGGGCTTTGGGGCGGGGGTTGGGGGTGGGGGTCTGTGCCTAGGGCCTGGGAGCTGTTAGGCTTCCTGTGGGAGAGGGGTCTCTGCAAGGGAGGCATGCCTAGATGGAGGGAGGGAGCCGTGCCTGGTAGTGGCTGCAGACAGGGTCAGCAGAAGGAGGGGTACCAGAGGAGGAGGGGAGACTGGTGGACAGAGCAGATCTGGTCGCCCAGTGGCTGCATTGTAGGGGTCACAGCGCTCTGACCCGGGGGCCCATGGCTCTCAGGCTTCATGCTGACATCTTCTCTGGCTCTCTCTGGCCACTACAGGGTGGAGGCACAGGTTGGAGGAGCACCTGTGAGTCTCCCGTCTTCTTGGGTTCGGCCCCCACGAGAACACTTACTCCTCCTACGTGGGTACTGCCCTTGGGATTTGCTCCCACCTCCCTCCTGTCCCCATGCACTGTCCCACCGTTCACTTCTCCCTGTAGATATATTTCTTGTCTTCAAGAGCACAGAGTTCAGATGCCTCTTCCAGGAAGCCTTCCCTGACCCTTATTAGCTAGCTAAGGACTTCCTCTTCCCTGGCCCTCTCCTTGCCTGTCATAGGGCTCAGTCTTTTGTGTCCTGTCTCATTTCCCCTCCCCACCCACCCTTTAGAAGACAGTGGTGGTGGCAGAGCAATCTTGGTACCCACGGCACCCAGCATAGAGCCTGGCACTGAGGAGCAACGGGTGCATGTCTGGTGAGAGTGTGAAGGAAGGGGTGGCTGGTGCAGAGGGTGCTGAGGCTGGGGAGGGTACTGTGGGCCAGAGTAAGCCAGGAGGGCTTCCTGCAGGGGGTGGAGCCCCACTTGAGCTTGAGGGACCAGGAGTGGCAGGGGAAGATGGCAAGAGGAGACGTGAGACCGGAAGCCGAGGGAGAACTGTAGTTCACGAGGGTCTCAGGGCCAAGCCAGGGCGTCCAGGGGCTGCTGGGGCCTGGTGTCCGCCACCTTTAGGCATCTGTGCTGGGTGTCTCCTTAACGCTCTCAGCAGTTCCTGAGGTAGGTTTCACTGTCACCATTTACAGAGCTGGGCACTGAGGTGCAGAGTGGAGGAGTGAACTGCCCAAGGTCACACAGTCGGGAGATGGGAGAGCTGGACTCCAGTCCAGGTGTGTCTCCCTCCAAGGCCCCACAGAGCCTCTGGAATAGTGTCCTGCTGGCACTGGGTGTGGGAGGGGGACACAGACAGCTTTTGAACAGGGGCAGGTCTAAACCCTAGAATGTGACTGGAATGTGCTCGGAGATAATTTAGTCCCCGGACTTCATTTCTCGGACAACGGGGAGCCTGAGGCCCTGGAAGGGGATGGAACTCCTCAGGTTGTTGGTGAGCAGCAGGTGCTGGGCCGTGGCCCAGGTCTCCTGTCTGCCCTTTGGAGGTGGCTTCCACTGCACCGCGCTGCTGGGGACACACTGGTTCTCCCTGCACCTGGCTCAGGAAGGAAGGTGCCCTGGCAGGCTGGTCCGGGGCTGGGGCATAGGAGAGGGAGCCTGAGGCTTGGGCTCCTGACCCAGGCCCTGGCTGAGAGCACCCAGGCGCTGGAGGAGGCCTGTTTGGAGGGGCCTCTGGCCTTTCCCATCTCATTCGGTCAGTGGCTGTCCTCATTCTTCCCCACCCCCCATCCTTTTTCTCCTCTCATTCCTGTCCCTGCCCCCATTCCCATTCGGTCCCTCCGGGGAACTGGTGGAGGGACACATCCCCAGCTCCCATCCAGCCTGTGCGTTAGCAGAGGCTGTGGTACCCCTCCTGTGGTACCTCTCCGGTGCCAGGGCTGGGGCTGGGGCTGGGGCCCATCGTTCCTTCCTCCCTCCCCTCCCCCACATAAGTGTTGCACCTAAATCCCTTGGGTATACCAAACCCTGTGTTAGAGGGAGGGTGGGGGGGCCAAAGGGGAAGGCATCGGGCCTGGCTTCAGGAGGCATCAGGGCTCCACACCCAGGCTGTGTGTTTTACAGCTAGAAAGGGCCAGAGGTGGGGGCAGGTGTGCAGGGGAGGCAGGTTAGACCCCCTGGGAGCCCAGGCAAACCCTCTCAGAGAAGGTGGCACTTGATCTGGGCTGTCTTCATTGGGGGGGGGGTGGCAGAATTTGGGAGAAAGTCTCTCAAGGGATGTTGACTGCAGATGTAAAGGCAAGGAGGCAGAACTGTAGACGAGAGGGTTGGGCGAGCCAGGCTGGAACCAGCGGCTCCTAGGGGTGGCAGGGAGGTGGCATGGGAAAGGCAGAGTGGGCCAGATCAGAAAGAGCCCAGGTGCTTGACTTTTGCTCTGTGGTCCCGCCTGGGATGCTGGGAAGTAGTCAGAGGTGCTGCGGATGGGAACAGGAGGAGGCCAGATCCGCAGCTGGTGCAGGACCCCCAACAGCCTGAAGCCTGCAGAGAGGCGGGCTTTGGTGCTAGAAACTCCCCCGAAGAGGCTGCTAGTGTTTCTCTCAGGTCTCCAGGCCCTGGAAGAGGGCTTGGACAGAAGGTTCCCCTCCCTCTTCAGTGACCTAAAAGTGTGGAGGTCAGACAGCCAAGTAGAGCCTCCCACTTCCTCCCAGAAGCTCCAGCCCCACCTTCCCTAACAACAGGACTCCTCCAGGAAGCCTTCCAGACTGCTCTGGGTCCTGGTGCTCCTTCCACTTACTGCCCCTGGAGTTGTTCTGCCTGCTTTTGTGTTTCCTGGCTGCCAGCTCCCCTGGGAGCTCCCAGGCCCGGCCTGGGCACCTCCCATTCCTGTCCCCAGGCTTGATGGGGGAGGAGCACAGTGGATGGGGACTTCCCTTCTCCCTCAGGACCCGGAGCAGCCCTGCAGTTGGGGGTTGGGATCGGGAGGGGTGGTGCTACCCCCATCTGGCCCAGGCTGGCCAGCAGGTCTTAGGTGGGGTGGAAGGAGGGACTGAGCCAGAGGCCAAGAGGAGGGTCCTCTTACAGCCAGGCCGAGCAGTGGCTGTGAGTGCAGAGGTCTCCCCCTTCTCTCCTCCCTCCAGCTTGCTCCAGCAGGGCTCCCTCCTCCTTCTTTGTCCTCTGGGGATCCCCAGCCCCAAGGGCTGGTGGGGGTGCGGTAGGAGGCGGTGTGAGCCCCGGTTGGGGGGTGTCCTCACCCCCCGCCGCGCACGAGCGGGGGGCTGGCAGCTGCCCGCCTCCTGGGCACGAGCCCGTGCCAGCCGCTCCTGGCACAGTTGCTGGCACGCCCGGCAGACTCCCACGGCCACCTGCTCACACCCACCCACGAGCGCTGGCGCGCTGCGGGCCCTTCCGGCTTCCCGGGCCTCCCGGCACCCCTCCCCCGCCGCCCTGCTCCGGAGCCCCCACCCCAGTCCCCTGCTCCCCCTGGCCCCCTGGCTCCCTCCAGCCAGCCCCAGGCCCGGCCCCCCTCCCTGTGCAACTCGGGGAGCTCCGGAGTCTGGGTCGCGGGGAGGCCCCTGGGGTGGCTGAGGGGAGAAGGAGGGATGGGGAGGCAGGCAGACAGACAGACGGACAGACAGGGTGAGGGCCCCGCCTGCCACCTGGCGCCGCTCCAGCGGGACGATGGCGGGCAGCGCCGTGCCAGGCGGTAATTGCAGACAGACTAATTTAAAGAGATGAGACGGTTATTTTTAACTCGTGTTAAGGTAATGATCGGCACGGGGGGTTTGCGGGTTCGAAAGTTCAGCGCCCCCCAGCCCCCACTTTCTGTGGGTTGGGGCCCCCCCTCTCTGCACACCCAGAGGGCTTCAGCTTCGGGACTGACTGGAGTTGGGGGCCTCTGCCAGGGCCTGGGAGGGCTAGAGGGCCTGGAAAGAGGCGCCCCCTAGCCCAGCGCAGATCCCTTCGCATCCAGGCCACCATGTTTTGGGGGGCTGTGTTAGCATCCAGGTTTCTGGGCTGGAGAAGTGACTTGCCCTGGGGTCACAGCCTTAGGAAGTGTCTGTCGGGAGACTCGAACCCCTTTCTGACCCCCAAACTCAAACTTTTTCTGTGCCACTGAGGCTAGAGAGGAGAGGGCTTGTGTTTGGGTTTTGAAAGGGCTCAGGCTTGTTCCTTGCGATCCAAGGTCTTGTCTTCCAGGGGCAGCTGGTGGTGGCCACCACACAGCGTCTTGGGGTCTGTGGAAGCCCCTCTGGGTCTTGTGAGGGGCGAGGGGCTGGTGGTCATGAACTGGGTGTGGCTATAAGCTTCTGGGATATGGGTGTACTGGCTATTGCTGGGGGAGCCCCCTTCTCCCCTCACTGTCTCCCTTACCTTGTGGGTGGCTCTCCAGCAGCCCTTCCCTATTGGCAGCCTATGAGCCTGCATCCCAACTAGGGGGTGGGTACCTGGGAAACAGGTCCCGCATCGGGGCCCACTCTTTCCACCTCCAAATCCGACTTTGCATCTTTAGGGGAAGTGGGGAATCATGGAACCCAATACCACCTTCCATACCTCCTTCCCCAGCTCAGTCCCCTTCTCACACACCCCTAGTGACTGAGTTCTCTGGCCTCTGGGACTGCCCGTTCTATTGCCAGACAGGTCTGATAGTTGTTCGCACTTCCTTCCTTCTCCTTGGCAGTGGTCCAACCCCCTGGAGCATCGCTCCTTTCCTGGTGTATTAGTTCAGCTGTTCGGGTCAGCTGGAGTTGCGGAGCCCAGAGCGGTTGAGGGGTGGACAGAGCACCCACAGAGCCCCCGTAAGGAAGCCTGGTCCGGTGTGTGTGAGCTGGAGCAAAGCTCTTTCCCATTCTGATTCCCAATGTTCTCACTGGTGTCCAAAGGGCCTTAACTGGATCCCTGGCTCTTTCAGGTCTGTGACTGACCAATACTCTGGTTCTAGGAGCCCTGAGGGCTTAGTTGGGACCCAGGGCACAACGTACCAATAGGACTTCTCAGGGGTGCAAGCATGTGCTTACAGGTGTGGATGGACTTGAACTTGGGACTTCTGCTTGGGGATGCCTGCTCTGACCTGGCAATACCCAGGTGGCAAATGTACTTTGGACACAATAGAGTGAGTGCTCATGGCAGTCTCAGTGGGCCCCCAGAGCAGACAGATGGGGGTGCAGGGTGTGGGGTGGGCACTAACTAAGGCTCTGGGGCCTGGGTAGGGTGCTCAGGGGGACAGCTGGATCTGGAGCACCCCCCCTTCCTCCTGGCACCCTGGTTACCATGGAAACCAACTCCTGTTTGGGAGGGTTTGGCTGTTTGCTGCCTCTCCCACCCCCCAACCCATATGTGGAGGTGGGAGGGGGGCCAGGTGGCGTGTGGGGGAGGGGCCTCCCACACCCTCCCCCTGGGGCCTCCCTCTTTGCACAGAAACCTTTCTGGTCTCTAAGGGGGGTGCCTCTTGTGAGAAGGAGAACCAGAATTAAGAGAATTAACGTCTCGGTGCTAGGCTGTTGGGCACTTCACATACGTTCCCTTTTTACATCCTCCCTGGACCCTGCCAGATATGTGTTAATAGCCCCATTTTGCAGTTGAGGAAATGGAGGCCAAGAAAGGTGAAGTCACTTGGCCAGGGCAGCATAGCTGGGACGAGGCTGAGCCTGGATTTAGACACAGGCCTATCTGTCCCGTGTTTCTTCTAGCGCAGTGTGGTGTCAGCCCCATGCATGCCAGCCCTCCTGCCCCAAGGCTCCCTCATGCTCCAGAACCCTCTGGGGCTCCTCAGTCCCCCGTGGGAGCCAGCCAGGCTTGAAGTGCTCTGTATGGACTCCTGGACCCTCAGCTGGCCTTGGCCAGGCCTTGCCCTCCCTCCTGCTTTCCCTGCTGCCTGTGATCCCAGGCCCTCTTCGCTTTGCCACCTTTACACCTCGGACCCCCTGCCATTGTCAGATCACAGCAGCTCCTGAGTCTTAGACTGATCCCTTGGGCCACCCCTCAGGAACTGGGCTGGGTGCTGGGGGCGGGGGGCAGGGATTGAATACAGGCCCACCTCCCAGGTGATTCTGGAACCCACAGCATCTCTCCAAGAATTCCTACCTTAAATCCTTCATTGTTGGCAAACCTGGTTGATGATCAGAGTCTAGAAGCTTTTAAATAACACAGGTTTCCAGTTCCCATCTCAGACCCTCTATATCAGACCCTGATTTTAACAGGTCTGTCTACTGATGGACCAGATTCTGAGCCAGTGCCTTCATGGTAGTGTCCCAGACCTCTGTTTGTCCCTCCCTTCTGCTCCCCGTGTAGAACAGCTTCTTCTCTAAGCAGGCCGCCCCTCTGAAGCCCCTTCCCCTCCTCCTCACTCTTTTTGGGTCCTCCAGAGAATTAAAGGTCATGCGGTCGGCTTCAACACCGGATTCCCCAGCCCCAACACCTTCACCCTCCTGCCAGAGGGGTTGCGCTGTGCAGAACGCAGCTGGAGAGGATGGAGCCGGCTGCTAGGGCCCATGCCCTCTACCACTGAGGGCCTTTGGCTGCAGGAGGATGCGTGCTGGTGTGAAGACTCAGCAAGCGTCTGGAACTGGCCCAGTAAGGACGTAAAAGTCACAGCCCCTCTTCTCTGATAGTGTCCAGTGCCGTGCTGTTCCTACTCCCTCCCAGCAGCCACACTTGGCATGACACTCAAGGCCTTGGTCCCCTGGTCCAGTCACTTTCTCCAGCCACATCACTCCACCCTTGGGACCCTCGAATCAGTCCCGCTGAATCATGCTAGCCCAGGATTCAGCCCCAGGTGCCATTATATATACATGCTTTCTCCTAACTCTCGAGGCAGCCTGCGAAGCTGCTACTGTGACTTTTCCTGTTTTAGGAGGAAAGGAAAGCTGGAGAGGAGAGTGGCTTTTACTGGATTCAGCTGTAAGTTACAGAAATAAAACTTCCGGGGCTAACTCTTCCCTAGCCCAGTGCTCAGGCCAGGCCAATCCAAGCTCACACACACACACCCCTCACCCCCTCCCAGGCCTTGCCCTCCCATCCCCATCATTGTCTCTCTGCTCTTAGAGTTTGGCCTTGAGGCTTCCAGTCTTGGGGGTGCGGGGTGGATGGCTCCAGGGGCACGTGGCTCCCGGTGTTCCTCACCTCATCTACAGGCCCAAGGCTGATGACAGCTTCCTCCATTCACTTTAATCCAGGCTTACACCTGTTAGCCACCCACTACAGTGCTGCCGAGAAGAACCAAACAGGCTCCCTGACCTTGAGTGACCCACAGGTCAAGCTGGGGAGATAAGATGAGGACTCCTTTTTTTTTTTTTTAAGATTTTATTTATTTATTTATTTGACACAGAGAGAGAGATCACAAGTAGGCAGAGAGGCAGGCAGAGAGACAGGGAGAGGAGGAAGCAGGCTCCCTGCTGAGCAGAGAGCCCGATGCGGGCCTCGATCCCAGGACGCTGAGATCATGACCTGAGCCGAAAGCAGAGGCCTTAACCCACTGAGTCACCCAGACGCCCAAGATGAGGACTCCTGAATTTGATTTGGGGATAAAGATTACTCAGGGTCTTGAGGGAAGGCCAAATAATGAGCTATGGGTATTTGGAGGTGGGGGAGGGGAACCCGACAAAGGAGGTCAAACCCTCAGGACTCTTTAGGAGCCCTTGGGGTCTGGTTCTGTTGATCAGAGCACAGCAGGACTTGAGGCTGGGGAAGCAAGCAGGGGACTGAAGGGAATGGTCTTGAACACCAGGCCAGCGAGCTGGCACTCCAAGCTGGGGAATGATCTAGGCAGAAAGATCATTCCGGGGAGGCATGGACAGGGGGAAGAACTGGCTTGGGCACCCAGTGTGGGCCTGGCACTGGGGTCCAAGGGAGAAGGCGAGTAGGGGGTAGAGGCCCAGAGAGTCTAAGAAGCGGGCCTGAGGTGTGGTGCAGCACCCTTTGGGACCTGGGGGATCTTAGGGGTGAGACTGTGGTGTGGTTAGGAGTCTCAGAGGCAGCAGGAAGGAGCAGAATGCTGCTCACCAACTGTGTGACCTTGGGCAACTGAGCTTGTTTTCTCCTCTACAAAATGGGATGATAATAGGACTTATGCCCAAGGTTTGTGGTGAGAATTACAGAAGAGATACATATCAAGTCCCCAAGAAGTCCTAGCAAACATCCTTACTGTTGTATATTGCTCTGGGAAAGGAAGGGAAGCCCTTCCCCACTGCTGTGGGGGCTGGGGATCCTGGACCCCGATCCTTGAGAGGCACTGACTTGTGTGAGTGTGTGAGTGTGAGTGTGTGTGCTGGGGTGAGTGGTCCTTCCTCTAAGGCCTCCCTTTCTGTCCCCAAGGTGCCAGCTCTTCAGGATGTCCAAGCTTCCACCTGCTCCTAGCTTGACCCACTGTTTTCTTGCTTACAGAGCCTTCCCCCGGCCTTGGGAGGCTAGCAGGCAGGTTTTAGCTTCCTTATTTTCACAGATGAAGGCAATGGTCTGCTCAAGGTCACCCTTGAACCCAGGGCTGCCTGCCCCTGGACGCGGGCTCCTCTTTGCCCACCGGGAGGCTGTGTGGCCTTGGGTATGGCCCTTCCCTCTCTGGCTCTGAGTGCCATCTAGAGATACAAAATTCCCCTCCCCCAACACTCTGGGAAACTGTGTTGCCTCCTCCACCCCGTCTGTCCCCTCCCCCTGTCCTCTGCTGGCCTTGCCTTCTCTGTAACCTGAGCTGGGGCTGTGGGGGAAGGGGGCTCGCCCTCTGCCAGAGGCACCTGCCAGCTGAGCAGATGTGAGGGGATGGAGGCCCCCCTCCCCACAGGGGATCTCAGGCTCTTAGCGCAGCTAGGCTGGGGCTGGGGCTCGCAGCGCTCAGCACACCCAGCCCTGGCCTCTGGCCTCTACACCCAGAGCTTACCCTGAGCACTTGTCCATTTTTCAGGGGATGTTCATGCTCCAACATGTCCTGCAAGGACCTCTCAGAATCCAGAAGACAGATGGCAGATGAGGGCTGGTGCCCCGGTCTGGGTGGGCTGTGTGGGGCTCCTGGAGCCCCTTGGCATAGGGACAGAGGGCCAAGGGCAGCCCCTGGGGGCGAGGCCAGTATCTGTGCGGGTGGCCATGCCCCTGGGAGAGCAGATGGTTCTCTTGGCGTGGTGCCCACTCTTCCTCGTTTCCCCCCAGGAGCCAGCCTACAGGGCTGGGGCACAGCTGCTGGGCCCTCCCCAGAGCTGGGCCCAGGGCAGGGCGGGGTGAGGTCACCGCAGCTGCTCCCAGGCCCTGGGGCAGGGGTGTAGGGAGGTGATGCTTGCTTAGGGAAGGACAGGGCTCACACTGAGGAGCGATAGGGAGAGGCCTGGATGGCTTTGCATTTAGGGATCCCCATTAATCTTGGATGGAGGAGGAAAGTCTTTGGAGGACTTGATGAGCCAGTGTGGACAGCCCCACCCCTGCTCCTACCCCAGGCTGGCCTGGCTTCCTCCTTAGAGGCATCTCAAAGTGAGAGGCAGGGCAAAGGGCCTGGGCGTGAATTCCTTCCCAAACCACCGCTTCCACCACGTGACCTTGGGCAGCCCCATTCGTCTCTTGGAGCCTCAGTT
This sequence comes from Ailurus styani, assembly GCA_002007465.1. Taxonomy (NCBI): domain Eukaryota; kingdom Metazoa; phylum Chordata; class Mammalia; order Carnivora; family Ailuridae; genus Ailurus; species Ailurus styani. The sequence goes on along the minus strand of LNAC01000063.1, from coordinate 6,629,368 downwards.
TCTCACCAGTAAAATCGGCACACTAAACCAACGCAGAGGATTGTTAAAAAGACAGTGAGGTGTCTTTTAGTCTTTAGAGATGTCTTTAAGTGTGGTGCCAGCACAGTGCACAGCACATAATGAATGTTCAGTAAATGGTAGTTTCTTTCCTTCCTTCCTTGACTGAATTCTCCTGAGGAGCCTAGAAGTGCTGAGGAAAAGCAGGGAGGTGGCAGAGGCAACAGGAACTGGAGGGGAAGGCAGGAGGGAGGGGGCGAGGCCTGGAGCTCTGGCCTGAGGTTTTGCTGAGCAGAAAGGGCAGAGAATTGCCAGGCCGGAGCGGCTCACGGCTGCTGAGCACTCGGTGGCGTGTGTGGACTGACCGTGAGCCGAGTTGCCCCGAGAAGTTCAAGTGGGGAGGCCAGCGCGTGCCCAGTTGTCCTCGGGTTTGCAGCTATATTTCTGCCGTGGCACTGAGGTGGGAGCGACTGCCTTTGGGACTCGCAGAGGGAAAGTGGAAAGATGTCACGGAGCTCGCCTTGCTGGAGCAGCAGGGTCTGGTCAAGCAGAGAGGGAACCGGAAGGACCACGGGAGTCGAGTGTGCAGTGGCCTGTGTAAGAGAGTGTAAGACATCCAGGGTGGCTCGACCCCAGGTGGGCGGAAGAAAACGGGGCTTATAGGCTGTACACCTTGGAGGGTTCTTTTTATTTTTTTATTTTTTTTATTTTTTTAAAGATTTTATTTATTTATTTCACAGAGGGAGAGAGATCACAAGGAGGCAGAGAGAGCAGGCAGAGAGAGAGAGGGGGAAGCAGGCTCCCTGCCGAGCAGGGAGCCCGATGCGGGCCTCGATCCCAGGACCCTGAGATCATGACCTGAGCCGAAAGCAGAGGCTTTAACCCACTGAGCCACCCAGGCGCCCACCTCGGAGGGTTCTTGTGTGGGCGGGCAAGGTCAGCTTCCTGAGACCCGCGCCGGGCCGAACCTTGGACAGTGATGGAACCTGGAGGGGCGTCCATACCTGGCTTTGGGCTTGGGACGATGGGTGCAGGTGCTGGGTGCAGGTGCTAGGACTGAACTGGGAGGGTCCTGGAATTCCCCAGATGTCAGGAAGGCCAGGAGGTTGCACAGGACTTGTGGTGGGTGAGGACAGGCAAGACTTGTGTCTCCTGCCTCCGATGAAAGCCAGGAAGCTTGGGCTTGAGAACTGGGGCAGGGATGGCCATTGAGCAGGGCGGGACGTGTGCCCTGCCACTCTGGGGGAGGGTGTGGGAAGAGCTCTGGCTTTGGAACCCAACCGCTCAGAGACCCCGACCTGGCTCCAGGGCTGCCCAGCTTGGTGGCCTTAGGCGGCATTGAACTCTCCCGAGCCCACTTTCCCCTCTTTGGACAAGAGTGGCAGCTGTTTGCACAATGGCTACCAGGACTGCATCTGAAGAACCTAGCCTGGGTCTGGTGAGTGGTGGGTGGTGCCCTTCTCTAGTACCCAGGCTGTAGAAATCAGCCCAAGCTGCAGATGACATCAGGTGGGATCTTTTCCCTACCGGGGAGCTGGAGGCAATCAATCCTGGTGGCCCTTTAGAACCCCAGAGGGGACAGAATGGAAAGTGGGGTAATGGTGGGGCACTGGCGAGGCCGAGCAGTGTTGAACGCCTGAGTCGGTGGGCCCTTTTGGTGCGGGCGGACACGGGACAGAGTCATAGCTCCAGGCAGCCCTCTGCAGGCACGGGACTGGACTGGTGTGACCACTCTTGTCTCTGGGTTCTCCCCTCGCCCTCCCCAACCCTCTGCGCGGGGGGCTCTGGCGGGCTCGGGCTCCGAGGGCGAGCTATCAGAGAATGGAGCTGTGCGAGGAGGAGAAATGAGGTTGTAGTGGAAGATAAACGAGGTCGTACTGTCAGGGAATGAGGTGGTACTCGGAGGCAAGGTGAGGCTGCATTATGAGATAGATGAGGTTGTCCTGTCAGGGGATGAAGAGTACTTGTAGGAGAGATGACGTCCTGCCGGACCGGGCGGGTCGCCCCGGCAGAGAACACAGCCCACCACAGGCAGAAGGAGAGACTCGGACTTGGAGGATAAATGAGGGTGTCCTGCTGGATAGATGAGGGGGCCCGTCAGGTGAATGGAGTGCTGTTAGCAAATGAGGTTGTACTTGCTGGATAAATGGGACTGGCGTGCTGGATAAATGGGGCTGTGCTGTCAGATGAATGCATTACTGCTCGTGGGCGAAGGGTGTCCTGGGAATAAATGAGGGCGTCCTGCTGGATCGATGAGCTGCCAACTCCAAATGGATCAGACCCTGTCCGTGCAGGGGACACCGGCGGCAGGGATGAGGCGGTTCTCTCCCCACTGGGGCTCCCGCGTGTCTTCCGGCCCCGGGTGGGACAGGCTCTCTGAGACCTCGGCCCCAGCGAGCCCCTGATGATTCAGGTCTGTCTGGGCAGAGGGAGGGAGCGGGGAGGANGGCGGTTCTCTCCCCACTGGGGCTCCCGCGTGTCTTCCGGCCCCGGGTGGGACAGGCTCTCTGAGACCTTCGGCCCCAGCGAGCCCCTGATGATTCAGGTCTGTCTGGGCAGAGGGAGGGAGCGGGGAGGAGCCCGGGGTGGGGGGGGGGAGGAGGAAGCAGGTGCACGGTCACCCCCTGAGACCGTCCCTCATTTCTCAGAAGCCCGACCCTCCTCTGTGCTTCCCTCTGTGGATCAGGCTGCTCCTGATTTGTTCTACCCAACGCTTGTCTCTCATTCTGCCTGTGTTCCCTTCTCTCAGCCCCGTTTGGGGAGGCTCCTCTCAGGTGCCAGCTACTCTGCCCAGTTTCCTTTAATTCTCCGTGCAACACAGGACTATCCCCCACCCCTCGCTCATTCATTCATTCAGTGAACATTTACTAAATGCCTGGTACGCATCAAACACGTGGGGTGTGGTCAAAAATGGACAAAAATCCCTCCTGAAACTTACATTCTAATGTGAGGGAAAACAGACAATAAATAATAAATACAGACTGTAAATAAATTATATATTTATATAGAACTTACGTATTAATTGTTTAATGTATGTATACAAACTGTCTATTAATTAAGAAAGTGATCATTGCTCTGGAAAATTTGAGAGCAGGTCCAGGGTCAAGAAATGGCAGGGAGGAGGAGCAAAGGGTTGGAGTGGTCAGGATGGGCCTTGTGGCAAAAGATTCTATCTGCACGCAGACTCAAAAAAGATGAGAGATGGATGGGGTATCTGGGCGAACAGTTTTCCCCTGAGACAGAGGCCCCGGGGCGGGACCGTGCGTAGCAGGTTCAAGGAACAGGAGGAAGAATCTAGCAGGACAGTGTTGGGGAGGAGTCTGAGAGGTCCCGGAGGCCCCTGTGGGTCATGGCAAGGCCTTCTTTACTCTGAGATGAGGGGCATCAGAGGGTTCTGGGCCGGCCTGGACGTGATCCAAGCCATTTAAAGGGCCACTCTGACTGCTGGGTGGGAGAGGGGTGTAAGGAGGCAAGGGTGGAAGCAGTTAGCTGTTTGAGAAAATAGAGGTTCCAAGCATGTTCCCCCAGAGTTGCACTGCTCGTGGGGTGTTGGAGCCAAAACTGGAGTCCAGATCCAACAGTAGAGGCCATGCGCTTTCCCCTGCACCAGCCTCCTCTCCCAGGTGGGTGAGGCCCCCGGGAGCCCAGGCTCCCTAGTGGGATGGACGTGGATGCAGTCCACTGTGCCTTCCCTCTGCCCTGAAATGGTCTCCCTCCCGAATCAGGGAGGTCCGACCTCCCCATGAACCTGCCCCAGGCCTGCATGGAAGTGTGGGAGGCGTGGGGCCCCAGAAGCCAGGACCAGTTCTGGGCACAGGGGAGCCTGGGCATGCCCGGGCTGTGGCTGTGGTGGCGGGTTGCTAGGCGACTCTAGGAGGGAGCCCTGGTTACTGCTGCCTGGCAGAGGCGTCTCCCTCCTCTGCCTCCCTCACCTCCTTCGTGGCCTCTGGCCTCCCAGGAGGCCCTGTGGGTGAGCTGCGATCCGCACTTGCCCCTGGATCTTGGCTGCCAGCTCTGAATGGTACCAGGTGGCTGGGCCCCGAGGAGCCAGATGGGTCCTCAGGGCCTGGACTGCCCTCAGGGGCCACAGCCCCAGTGCACAGCTGGTGCCCAGTCTGGCTCCACAGGCAGAGGCCTAGGTCCTTAGCCAGCTCTGGGCTCCCTCCCGGGGCGACCCTGGGCAAGGTGTGACAGCCCTCTAGACCTCCACGGCCCCATCCACCTGGCCTGCAGCATCCCTCCACCGGGGCCTGGTTTTCTGCGAGAGTGCCTGGGCTGTGAGCTGGCCCTGTTCCCTGATGGCTTGAGTGTAGAACACTTCTTTTTGCATTAGGTTCCATTCGCGAAAAGAGTTCCACTACTTAAAAAAAAAAGTTTGGGACACTTGGGTGGCTCGGTCAGTGAAGCGTCTGCCTTTGGCTCAGGTCATGATCCCAGGGTCCTGGGATGGAGCCCTGCATCATCGGGCTCCTTGCTTGTCCCTCTCCCTCTGCTGCTCCCCCATGCTCGCCCTCTCTCTCTCCTTCTCTCTCAAATAAATAAATAAAAATCTTAAAAAAAAAAAAGTTTGCAAACCTGTGGCCTGGATGAGTTCAAGAACTAGCAGTGTCAAATTGAAAAGGTCACAGAGTACAGTTGGCACATCTCATCAGTACCCAGGTGGGCAGACAGGCCCGCAGAGACAGACAGGCCTGCCCGGGTGAGGCTTGGTGGGGTGAGAAGAGCACCGAGCCAGGGGTCAGGAGGCCTGCGGTCAAACCTCTGCTCTGCCACCAGGTCCTGGGCGACCTTGGGCAAGTCCGTCCCTCTCTCTGGGTCGGACCAGCAGTGGTTTCAGACTGGGACTCTGGCTCCCAGGGGTACCTGGCCGGGCAGGGAACAGAGTGGGGGAAGCGTGCAAACCTTCATAGGCCCAGAGCAGGCGCTCCTGGTACAAATCATGGAAACATTAGTTTTCTGTTCATAAAACTTAGATGCATTATGAAGTACAATGCAACCCCCCCCCGAATGCTAAAAATGAAGCACAAGACTTAATAGGAAATTTTGACCTTGTGGCATGCCCCCATGCTGCCAGCTTCTAGGGATAGTTTACATGGAAAGTTTGAGAAGCACTAGAGTCCTGGCTTCCTAAGATTCTTTGGAAATTCCCTGACTCGTTTCTCTCCACCGTGGTGGAATGTGATGTCCTTTAGACTTGGGGTGAAAGTAACCCGAAGTCAGTACGTGCCTCTACCATCTGAACGGTGGGGCTGGCAGCTTACTGAACCTCTCTGAGCCTCAGTCTCCTCATCTGGAGATAGGGCTCACAATCCCTGAGTTGTATGGAGTTGGAGAGAATACGTGAGATCAAGGGCTTAGAACACCTCGGGCTGAACAAGCAGGTACTGAGTGGACGCTGACACCTGGTGATGTCCTTCCTTCTCCCTCCCCCCGCCCCCAGCCCGCAGAACCAGGCTGGCACATGGTGACACTGATAAAAGAGATGTTGCCTGACCCACCTCCAGCTGGAGAAACTGGGAGGCGGAGCCTCTGCGAAGCCAGACAGTCCTGTGGGGAGAACTGAGGCCCCTGAGGCCTCTGAACACAGGTGTGCGGGAGGGGCTGGGGAGCCAGGTGCAAGGGCAGGAGTGGGAAGGGGGTATCTACTGCAGGGAGCACCACTCCCTGGGGCTCTAGCTCCCCTCTTCACAGGGTCCCAGGAGAAGCCAGGCAGGGCAACGCTGGGAGGGGCCTTGGAGCTGTCACCTCCCAAGACCAGAAAGTGGTAGCGATAGGGAGGGAGTCAGGTCAGTACCTGGAGCTGGGAGTATGAGCGGGGCAGCAGGAAGGACCACTCCGCCTGGAGACTGGTGGGAAGGAGGCAGGAGGGAGGGCCCTCACTGGTCTCTGGTTATGGGGCTGGTTGGACAAACAGGAGTAGGTCCAAGAGCTGGGTTGGGTCTGGAGTGCTATCTGGCATTTGCTGCTTGTGGGATCCTGGGCACATTACATCATGCCTCTGGGCCTCTGTTCCCCGGTGCAGTGAGACAGGGTAATTCCAGCTTCCTGGACGTGCTGGTGCCTAGCGCAGTTGTACTCAGGACATGGTATCAAGGAGGTAGAGACAGAGCAGGTCTGGGGGGTGATCTCGAAGTGTGGTCTTCTGGCCAGAGTGAGGTCTTTAACCAGTGTTTAGGAGCACCGGCCGGGTTCATTCACCAAATGAATGAACACATTACCTCAGGCAGTGATATAACAGCTTTCCGAGGTGGTCAGAGGTGCGCACTGAGGCTCACGGAGATTGAGCCAAGAGCCATGGCAGGTCGTCGGAGCTCTGCCCCCCCCCCTTCTTGGCAAAAGCACGCTGTGATGTGGGGAGTGCTAGAGACTGGCACAGCCGAAATTTAGAGGAGAGTGTGTGTAGGGGTGGCAGAGATGAAGCCCAGGGAGGTACTGAGCGACAGCAGAAGGGGCTGGGCTGCCCTGGGCAAGCCACTTGACCTCTCTGAGCCCTGGTCTTCTTGTTGGAAATGGGGATCATGCCACCTGATTTGTGGCGACTCTGTGAGGCTTCTACCAGAAAGGGGCTTGGGGGCAGAGCTCCTCTGCTCCAGGTGGTCAGGAAGGGAGGGCAGGCCAGAGAGCTGGGCTGGCCTGAAGGTGGGCAATGAGCAGAGATAGGGTCTGAGGGCCCCATGGCTGATGGATGTGTTCTGAGCGGCTCGCTGGGAATCTAGGCTTCTGTGGTTCCCAGGAGCTCCCAAGAGTTGGGGGAAATTTCAGAAGAGTTTCGGGCCTCTACCCACCTTAGGGACCCCAGCCTTTTCTGCTATCTCTGGCCAGGACCTCCCAGCAAAGGGTTAACAGTCTTCTCTACCTGCAGTTGCATTTTAAAGACACGAAATTAAAGCAGGTAATTTATTCTCCCCACACACGAAAGAGCAATTAGTTCTAAACAGGGCTTAATCAGTCACCGCGAGATTGATTTCTGGAGCCCTGGGTTTTCGGGCTCCTGGCGCCATGCCAGGCTGGGGAGGGAGGGGGCAGACAAATGAGCCGCGGCGGCATGAGCCCTTACATAATCTGCTGGGGGGCCCTGGCAGCCTGGCTAGCCCCAGGCGGGGCTTGGCCGAGATGGGGAGAGGGGGCCCAGCTGTAGTTCCTTAAGAGTAGCCCTCAGGATTCGGCCAGGCCTCCTGGGGAGAGGCCAGGACCAAAGCTCTAGCCCCCTCCCTCTGAGCCCTGTGTGTTGTGCGGGGAGGGGGTGCCGGGGAGAGGGAAAGGTTCTGCGGTTTTGGGGTAGAAGGTGGGTATTCCTGTCCAACCTGGTACTTACACCTGCTCTCCCCCCTTTACCCCATTCACCCTTCATCCTTTCTGTTTCCTCCCATTGCCCCTTCTGCTTCCTCGCCTCTCACCTCCACCCCCCCCCGCTCCATTTTCTCCCCCTCCTCTTTCCATCACTTCCTCCTCTTTTTTCGTGGCCTCCTCGCTTCCCGCTCCCCCACCCATGTCCTTGTCTCCGGCCACAGAACTCCATCCGGCACAACCTGTCGCTGCACACCCGTTTCATCCGCGTGCAGAACGAGGGCACGGGCAAGAGCTCTTGGTGGATGCTGAACCCCGAGGGCGGAAAGACAGGCAAGACCCCTCGGCGGCGGGCCGTGTCCATGGACAACGGGGCCAAGTTCCTGCGCATCAAGGGCAAGGCGAGCAAGAAGAAGCAGCTGCAGGCACCCGAGCGAAGCCCCTGCGACAGTCCCCCGGGCGCCCCAGCCCCGGGGCCTGTGCCTGCGGCGGCCAAGTGGGCCACCAGCCCGGCCTCGCACGCCAGCGACGACTATGAGGCGTGGGCCGACTTCCGCGGCAGCGGGAGACCCCTGCTCGGGGAGGCGGCCGAATTGGAGGACGACGAGGCCCTGGAGGCCCTGGCACCGTCGTCGCCACTCATGTACCCGAGCCCGGCGAGCGCTCTGTCGCCAGCGCTAGGAGCGCGGTG
>LNAC01000063.1:6545491-6606388 GCA_002007465.1 Ailurus styani | reverse complement strand
CCCCCCCCCTGCCGCGGGTCAGGCAGGCTCCGGTTCTCCTCCAGTCTCCCTACACATTTTATCTCTAGAGTCCCCCACGTTGTCGCCCTCTCTCTTCGGGGCCAGGCCAATGGCCGTGGGTGGTTGTGGGAGGCGTCTACCTTGGGGCGCAGGCTGAGGCGCTCACAGTGACCCCCTTTGCCATGGACGCTGGCATGGGGGAGGGGCAGGAGGGAGGGACGACTGACGTGCTTCTGGATGCCCATCCCGGGGTGTCTGCCTTGGGGTAAATGGCTCTGGGTGGCTTGCTGGGCGCTCCGTGTAGGGGCAGGGGGAGGCAGCCCAGCCCTGACTCAAGGGGAAGCCAGAGCAGCCTCCTCTGCCTGCCCCCCAGGGCTCTGCCCCAGCCCTGCTCCCTTAGCTAGGCCAGGAGGGAAAGTGCCAGGGACTGAGGGGCAGGCAGCCATGTGGTGTGGCCTGGGGCACCCCCCTGCACAGGGTGGGAGGGAGAGGGGCGGCAGAAGCCGCAGCCCAGAGCCTCCTCCGCCTCTTCTTCCCTCTGCGGGTTCTCAGCCCTCCCCTCTCCCCCCTCCCAGGCTTGTCAGGGGAGGATGTGGTGGGGGGGGCGCCGGGGGCTCCTGTCAGTCTCGAGCTGGAGAGCTCCCCGAGCTTCATTAACATGCAAATTAACAAGTTCTGACTGGCTGCGGCAGCAACGGGCAGCCACCCCCCCAGCCCTGTGTGTGTGTGTGTGTGTGTGTGTGTGTGTGTGTGTGTGTGATCTGCAGCAGGGTCTGGAAGAGGGGAGAGCGGCTCATGGTTCTGGACTCCACAGACAGCAGGACCCGTGCGCCTCACACACACTTCTCTCCACACACCTCCACAAAGTCACACGCTCGCACGCATGATACACGTGACACACAGACCAAACATGCACATATATGTATGCACATGTGCACACCAGATGGACAGACACTCCTGGTCACAGCCAGCCACACTCCTCCAGCTTAGGGACACCCGTGGACATCCAGTCACCTTTGCACAGCTTTGCCCACGGGGGTCACACCCTAAGCGGTCTCACGCGGGCATACCAAGTTCAAGCTCCCCCCTCCTTCCAAACTCACACGCTTCACACCCTGACACACAGTCCCGCACAGGAACAAACCCATAAACACACTGTCCCCCACACTGCTGCACACACACGGCTCCGGTCAGTCACCCAAAGTCCCACCCAGACCAGGTGCCTCGAGAGGCAGGTCCCGAGGCCACGCGGTCTGCCACACCCTGCCTGGATGCTGTCCGACCCTTCCTTGCGCACTGTTCGTTCCACTGGAACTGACCAAGACCTGCCCCAGTGTCCTGGCCCGCCCTTCTGCTTCAGTTTCCTGTGCTGTGAGCCCCTCTGCTTGGACCCCTGCCTGAATCTCCTTCGCTGGGCCCACTCGCACTGTGATCACCTGCCTCAGCGGCTTGCCCTTGACCTTCCTTTGTAGGGCTGGGCCTCCCAGGAGGATGGCTCTGGGGTCACAGGGCACTACAATTGCCTGTTGATGTGTCTGCCTGCCCCTGGGGGGTGGGGTGGGGTGGGGGGAGCTTGCGGAGGAGGACAAGGGCGGGTCGTCCGGAAGTCTGGGGCACTGCTCTGTCCCCAGTGCTCAGCTCACTCTGACCCCTCCATGCTATTTCCGCAGCAGGGTGGAGCGCGAGCCAGCAGGGCTCATAATAGGAACAGCTCATATTCATTTGGTCTCTGCTGTTCGCAAGACCCCATGAGGGGCTGCCTGTTACTATCAACCCCATTGTGACCCCACTGTTAGATGAGGAAACTGAGGCGCAGGGGGATGAAGGAGCCTGGCCAGGATCATCCCGCCTGTAAGTGACAGACAGAACTGGGATCGGAACTCTGGTGGTCTGGCTACGGGCAGCCCTGCACGTGTTCTTCCCCAAGACACTAGGCAGCGACTTGGAGAGTTGGGGGCAGTCACAGCGGGTGGGGGGACAGAAGTAGGGGAGGGGAAGAGCAGCAGGAGGGTTCCCCAGTCCTGAGGAATAGAAGGGAGCTCTTTACTTCTAAGGGGAGGGGCTTGCTGGCTCACGCATGTCATGGAAGCTCCGGCCGTGGGAACCTGGGACGTAAGGGTGGGGAGATAACCAGGATACCTCCCCCATTTTAGAGAGGGGATGACTGAGGCCAGAGAGGCTCTGAGTCAAACTGACTCCCATTTCTTTAACACCTGCTGTGCGCCAAGCCCTCATCCGACTGATCCCCTTTATCCCTCAGGATAGCCCAGTGAGGTTAGCCCACTTACTAACTTCATTTTAGAGATCAGAGAAGTGAGGCTCAGTGTCTCTCCACGTGCAGGGGTCAGGGGGGTGGCCAGGTGTGGTTTTGTCTGTAAAGAACAGTTCCCCACCATGCTGACCCTGCTTCTGGAACGGGAGCTGCCATTTTTTAGGATCCACCCCGCTGCACAGGGTTGATTGGTTCCCTGATAGACACGTGATTCAAACTGGGCCAATCAGGGCCCTCCTTGAGAGTTTTGACCTCAGCCTGAGGTTGAAGCTCTGGAGTTTTCAGCAGCCCAGACTCCCTCCTGCAGGGAGAGAAGGGAGCAAGCGGCAAGTGTGCTGAGGGGAAGGGAGGGAGTGTGGCCACAACTTGCTGTCAGGGGGCAGCCTGGGCCTTCAGCATGCCCTCAGCTTACCGGGCAGTCTCCAGCTGGTTCCACCTTGTCCAACGCTCTCTTCCATCCCCCCCCTTACCCCTCTGCTTTGCCTAGTGCACACCATCATCCAGAGGGTTCCCAACGAGTGTCCTGGGGATGGGAGTCAGGTAGGAGGGGGCTGTGCCCATTGGATGGCACAGGGGAGGGCTGAAGCAGGACTCGAGGGCAGAGATAGCCTCACTCCTGCTGAACAATTTCTGGATGAGTGGCTGACGGCCATCCCCGAGTGAGTGCTCCTCACCCTCACACTGGCAGAGCCAGGGCCCTTGTTGCTTGTTCACTGTGCCCCAAACCGTGTCTGGGATGCAGAAGGCCTTCGCTGTCTACTTGTGAAATGAATGAATGGCTGGATTCATTGACATACGTCTCCAGCCTTGGCCAGGCACAGAATTTATTCACCCGTGGGGGGATCCGCAGGTGGTCCTCCCTGCTGACCAGTCCTCTCGGGTCCCTTTGATGGCCCCTTCTCAACCTTTGCAGTCTTTGATCTAGTCTAGGGGGTGGGCCTGGGGTGGCTCTTGCCACTGAAAGAAGCATCCAGTCGCTTTGGGTCTTATTCTTTCTTCAAAAGATAGAAGAGAATCTTTTGAACGTAAAAGGCCGAGACTCTGCACCTCTGTTTGTTGCTTCTGGTGCGGGGGTGACCCAGTGTCACCCACCGAGTATGGTGGAACAGGCTAGGAATGGCCCCCCCGGAGTTGTGCAATGTCGTGGCTCAGGACGGAAGCACAGCTGTGGAGGCTGGGAGGAAAGACCCTTGGAGAACAAGTCAAGACAGTTGGTGAGAGTGGGCGGGGTCAAGAGTGACCTACTGATGAATCCTTCAAAATGTCCTCAGGCCCCATGTCAGCTGTTGAGCTGGGACTCCAACCCAGGGCTCCTGCGACCTGGGACTTCACGGTCCCCATGGTTGCTTTCTGAATTCCTTAGAGAGAATTTCTAGCACTGACCATTTGCTTCTGAAGTTGGAGCTGTCAGGACTCACTGAACGTGGCCTGGTGGCTCCCATCTGGACCCAGCGTGGGCCCAGGTGGGGCTCGGCAGTGACCCACCCTCCCAATCCTATGGCCACTGTTGAGCCTGTTGCTTCTGTTCAGGGCTTTTCCATCCGGAGGAGGGCATCAGGTCTCCGGAGAAGAGAAGAAAGGGCCAGGCTTGCCCCATGGGCCAGAACCCCTGAGTATCCTTTGGGACAGGCCCCAAATTCTGCCGAGGTGGAACGGAGGTGTTCGCGTTTCTGGCTCGGGTTCCTCAGCTTGGCAGCTGCCACCGGCATTTGTCACAGACGAGGCAAGGGCACAGCACCCAGCTGGGGGCTCCAGGGTTCTAGCATGGTGGGCGAGCCAGGGCAGGCCTTCCCAGCCCTGGAAGCAAGGGGTTAACCGGCTGGGGAAGGCGGGAGCAGCAGTCATTTGGCTAAGGAGCCTTGTTAATTGATTCCCTCATTCCCATTTGTTCCTGCTAAAGAGAGACAGATGAGAGCGAGCCCGCCAGGCCCGTCTTGGCACCCGGCAGCTTGGCTGGGCACAGCTGTGCTCCTGGCTCTGCTGTCTCTGTGGGGGGAGGGGCCGGTCACCGCGGAGGTGAGGAGGTGGGGTGCTCCTGCCCCAGCCCGGTGGGTGCCCCTCTGCTCCCCCTTGGTATCCACAGAGATGATCTCTGAGCGCTTTTGAGAGGACAGATCTTTCCTTTCATCTCGTGACACCTCTTTGATCTTTTGGCCGTAGCTGTGGCCTCCCGTGGTCCGGGAGCTCAAACTCGGTAGCAGAAATCAGAGGCAGTCCTCCCACCACTGGCTCCAGAGGGGCTCCTGCCAGCCTGAGGCCCAGGCAAGCTTTCTGCCTGGAAGAGGGTCAGCTCTGATCTGTCCAGTCGAGTTCTGTGGCTTTGGGAGGCAGACCGAAGCTCATCACAAAACTGGCAGCCTTGTCCCTTGTCATGGCCACAGGCTCCGTCTGTGTCCCCTGGTCCTGACCTGTCTCAGACTCCACATTTTACTGGCTCCCGCCTCGTTGTCATCTCAGCCGCGCTCTCTGGGGCCTGCCAGATCAGGCTGTTTGGGGTTGTGCCAGACAGGGGCCCTGCTGCTTTCCCCGGAGGGAATGGAGTTTGAATGTCACAATGCAGTCGAGCGTGGAGACATCTGAGTTCAAATCCTGGCTCTTCCACTTCCTGGCTGCATAATTTGGCCAGGACATTTTTGCTCCTTCCGGTCTCAATTTTCTCACGTGTAAGATGGTACCTCTTACCATGGTTATGCTGGTACCTTTCGTGGTGGCTTGTGAAAGTGGCCACAGCTCTCTACTCCTCTCTGCACATGCCCCACGGCCGTAGAGCTTCGCAGCTTCTCGCATCCCCTTAAAATCTGGGACGGTCTGGAGACTCACTCCGGCCAAAAGAATGTGGTAGAATGCCAGTGCCGGTTCTGAGCCCAAGCCTCAAGAGGCCTTGCACGCGTTCACTTGTTCTCTTGGAACCATGCCCAGCTGCTGTGTGAAAAAGCTTGGGCTCTCCTGCTGGATGAAGAGAGACACATGGCTCAGTCACCCCCGTCCCCCAGATGACAGCCGGACAACCCTCAGTAACAGAGCCATTAACTGATGAGGAGCTGACTGCCATTGCGTGAGTGAGACCAGACCCCTTGCACACCCCCCGTGAGCAGTCACGGAACCAGTACAGAACAGGATGGAGGGTGTCTGTCCTGTGCTCCAAGTTCCGGAGCCGCTATCTGATCTGCGTTATCTCGTCGAATCTTAGCTGGACCTCATGCAAGAGGCCCTCTTGTTTATACGTTATTTTGTTTTATGCATTCACCGTTTTGAATCCGAGCAAACCAAGGCTCGGGGAGGTGAAGTCTCATGGACCGAGGGCCGCACAGCTTTTGTGAGTGGCTTGAGAGAAATCAATTGACCACCCTCCACGTTTGTCGGCTTTGCCAGTTCAGCTCCCCTCTGTAGGCCGTTTCGTGGCAACCCCAGTCTCTGGGGGATAGAAAGGTCTTTCTCAGACTTTCACCGGCTACTACGGTTAGGCTCAGGGAGCTCCCCACCCAGCCCCTGCTCCTTTGGCCCCTCACACACAGACAAATGCTGTCCGAAGCCTATCCTTTCCTCTCTTGGGACAATGCTTTTTATCCTTTGCTCTCAGTAGCTGGCTTTTAGGGCCTCAGGCCTTTCTCCAGCTGCCCTTCCTGGGCCTCCAAATGACCACTCAGTTTTCCAAACTGTGGCAACATTTTCTTTGTTCTCATGGTTCCTTTCCATCTCTTTGGTCGGGAATTCAGCACGGTCACACCATGGAAGAGATATTGGGAGCGTTCTCTGCTCGGCACCTTTCCCTTCTCTTGGGACTCACAGTCCTTCCTGGCCCTGCCAGCCCCGTGCCTCTAGCAGTGGCTGCCATGTTCTTATAGGAACCACGCCCTGGCCATGGCTTTTTGACCCAAGACTGGCACACGATTCAAGCCTCGCCAGTTAAAGCTCTCCCAAGTTTTTCAACTGGAAATGAAAGAGAGTCAGTCCTTCTTGGAAGTTATAGTATATAAAAACAGAAAGGATGCTGTTGTGTACTTTCCATATTTTATATGCCCCGTATTAAACTACATTGCTTTTGTATGTCAATACTTTTTAGAATAGTGATTTTTTTTTATTTATTCATTTGACACACACAGAGAGAGAGATTACAAGTAGGCAGAGAGGCAGGCAGAGAGAGAGGAGAGAGGAGGAAGCAGGCTCCCTGCCGAGCAGAGAGCCCGATGTGGGCCTCGATCCCAGGACCCTGGGATCATGACCTGAGCCGAAGGCAGAGGCTTTAACCCACTGAGCCACCCAGGCGCCCAAGAATAGTGATTTTTAAAAAAAATATTACATGTGCTTATGGAGTAGTCCTTTCCCTCTTCACGAACTTTATTCTCATGTTTCTTCATATTTTAGGCCCAAGGTGGCCCAGCCAACCCCATGGGAGAGAAAAAAATTCAAAATGAAAGTTGATTCTTCTTTTTAAATCACCAAGGGTTCGGTGTTTCCGACCTTGGGGAAGAAGTGGGTCTGCAGTCAGAATGAATGAACCGGCACTGGGGCAGAAGCAGAGAGCAGAGCTGATCCACCGGTCCAGACCGTTCCTGTGGGTTAATTCCTTGGGTTCTTCCAGTCACTGACTCCTTCTCTGTGCCTTTGGGAACTGGAGTTACGTTTCTGTCACTTACAAAGCAGAGTTCTGACTTCGGCTTCTTGCCGTACAGCCTCTCCAAATGCTTCTTCCAGGCCCTTGGGGACAGAGGAAGGGGTAGTGGTTTGGCCTTAAGGCTTCCTCCGTTACAAGTGTGGCTTCTCCCCAACGGCAGTCACACTTCAGTCCCTTGGACTCAAGTCTCATCTTTGTAGATGACTTTCAAGTGAGTCAGTTTTCCCGATCTCTGAAATTGGCATCACCAATCGCCTCTACTCGGACCAGAGACCCAGACGTTTCTTACCCTGCTTTCTTGCCTTTCACTTAAGTCCCCTTATCTAGACCATGAAAGAGTTCTCAAAATTCAGTCCATCCCAATCACCTTTCTAAAATACGCCCTTTTGCCTCCTTACTCTCTGCCTCCGTCCCTTGTTGGTGTTCTTCACGGTACCCTTGCAACCTGAGACCTCCTGTTCGTCTGTGTACTAGTTCAGGGTCTGCCCACCAGGATGGGCAGAGAGGGCAGGAAACGTGTCTGCCTCTTTCACTCTTGTGTCCCTAGGACCTACCGTCGTGCTTGGTACATAGACGGGTTTGATAAGTATTTATTACATGACTGAGTGAAAAGATGAATCTGGGGAGCGAGGCAGTATTAGCCCATTCTACAGAACAGAAAGTTGGGGCCAGCCCCAAGAGCCAGCAAGTGGCAGAACGGTGACAGAATGGGGGCTATTCCCAAATAGCCAATGTCATGATTGAATTTATAGAGGAAGCCCATGCTGATTGTTTTATTTGATCTTTACAACCCAGTCCATTCTCTCAATTTGATAAATGAGGGGTTGGAGCCCTGGGCGGGGGGGGCGCTTATGGCTGGTCTGAGGGGACTCACCTTCAGTAGGGACTTCTAGGGTTTCATGAGCTTCTGGGGCCCCTAAACCTGCCGTGGCCAGAGGGACTCAGCCTGAGCTCCCCCTTCCCACGGGGGCACCACCTCCCTCCACCCTTGTGCCTGCTTGCCCGCCTGTGTCTGTCACATCAAGTTCAAGTGATTCATGTGGCAGCAGCTCCTGGTCTGCCTGTCGGCACGTCAGCTAGTCCTGGTTACCATGACAACAGGATGCGAGGCACCAGGGCATCAGTGGGCTGTGGCTCTTAGAGGGGCAGTGCCATGGGCAAGGGAGGGGTCTTGCTTCCTCCTCCTGGGGGAAGCTTGGCAAGGGCTGGAGCCTCCGGGGGCTGGGGGCCCCTCCCTGCCTCTGCGCCTTGGCATTTCCTTCCTGCCATCTGTGCTGGGAGCTGGGGGAGGGGCTAGAGTGCCATCCCTGGTAGGAGGGGTCTGGGAGCAGACGGGCGGGAAGAACAGCCCTTCCCATCTGGGCTATACCCCCACCACCCCCAGGTTCCAAAGACTCTCTTCCAGGGTGCCCTCCTGAGCCCCTCAGGCCACTGCCGTCTGCCCCTCCACACCACAGCCTTCCCTTCTTTGCTTGGCACAGATGTGAAGTTCAAGACCCAGTTCAGCCAGAAACTCAGTCTCAGGGCTTGGAGTAGAACCCCGGTGTCCTGGGTTCAAGGGAGGGGTCCTGAGGGAACCGATTGGCTTCGTGCCAGCACCCAGCTCGGACCTCATCTCAGCCACTCTTCCTGGGGACCCTACGCGTGTAGTATTACACCCATTTTGCAGAGGGGGAAACTGAGGTTCAGAAATGTGAGGCAACTTGCCACAAATCGGCCAGCTAGAAAGTGGGAGCCCCCGGCTTCAAACTCAGATCCATCTGGCTCGCAACCTTGCTCTTGCAGGAACCCCTGATGCAGCCTCAGGATGGGAGTGGGGCGATTCCCGCCTGGCCCAGCTCTCCATCAGTCAGAGAGATGATGACCGGCACTGAGCTGGTGGAGGGAGCACTAGCCTGAGAGTTGTTCCCCGGGTGCAGGACCTGGCTCTGTGGCCGGCCCCCCTGGGGCCACAGTCCCTTTGTCCAAGGCCCTGCAGGATGGCTGCAGTAAAGTCACCGCTCTACAGCAGACCCAAGGGAGGACTGAGGCTGGGCACAGGGTCAGTGACGGGGAATGTGGCCAAAGGACTCAGACCTAGCTGAAGCAGCAGGGACTGGCTTTCGTAACAGGTTGCCCAAATGGGACATGCTCATTGGAATGCTTCTGAGAGTAATTGGTGCCAAGAACCCCCATGTTCTAAGTTGAAATGTACATTTCTCCAGGCCTCCAAGGTTGGTGAGCTCAAACTTCTTCTGGGACCCTTGGTCCCCACCTCCATGCTGCATCGAGAAAGGGAGAATGATGTGGGTGAGGCAGCGGGAGATGGGCAACCAAGATGCCTTCGGAGGGGTGAGGTGTGCCCCCCTACTCCCACTTAGTTGGGGGAGGGAGTGATGCTTTAGGAGTAACACTTGCAAAAGCTGACATGTGTCCCCTAGGATTTGGGCAGGCACAGCGGTCCAGGCCTGACCCGGGCTTGAAGAGTCTAGAGTGACTTGGAACCATGTATGGTGGGGGGGGAGAAGGTCCGGAGAGCCCAGTTTCTTCTGCGGGTCTGAGTGGCCATAGCAAAGCCCTCTGGAGTCTGAGTCAGGTGAAGCCCCGGAAACAGGAGCTGGGGACAGTCGTGAGATACCATTGCTCGTGTCAGGGAAATCTTGGTTGATTGAAGGATGCCAGTGAGGGGGCTCCAAAGACCCACCTCTGCAGAGAGGACTGGTAAACCCCACTCTTCCTGGAGGCCTGGGCCTCCCTTCCCCATGGCTTAGGCTTCCTAGCCTGGGCTAGGGAGTGAAAGGACGAATCTTTAGATCGAATGAGAAAGGGAAGTTTTGATGCTACATTACATTGGAAATTGTAACTCCTAAAAATGAGATGGATAGTGCCTGAGAGTATCCAGAAAAATTATGGGGTATTCTCCAGATAGGGTCCAGGAACATGGAAATACAAGAGCAGGCTCTGAAAAAGAATGTCAGCAGTGCTGGGAGAGAAACAAACTTCAGCTTTGGGCCTGACCAGCCTGGCCATTCCAGTAAACTGGACCCTCGACTGGTGTTCTGGTGGGGATGGTCTGACTGTCTTCCAGGCTCCCCTTCTTCCTCCCTCCCACCCGGTCCTCCACTGCCCGCCCAGACTCAGCAGACACCGGGAGGGATCCCCTGTGGTTGTCTCTTCCCATCCACTGTCCCTTGACGGCTCCTTGTTTCTGCCCACCCAGCCCCGGAGCAGGAACCCACTCATTCCTCCCCTTTCCCTTATCACCCTCGAGCCCATTTTGGCTTCTTAGAGCTGGGTCCACCATTGTACCCAGGGCAGGGTTGGGTCCCTATCCTCAAATGGCTGATATATCCAGTGGTCGTGTATCCCCAGTTACAGATAGGGAAACTGAGGCCTAGGAAAGCAAGGGAAATTGCCAAAGGCCATACAGCCACCCCTGACAGAGGCAGGTTCGAATCTAGACCGTCAGCTCCCTGGTCATGGGCACAGTGGGGCACCCGGGGCTCCCAGGGACCGATGGGTGGGCCAGGGCTTTGACAGGTGCTGCCTGCCACCCCTCCCTGACCTGCAAACCAGAGGGATCAGAGAAGATGGAAGGCTGGAAAGATTCCTTCCTAAAGGAGCACAGGCCCAATTCAGATGGGCAGAGATGTCCGTATCTGGCAGCTGTATGTTCCCCCACACCTAGCCCTGAGATTCCCTGGGCCCCTGGGCCCCTCAGGGAGCTAGGGGTCAGAGCAGCTTCTGCCAAGGGCATCGGCTGTGCCTCTTGCCTAGTGCCGAGACTCAGCAGGTGGGGTTGAAAAAGGACAGGTTCTGGAGTCAGACCTGAGTTCAAGTCCCCTCTCTGTTCATTACTAGTTGTGCATTGGGCAAGTCACAGGACTTCTCTGAGCCTCATCCTCTCATATGGGCAAGTCACAGGACTTCTCTGAGCCACATCCTCTCATATGTGGAAAGGGAATAAGGCGCAGGAACTCAGTGTGAGGACAATGAGCTAAGACACCCAAGGCACGCATCCAGTGTCTGGCCCACTCGGCAGCTTCCTGTCCCCCGCAGAGAGCTCCCTCCATTACCTCCAACTTTCCCTTTGAACAGTGTGGTGAAGGCCAGGGCGGTGGTCCCCGCCCCCCCCCCCATGCTCCCCTGCTCACCCTGCGTGGAGCCCCAGGGTCACCCCATCTATGTTTACACTTCTTTCCCTCCCCCTGTCCCACCATTTCCATCCTTTTCATCCCCCCCTCCTTTTTAAGAAATGACATAATTAGAGGGATTTAATGTTCTGCTGCTGAAATCTTCATTTTCTTGGGTAATTTCCACTATTTCATCAAGGAATAATTAATTGCATTGTCTTTAATCAATTGTTTTACAAATCCAGCAGCGGGAGGAATTCTCCCACCATCTCCGCAGCTGCTCTCCCCTCCTGGGTGAGGTGCCAGCTCCTGCCAGCGAGAGAGCTTGGCTGCCAGAGCTGGGGTGGGGGGCGACCGTAGGGGAGGGACCAACAGTCTCTCCAGCCCCGGGGGAAGGGGGGAAGGGGAGCACTGGCAGCTAGGAATCCACCTGGCAGCCAAGAGGTGGCACCCACCTGCAGGGGGCAGGCTCAGGGAGAGGCTCTGCTCACCTGTGAGTTCAGGCACCCTGCAGTGTAGACAGGTGGGAGGATTGCATCCCACTGATCGGATGCAGAAGCCCAGAGGAGGAGAGAGACTCTGGTCTCTTGGGCTCTGGGGCTCAACAGAAGGGTGATCCTGAAGTGATGTCTTAGGGACGGGACTGGTGATGACCAGGGAGAGGGTTAAGAGCGGGGGGGAAGGACCCCCCCCCCCCTGAGCAGAGGTGGAGTGTGATGGCATGATGGCTGGCGCTTCTAGAGTGCTCACGGAATGCCGGGTGCTGTTCTAGGCACCTGGCCATCACAGTAACCCTGGGAGGTAGGTGCTCTTACTATCACTACCTAGCTGAGGCTCTGAGAGGTCAAGTGATTTACCCAAGGACATATGGCCAGTAGTGGGTAGAGTTGGACCTTGGCCTCAGATATTCTGGCTCTAGGGACTGTGTGCTTCCTCACTTGCCCAGAGCCTCTCTGTGATAATGTCCTGTCTCACTTGAGGAAGGCCAAGCCCTGCCATGGCCAACAGTGTCCATATGGTCCCCTTCTCTCCCCCTACTCTGCTCCTGGCTCGGTGCTCCAGCCCACTGGTCTCCTTGCTGCCCCAGGGCATTTGCACCTCCCTCCTGAGCATATGCTCTTCCTACAGGATTGCTCCCAGGCTTTGCTGCTGTTTGCTTCGATGGCACCTCCTCAGAAGGCCTCTCCCTTTCTCTCCTACCCACTCCATCTCCTTGCAACATTGTCTTTTTCTTCGTGGTGCTTATCCAGGCAGTTATCCGCGATGGCCATGAGTGCTTTCCACCAAGAACTCCCCACTTCCATCTTCCAGGTACGAGGTAGGACTGTACCTCCCTGCCCCTCAGAGAAGACGGATGCAGCCGTGTGACTTGCTGGTGGGAAGTGAAATGGGACAGAAGGGTCATGTGTCTCTCCTGGGGCTGGGGGCGTTGGACTCACTGCACTCTTTGCCCTGCTCCCAGTCGTGGAAGTTGGAGAGGGAGCCTCCTTCAGCCTGGCTGAGGATGACACAGAGCAGCATCCCCTGTGGGCCTCTCCAAGTACATGTAGTGTGGGGGTGAAATAATTCTTAGTGGCTTTAAGCCACCGGCGGCAGCATGACTTTGCCCATTCTAGCTGATATCTCACCTGATATATTATTACTCATTTCTGGGTCTCCAGAGTGTCAGCATCATGGGAACAAGGGTTTTGTATCATGTTCGCTGTCCCTATTCCCAGCTCCTAGAACAGTAGGTGATCAGTAAGTATTTGATGAATGAAGGAGGATCATGTTCCTTTGTGCAGCACTTTAGAATTCACTAAGCTCCTACACACACACACTCACGCACACACTTATTTTACTTCAGCTCCATGATGTAGGCAGTGTGCCCATTTTACAGATTCTGGAAATGACACCCAGAGAAGTTATTGAGTTGCCTCTTAACATGCAACCTATTACTATTGGAGCTGGGACTGGAACCCTCTTCTCTTGCTCACTGTTCCCCATCCTGCCCCCTGTCCATTTCCTCCTAGGATAAAGCAACCAGAACTGCTCCTACTCATGACCTCCATGAGGGTATTCTTCCCTTTTTGGCCCTCCCAGGCATTTACCTCTGTGGGATGGGGGAATTTCCTTTAGCTGGAGCCCATGGTTGCAGGGTCTGCTTCTTTCTCCTCCCCTGTGGACTTACCTGGCTGAGGGTGGACTCACCCGTGGGATCTCTCTGTTACAATGACATGTCACCCAGCTGGAGCCACCCCAACCCTTCCGGCCTCTTTTCTCAATAACTGTCATATCCAGAGCATGGCAGAGACAGGAGGGCATCGCAAAGCCCCTGCACGATAGCTCCCTGGGTCAAGGCGGCTCCCGGGGCTGAGTCAGGGATGGTGGCTCTTCCTTCCCACGTGGCACCTCCGAGCGTGGCTACTTGATTTTCCTGCCTCCAGTGGATCTGGAGTAGCGAATTCGAAGGGGAAGGTAGGGAATGGGTACACTTACACTGGCCCAGTAACACACAGGGAAGGGACGATTGGGAAAACATGCAAAACTCAAAGGACAGAATTCGGGACCATTCATTGCAGGGGCAAGGCAAGGCTGTAAGTCATCCAGTAAAGCAGGAAGGTCGCCATCCCGCAGCCCGGACGTGAATTCATGTTTGTCCCACAAGCTGCTCGACGAGGGAAGTTGCATGATCTCTCCAGACCTAAAGGTCCTCATCTGCTGGTGATCTCCAAGGCTCTTTCTGGAAAACTCTGCATCTGCATCGACACAAGTCATACAATAAAGCAAGCAAGGTTCACTCATGCCCCATGTGCCCATTTGGAAAAGGCAGGGAAGTCTATAACACCTTGTAGAGCGATATTTCCCTCCAAAGCGGGTCTTAAAGGTCAACCTAAAGGTCTTCTATTTCAAGAACTTTTATGGGTTCTGGGTTGGGCACCAAGCAAGGTGCTGGGAATACAGAGTTGTAAGATGTCTTTTGTTTTTGAGTTTGTCATCTGGTGGGGCAAAACATGTCAAGTGATCATTGCAATCCACTGAAGTGCACTGGGGCTGAAAGAGAGACCGGTTCTTCTGGAGGATCACAATGGCCGAGTCTTGACAGATTGGTAGAGGGGTCTTCCGGGGAAAGAAGGAGGGTGGGCAATCCAGGTAGAGAAGAGGGCTGGAGAAGGAAGATTTGGACGCATGAAGCTCTTGTGTTCCAAGAGTTGCAGGTGGTTTGGTATCTCTGAAGCATCGGACCTGAGACCAGAAAACGTTAGGGATGAAGCTGGACAGGTAACTGGGTGGGTGGGGATGGGCAGTGGTAAAAGCCTTAAATGGCAGCCTACAGAGTTTGGACCTTATCCTCTGGGCAACAGGGGAGCCAGAGAAGGTTACAGAGCAGGTGAGCAATGTGGTCTGATCTGTTTTAGAAAGTGTCTCCATCCAGTGGCCCGTGTTGGTGGGAGGTGGATAGGAGGCAAGAGCCCCAAGGATGGAGGCAGGGAAGGCAGCCGGGGGTCGGGGTACTGCCAAAACAGGGGAGAGAGCATGGGCTGGGCTGGGACAGGGTGTGTGGACATGGCCAAGAGGGGAGGGTTTCAGGGATGCCCAGGAGAGAAAACGGACCAGGTTTTGTCAGTGACTGGATGCTGGGGAGAAGGAAGGGGTAAAGGCATACCTACCTGTTTATCTTTGGCTCTGGAGGAAGCAGAGAGGCCATGGCTAAGGGTGGAAATGGAGACTTGGGGGAATATGATGAACTCCCCACTGAATTTGGTTGAGCTTGACATTGGAGACATCAGCCCAAGGCTCTTCTGAAAGGCCAATGAGACTTACCACCAGGGTAGGCTTCGGGGGTGAGGGAGGGCAGGTGGGAGATGGGGGGGGTGTTCGCTACTTCTTCTTCTTCTTCTTTTTCTTAAAGTTTTTATTTATTTATTCATGAGAGAGTGAGGCAGAGGCAGAGGGAGAAGTGGGCCCCATGGAGCAGGGAGCCCGATATGGGACTCGATCCCAGGACCCTGGGTTCATGACCTGAACTGAAGGCAGATGCTTACCTGACTGAGCCACCCAGGCACCCCTCACTACTTATTTCTGTGTAACGAATTACCCTAAGACTTTGGGCCTCACTGCGATAAACATTTGGTGTCTCACAGAGCTTCAGTGGCTCAGGAATCCGGGCCTGGCGTCACTGGGTGGTTCTGGCCCACCCAGGCTTTCTCGGGCAGCCAAGAACTCGGCCAGGGCTGGGGTCGGGTGCAGGCCCGCCTGCCACTGAAGGGTCTGCTTCTGAGGTGACTTGCTCACCAGGCCAGCTGGTGGTGGTTGTTGGCAGGAAGCCTCAGTGCCTCTCCCTCGGGCTGTCTCAGTGTCTGCACAACATGGCCACGGACTTCCCCAGAGACAGGGATTCAAGAACGGGCAAGGCAGAAGCCTCGCTGTCTTTCTGTGACCTGGCTTCGGGAGCCAGTCTGTCATCTTTGCGGCCTCCCATTGTTGACTCATGTTGGCCTTCTTCAGGAAGTGCAAAGGGGGGCGCCTGGCTGCCTCAGTCAGTAGAGCAGGTGATTCTTGATCTCAGGGTTGTGAGTTCGAGTCCTGTGTTTGGGGTAGAGTTGGCTTAAAAAAAAATAAGTGCAAAGTGTTGTGAGTGGGAGGAGATGACAGCTGGGGAGCTCCTTGGAAGGTGGCTAGCAGAGAGAGAGGTCGTCCTTTCCGACTCCCTTGTCTGTGGGTGAGGAAGTCCGGGCCGACGCAGGCAGGGACTTGCCCAGGACTACGCAGCAAGTTTGGGCGAGGGCCTGGGCCGGAAGCCAAGTCTACAGAGGCCCAGTGTCCCCGGAAGTCCCCAGGGTACCAGGGAGGCCTCGAGGGAGGCGGAGAGGCCCTGAAGAGGAGAGGCACCCAGCACCAGCAGAGGGATGGGAGGGGAGGCTGAAGGACTGGCCAACCTCTCTGAGAGCAGGCTGCAGGGGGAGCCTCCCTTCCCATCCTCCCCTGGAGTGGGAGCCATAAAGCAGGGCTGCTCCTGCCGGACCTCACAGGCTTTCCCCACCTTCCTACCACCCAACTCCGTTCGTGCCCATGAACAAGAGGCACATTGTGCTGGTTCATCCCTCTACCTTCAGTTTTATTTGTTTGTTTATTCAGTCAGTAAACATTTACCAAAACCCTACTATGAGCCTGGCATCTCTAGGACTCATGTTGGACATACAAGGACATATGGGTTCCCTTGACCTTGTGAGTGAAGGTGGGGGAGACAGGTGTGAAGCAAATAAAGACATAAAGGGAGTTATTCATACAAACTGTGAAACGTGCCTTGGAGGATTAGCAGGGAGACTTAGTTTAAATAAGGTAGTCAGGGAAGATTCTCTGAGGCAGTGACATTTAGGTCTAGAACAAGGGGTTAGGGCAGGCAAAGAGTTTAGGGAGAGGTCATTCGGGCATAGAGACCAGAATGTGCAATGTCGGCAAGGAGGGGAAACTGTGGGCCCTAGGAGAATTCCGGGGTGACCCGAGTGCCACCAGTGCGGAGGAGGGAGAGGGTGCTGATGGGGACAGAGAGGGCAGGGCGGGGCTGGCGGTCCAGGCTCTCCCTGTGACCCAACCATGAGACCAGACTAACAAGGGTCTGACTGCTGTGTGACCAACGAGCCAGTGTGGCTCTGGAGAGGCAAAAACAGGGGGCTGGCATGAAGGCTGGACTGTCACCAAGGTGGTCTTGAGCAGGACCCGTGGCCCCAAAGGATGCACAGGCCCAGCTGCGGAGGAGGGAGGCCAGGAGGCTGCTGCCAGGAAGCTCAGCTGGGGTACAGAGGCCAGAGCGAGGAGGGCAGTCTGCTGTGAGGATTCGGGGCCCCAAGAGCTGATCAGAGCTCTGGTAGGGAGAAGGCCCCCAGAAGGTCAGAGCCCGAGGTTTCTGGGTCTCCCCCAGGGAGTACCCCAAAGTGCTTCCCTGTGGCCTCAGGTGGGGGGCACTCTGAGCGAGATGAGCTCTGTCACCTAGCTGCTGTGGGCTTCCAGAAGGCCATTCCCTCTCTGCAAGGCCTCAGCGCCCTTCACTGGCGAATTGCAAGGAAAATCCCCACCTCACAGGAAATGCTCAGGAGCAAAAGGATCACAGACAAGAAAGGGTCTTATTGATGGAGAAGGGTCCCTCTCCACCCCCGGGAGGATTCGGGTTTCACCGTTAGGAAGGAACCTGGTAAGGGCGGGCTGGGGGGCCCATTAGCCCTCTGCTGTGGCGCCCCCAGGCCGGCTGAATACGGGGAGGGGGTGCTTCCGCCAGCGGGTGCTGGGGTTAAGTGGGAGCTAAGAGGATTAGAGGGTTTGCACAGAGCGATCAGCAGCTCGCACACTGCTCCCGGCCCGGGCTGTCTACGCAGGAAGGGAGCAGACGGTGCCAGAGACTGAAGAGGGGGACGGAGGGAGAAGGAGGCAAGGAATTGGGGGGGGGTGGTCTCAGAAGAGCCAGGAAAGCCCACCTGCTGCACTCCCTACCTTAGCACCCACGCACACACACACAGTGTATGTAGCACACGCGTATGTACCCATGCACACCCATTCATACGCCCACAAAGCACATGTGGTAGACACATGAGCACGTGCATACATGCATATGCACACACATGTGCACACACGTAAGTGCACATCGCATACACGCACGCGCACACGCGGGAGTGCACACATGCACTCACACGAGTGTGCCCATACATGAACAACACACAGCACGTGCACACACACGCTCATGAGTGCACATGCACACGTAGGAATACTCACATCCCATCCTCCCAGCCCGGTCATGCCCTCCTGAGCTCACCCACAGTCTGTCTCTCACCCACAGTCCGAGATCCATGGGTACTGCTCCCGTCCTGCCTCCGTCACAGGGATAGCTCTGTCACTGGCAGGGTCACATAGCTCGAAAGAGCCTGAGCCAAGATTTGAACTCATTTTAGTGTGTGTGCTTGTATATGGGGGCGGGGAGACCAAGTTGTGGAAGGTGGATCCAGGGGACCCTCAGGGCCTCCATTCCCCGCCTCCCCCCCGCCCCCCCCCAGAGGGAGGATGGGTGGTGCCCACAGGGAACTGGCCAGGCTCCCTCCCAGGAGCCCCTCTTCCCCATCCTGCCTGATGTCCCTTCTGGTTTTCCGTTTTGCTCTCTGCACCCTTCTCCTAAGGCCCAGGCGGGGTGCTTCTGGCCAAGGGCCCGGTGCACCTGGAAGATTAGCCAGAGGGCTCCCACCAGCCTGACTCTGTGTCCAGATAGAGGGGTATGGAAAGGGGCTGGCGTCAGTGGAGTGGTGGCTACTGGGTGCCTGGTGGGACGCTGGTGTCTTTCATCTCATCACATTTTCAAGTGCAAGGTCAAGGGGCTGTCAGGGTTTGTGGGGCCGCAGTGGGAAAAGGCTAGCCCCCCGTCCACCCACTGTCTCTGGCTGCCCCTGTGGAGGCCCGAGGCCATGAGGAGGTGACCCAGGCATGAGTGGACTGGAGTAAGAGGCTTTGGGTGGGCTGCCCTGAGCACGGCCACGGGTCCTTGGGCCCAGAGTTTTCAGGGGATGCCAGGCATTAGCTGGGGATGGAGTCGATTCTTAGATCTCCCCCCCAGAGGTGGCTCCGGGGCAAGCTGGGGAGGGATGGCATGGTGGCAGGCTCTGGAACTCCCGGAGCTGCCCCCCACAGCCTGCCAGGGGCCCAGCCAGCCCCACAGCCAAGATCTGTGTGTGGGGGGCGGGGTTGAGCATCCAGCCTCGGGTCGGTGGTGGTGGTGGTGGGGGGCAGAAGAATCAAAGCTGGGAGACCCAAGCTGCAGCCGGGCCTCAGGCTGGCCCTCCCATGCGGTCTTCAAGGCTTCCTCACCCATGCTGCCCAAGCCAAGCCCTGAGCTGGGGTGAGGGCGTCAGGGAGGAGCCCCGACCCTCTGCCCTCTGTCTCCCTGGAGTGGGGGTGGGGTCTCTGGTTTTATCGACACTGGGGCTGGAGCTGGGCTCTGGAAAATCCTCAGGTGGGTTCCCAGCCCCAGTGTCCCCACACCCGGTGTCGGAGCTGGGGCCACGGCACAGCTCGGGCCCTCCGTTTCTTCAGCTGTAAAATGGGGATAATGGTCCTATCTGGGCCCTTGTGAGGGTTCAGTGGGTTTGCTGAGGTGCTAAGAACAGGGCCTGAGAAGTCAGTGGCTGCCACTGTCACTCAGTCAGGGGCTGAGGCCCCAAGACGGCAGCAAGGGCGAGGACCCGCCTTGGCCTGTGCCCCAAGGTTTCTGGCTCAGGCGCCTGAGTGCCTGGGAGGGGTCAGGCCAGGCCCCTGCCCCCCGGGCTTTCTCAGCAAGCTCAAAGTGGGGCCAGGGCAGGGCCCCAGGAGGTGTCCCCAGCTGCAGCTCCTGCAGGGACAGACCTTGAGACCCGCCTCCCATCCCTTCTCTGTGACCCCCTTAAGGCCTTTCTTCCTCTGGGAGACCCCTGGAAATGGATACTACTGATATCTTTGTTTAAAGAAGAGGTGCTGAGGCTGCGGGGTACAGGATGTGCCCCTGGGCACGCAGCTGGGAAGAGGCAGGCTGACTGTGAACTCCAGCCTGGGAACTCCGTGTTTCTCCCAAGTACGTGGGTCCCCATGCTCTGGGACCGGAGCTGGACACGCCTCCAGCAGGTGCTCCCCGAGTGTGAATTCCCTGTCTTCACCGCCTCCACAGGGCCCACAGGATGCAGCAGAAACCTGCCGGGGGAGGGGGCTGGTGGGAACTGGGGGGACCCCAGCTCCGGGTGAGGCCCCAGGTGAGTGCCAAGCCCTGCCTGGGAGAGGCTCGGGAGACTGGCTGGGGCCCTGGGCGGATCTCCTAGCCACGAGGCCCCAGGGCCGCCTGTCTGCTTCAGGTGCCCCAGGGAGCCCGGCTCAGCCCCCACCCCCAGGAGGGCCGTTGGGCTGGCGAGCCCTGCCGAGGTAGGGGGCGGAGGGCTGGGCAGAACTCTGGCTGAGCCCCCAGGGGGACAAAGCTGCCGCGGGGTGGCCTTGGAAGAGGAAGGGCTCTTTCTTTGTGTGTTCGTCCCCCATCTCTCTGTCTCCCTCCAGGGGTCCACATCGTTCCTGCATCTCTGCCTTTCGGGAGCTGCCTCCCTTCTCCCTTCTCGATCCTTCCGCCTCTGTGCCCTGCGCCCCACCTCCTTCTCTCCTTCTCCCTCCCTCCATCTCTCTACACTCTCTCCCTCTCTCTCTTTCACCCTCCTTCTCCTTCCCTCTCTCCCTCTCTGTGCCCATCTCCCTGTCTCTCCCTCTCTCCCTCCCTCCCCCCTCAACCTTTGTCTCCTTCCCTCACTCCATCTTTCTCTCCCTCTTCCCCTCTCCCTCCCTCCCTCCTTCGCTCCCTCCTCCTCTCTCACAGTTCTCAAGATTCTGTCTCTTTCTAGCCCCTGCACTTTCTCCGTGCCTTATCCCATGTCTCTGTCTCTTTAAAATGTCTCTCCCACATCTCTGTCCCTTGTTGCCCCTCATGTTTCTTGTCTCTCTGTGCACCCCAGCACTCTCTCCGGCCAGCCCCCTCTCCTTGAGGTCTCCCTTCCATCAGATGTGCTTCCTCCTCCACTGTCTCTTCTGCCCAGGAGCGTCAGAGGCAGGCACGGGGGCTGGCTCCCAGCCTTGGTTGAGGGGGTCACACTGTGGGGTGTTTAGTGGGCTATACAGGGAGGTCCATCTCAGCGGGGAGGCCAGACTTCACCTCATGACCAGGATCTGGCCTCTCCCTCTCTCTGGCCTCAGTTTCCCCCTCTGTTAAATGGGTCTAAGGGTCCTGCTGGGAAGGTCTAGAGGCTCTCTGGGTTGTGGTTTGTTCCAGACTCTGATAGAAAGGGACAGAATATCAAGCTGAGGTGGTGTGGAGCATCTTGTGGAGAGAGGACCCCGGAGCTGTCGGGTCTCTGCCTTTGCCCTCCGGCTGGCAGGCCTCTGGCTGGCACTGCCTTCCTCTCCCACCCAAGGCCTGAGTGGTCTTGCCCCACAGGAGTCCTCACTGGGGCCTGGGCGCACCTGGGCAGCTTCGGCTGCGTCATGGTGCCCTCTGGTGGCACTGGGTGGACACTGCTGCCACACGGCCCTGCCCGCGGGTCCCTGCATGGACTCCAGGTCCTTGCTGCGAGACAGCGGGCACTAGGGGTACCAGTGGAGCACTTGGGGTGGGCTTGGCCCTCTTCCAGTTGCTGCCATGCACTATCTCACTGTATCCTCTCCCTACCCTAACATTTTCTCCATCTTTCGGATGAGAAAGTAGAGAGGAGTGTTTCAAGCCCAGGCAGTCTGACGAGAGGCTTGACCACCACACTTGGAATTCTGCCTCTAAATGATCGAGAGCAGATGCCTCCAGTTCCACCATCAATGATGACTCATTTTTAGGGGCTACGTAGTTGACTAATGAATATCTAATTATACCTAATGTGGGCATCAGAGCCAGAGGCGTCTGTGGAATCCACCTAGTCTGATGACACCATTTTATAGATGGGAAAACTGAGGCCCAGAGAGGGAGCGTGATGGTCCCCAGGTCACACAGGTGCCTGTGTGTTTGTGGGAGAGCCGCCCTTCCATGCTTCGTTCAGTGCTCAGCCACCATGTGCGCCAAGGCAGCGTTGGGATGGGGATAAAAAGACAGTGAGGCCTCTGGGGACATGTGCGGCCACCATGGGTGAGGCTGGAGGCCCGGCAGAGAAAGCGGCAGCTCCTGGAATCACACGCATGGCTGAGTCCAGAATTCTCCGGGGGCACAGGCGGCAGCCCCTGTCCAGGGACGGGGTGGGAGCCTGGCGGGAAAGAGGTATCTGAGCGCGGACCCGGGCACGGTGGGGACAGGTGGATGTCCTGCAGGCCAAGGAGCCTGGCCTCATGGCAGCAGCTGGAGGGGGGCGCGCCACCTCCCGCCACATTGGCTCCCTCCCATGGGCTTTCCTGAGCCCCTGCGCGGGGCCGGGTGTCGCCAGGGGCCCTTGCCCTCCAGCCCGCTGAGCACAGAGGACTGCCTCAGAACAGGGCCCCGACATCTCTGTGCTGGTAGAGGTCCTGGGGTGGGGGGCTTGCCTGGGAGCCCTCTGCGGGGAGCGAAATCCTGAAGCTAACTAGTCACCGAGCGCACACAGGGAGCTGAGCATCGGGCTGTTCACTTAGAAAAAGTGAGCTTTTTGCAAACTTCAAAAGAAGGAGTAAACAAAAAACAGACAGAATTCCACCCTGGATGGGAGGGAAGGCTGGAAGGGCCTGGATGGAGAATTCAATGGGGGAGCGAATGGTGAAACCCCCGTTCTGGGCAGGGCGGGGGTGGGGTACAGCTTCAAGGGTTTGGGGGGGCTCAGGGACCCCTGGGCATCGTGTTTCCGGAAGAATCCTCTTCTCCCCCTGCCCCCGCCCCAGAAGAAGGGACAGGAAGCCCGGACACAGGTGAAATTCACAGATGCCCAGCCCCCTCCCACCCCCATACCTGCATATTCACAGGCTCCCAGGTGACCCTGACTTTGTCCGGCTGCCGACCAGTATTGGCACATCATAGCCCAAGGTACTTTCTGACACTTGGCTTCTGTGACTCCAGACCCTGAGATTCTCTGGGCTGGAACAGTCCTTCCCCCTGTGACTCAGCCCTCATGTCAGTTGGAGAAGCAGAGTCCCAGCCATGGGAAGTCACTGGCCCAGGGGTCACAGACAGTCCAAGCCCTAGCTGTAACTGTGTGCGGCCTGCCAGGCTAGGTTCCCGGCCCTGGGAGGCTGACTTGGTCAGGAGGCAGGAATTTCCAGCTGTCAGGAGCCCGGGGAGACATGGGTGGGGCCTTTGGGGGGGGTGACACGGAGCCTGGCAGCTGTGGGTGGGCCCCATCCAGCCTGCAGGTGCCCCAGGTCTCGGAGGTTGGTTGGAGCCCATCTTGGGCTGTCAGCAGCTCAGGGCTCAGAGCCCCCCCCCCCCGCCCCGCCGCCCCTGTGACCCAGAACGCAGTCCCTGGGGGGCATTCCCGGCCACCAGGGGAGGGGGCCGAACCTTGGCTCCGGCCCTTGCTATGGGAGGCTCTGTGAGCTGTCACATGGGCACACCATCCCGGAAACCCTACCCCCAGGGCCTCATGAGGATGTCCGTGGCACAAGCTGAGCCATCAAGGTCACCGGTCATGGGAGAACAGAGTGGCGGTGAGGGCACCCACCACTAGCTCCAATCCTCTGCCCCAGGTAAACGTCTGCCCCTGACCTCACCTCTGCCCTGGGGCTCTCCCTCTCTCCTTCTCCCCTTTTCTACCCTCCCCATAGCTTCTTCAGCCCTGCCTACCTCACCCCCCATCTGGACCTCTTTAGAGATAAGCAGACCTAGTCTGAGCCCCAGCTCCTGCTCCCCTCACATTTCTCCCTGCCCCCACCGCTCTTGAGCTCCGTGAGCTTGAACAAGGTGATAAACCTCTCTGAGTCTCAGTTTACTTACCTGCAAGGATGGATCCTATCTCACGAAAGGACGATGCCGATCTTTAGACCCTCTAAGGTCGGCTGAGCCCTTCCTCTGCGGCGGGCACTGCACGAGTGTTCTATTGTCTTGCAGAACTGCCAGAGGCAGTCATCATCCCCACTTTACCTCAACATCCCCATTTCCTCAGATAGGACACAGAGGCTCAGGGAGAGGCTTGTTCCTGGTTGTGCAGCCGTCAGGGTAGAGCTGGGCTTTGGGCTCCCAGATCGGGGTTTTTGCCGGGCCGTAGTGCACGGAGCAGGGCCATGGGTGGGGGTGTGTGACCTCTCCAGGCAGGGGGGTGGGTGAGGCTGGCACCTGGTCCCATGCTGTACAGAAGTCAACATCCTGGGTTTGGGAGTCAGGCCTCAGTTTCCTCATCTGTAGAATGGGGAGAGTGGCAACTATCCCTAGGGGTGTGTGGTGGTGAGTAGGGACAGACTAGGTAGAAGGGACAGAGCTTGGGACTGAATCTCACCTCCCACACGCCCCCTGCCCAAAGCAAGAAGGTCTCCTGGGTTGAGGCAGAGTAGGACCCCGCCCCGTGGACAGAGTTACACAGCAAATATTGGTGAATCTAACCCTCAATTAGTGAACGTTTCCTGCAACCACTATTGCAAATGCTGAGATCTGTGCCCAAGGTCCTGAGTTTAGTCTCCTGAGTCATGCATGGTAATCCCACGCACAGGGGAGGAAACCGCAGCTCAGAGCGGAGGGCCGGGCATGCCCCAAATCCGACACCCACACAGCCCGGGTGGCAGAGGTCCTGGCCCTCCTCGCCCCACAGGGCTTTCCCTCCCTAGGGCCTGGAGGGAGATAAGGCTGGCTCCCCCCAGCCCAGCCGCTGCCTCCACTAGCATAGCGAAGCACCCCCACATAGGTTGCCTGTTACGTGGTTGGTTGGGGAGATTCACATCTGTAGGTTCTAATTCACCCTAATTGACCCTGCAGGGAATCTTTCAAACTCCTGGGATTTTACAGCTTCTTGGAGTTTAATTTTGGCTTTTGAAAAATCGTGCATTTATGCCAAACATGCGGGGTTAGAAATCCATGCCGTTCTGACTAAGGTCAAAAAGGCCGGTGTGCTGAGTGGCCAGGGCCCTGAGCTCCCCGATGTGGCCAGGCCCTGGATGTCCCCCAACAGCCCCATCTCACGGCTGAGGCTGCTGAGATTCAGAGAGGGACTTGGTGATGACAGCAGCTGGCCTTTTTGGGCCACTTGCTGTGCACGGAGCTCTGTGCTAAGCGCCACATGCATGTGCATTAAGTAGAATCCCCCGAGGTCCAGCCACTACCAAGTGATGCAAAGGGCAGCTTGGCTAGGAGAGTGGAGTTCCGGGCAGGGCCCAAGAGCCTGTTCTGGTCTTGGCGAGTGTGAGCTTCTTGTGGGACGTTCAGGAGGGAGAGCTTGGCTGTTCTACCCTGAGTAACTCAGTTAACCTCTCTGTGCCTCAGTCCCCCATCTGCAGAACAAGGAGGATAATACTAGTACTGACCTAATGGGCTTTGTCAGGGTTAAATGGGTTACGTGAGTGGGGTTGGGGACAGCGAGGCCAACACTGGGTGGGAGGAAATATGGGGGGGTGGTGAGGGTNCCAGGGGACGGGAAGTGTGGTTGGTGACGAGGGACCCAGAACTGAGAGGCAGGCTGGCAGCTTGGCTGGGTCATCAGGGGACTGGGAAGAGCTAGGTAGGAGGCAGGACTCCGGCTTGGGTAGGGGGAGACTGTGAGGGGGGGGTGCTGTGAACCCCCATAAAGGAGAATTTGGGTCTGAAGGTCTTGGGATCATCTGCCCATTCCTGCCTCCTCCTCGGGAACCAGGTCCCCTCCGGACCCTGCCCCGGGGCTGCCGGGGGAGGGCAGTGGCTGTCTCGGCTGAGTCCTGCCTCTAGGAGCCCATGAAGTGCCCCAGGGAGGCCAGGAGCATGGGGTGGGGGGGGGGCGGGGCACTGGGGCTGGCCTCTCACTGCCCCCATTAGGGGCAAAGGCTCTCGGCGGTGGGGGGGGCGGCGCTCACGTCCGCAGGTGTCCTGAGGCCCGAGGTGCAGCCGCGGGGCTGGGATCCAGGCCAAGCCTCCGGACATGGCTCCTGGAGTCCCTGGGTCTGGCTGCCCCCTCTAGGCCAGCCCGTTACACACACACCAGGGTCACCTCGGCTGGACCCCCTGAGACTCTCTCACCACCCAGCTCTGCTCCGGGACCTTTGCACAGGGGGTTTCCCTGCCTGGCTGGCCCACTCCTCCTTCCTTCTCCGCTGCCTTGCCCTTCAAGACTCAGCTCAGGAGCTATGCCCCTTCGGAACACTGTTGACACCCTGACTGGTTAGAGTGCCCCCCTGAGCAAGGCCGCCCCCTGCAATGACAGGGCACCCTTGCCTGTCTCGTCTCCACGGTGAGGTCCCTGGGGTCCCCGGGGCCCGGCCCGCTGCGAAGTCACCTGTCCCTCCACCACACAAGCAGGAAATGGTGTTGGGAGAACAGGGGAGGGAGGTGGCCAGAAGCTGGGGCACAGCACTCAGAGGGGAGCGGGATTCTGGGCCAAAGCATCAGAACGAAGGCCTGGGGGGCTTTTGGCGAGTTCTGAACGTCTCTCATGCCTTCTTCCTTCATCTGTAAGTCAGGGCAGTCATGCTTCAGAGCTGTGCGGAGTGCACAGGGTCTTCTTCTGGGTTATGATCATGATGGAGGAGGGCTGGGTCTCCGTGGTAGAGGGGGACCCAGAAGGTGCCAGGACCAGTTTGTCCCTGTTCTGAGGGCTTGAGTCTGGTCACCCCCCAGGGGTTGATTCTAGCATTTTCTCCCAAACTCTGCCAAGGAGCCTGACCTAGGGGAGATAACCTGCTCCGTGCTGTGTGACCCGGGCAAATCACTGAACCACTCTGAGTTAAAACTCTTCTCATCTGTAAAATACCTAACAATAATCCTAATAGCTCATTCAGTTGATTTATTCATGTGCTCAATCAGCAAACAACTACTGAGCCAGGGAGCGTTGCCACCAGATGAAAAGCGTGGATAAAGGCCTCACGGGAGGGTGTGGGGGGTGGACACAGGTATCTGTCCCCATCCCCCCACCATGCAGCTCCAGCTGGGAGGTCCCCTCCCAGGGCAGAGCCCCCGCCTGGAGGCCTCAGAGCCTAGGTTCCCTGCGGGGGTGGGGGGGGGTGAAGCTCGGGCGCCCTCTTGTGGCCACAGCCCTCCACGCACCGCCCCTCACCCGGGAGCAGATCCCCACTGCAGGGTGGTCAGCGGGGAGGGATCCCTGGGGAGCTCCCCGCTCCGCCTCGCCCCGCTCGATCGTGCAGAAGGGGCACCCCAGGCCCTGAAAGCGCTGCAACTTGTCCCAGGCCACACTGCGAGTTGAGGGTGGCCCTGGCCTCCCGCCTGGAGTCCTCACCTTGGGTGGGGTTGGGGAGAGGGGAGGCGGAGGATGGGCCCTGCCTCTCCCTTCCGCGTCCTCCGAGGCCACCCTCCCAGAGGCTGCCTCTTCCTGGCAGGACACTCCCGGGCAGCCGGGGCCCAGCATGCCCGCTAGCTCGTGGGCAGGCCCTGGAAAGTAACGGCTGGTGCAAGTGGGCGTTTGGCGGCACTGCCGGGCCCAGGCACTCGCCAGCTGGCACCCTGTAACTCCGCCCCGCCTTGACGCCGCCCTGCTTGGCCTGGGGAGGGGGGCGCTGCTCCCTGCAGCCCCCAGGGTCTTACACCCAGGCGCCTTGTAATCCTGGCAGGAGGCATCCTCTCCCCGGAGCCTCAGAAAACAGTGCCGGACCTTTCTTCTTAGACTCGGCTGAGCTGGGCTGTACTCAGGGGTTGTGGATAAAACCCCTAGGTGAAGATGGCCCAACCCAGGGGCTCCCTTCTGACCCTTAGCCCATCTGGGCCACAGATGGCAAAGAGGGTGCCCTGTGTACCTGTGTGTGCACTTCTCCATGTGCCCATGTCCATCTGTAGGGATTCATATTTCTTCTATTCATTCATTCACTCATTCATTCATTCATCAGACATAACTGGAATCCATCCCAGGCCCTATTCCTGCTCACAGAGATGCTTGCAGGTAGAGACAGGCCAGAGAACAGACAGAGGTAGAGGAGTGCAGGGTGCTACTGGGGTTGTTGGAGCCCCAGGGAAGGGCCAGCTGCAGGGGCAGGAAGGCTTGAGGCCTCCAAGTGGAGGGCTGGGAGACCGGCGGGAGTTAGCCAGGCCAGTCGGGGCCATGTGGTGTGGCCGCTGGGAGCCGGGCTCCATGCTATGGCCCGCCCTGTACTTCATTAGTCTCCCTGAAGAAGGCAGTAAGCAACCTCATTTCCGAAGTGAGCAAAGAGCTCAGAGCGGTGGCTTACATTGTCCAAGATCACACGGCCGCCAAATGGTCCAAGCAGGTTTCAGACCTGTGTCTGGCTGGTCCCGAACTCGTGTTTTAAATTGCTCTGCTCCTCAGGCCTCAGCGAGGGGGGCGGGCAGGGCCTGGTGGCCTTAAAGGCCAGGCTATGAGAGCAGAGGAAGGGGGGCACTTGGTTAGACTGGAGTTCTGGGAATAGCCTCCTGACAACTGATGGGGTTTTTCTGTGTGTATGCGTGTGTGTGTGTGTGTGTGTGTGTGTGTGTTGATGGTGGCAAGGGTGTGCAGAGTGGGGAAACAGGTGACGAGGAGTTGGCAGCAACCCAGAGGTGGCCTGGATTTGGTGCAGTGGAGGGCATGAGGGGTAGATGGATCCGAGTGTGTGGGAGGGGCTCGGACAGGACCTGCTGGGAGGCTGGATGTGGGGGGTGAGCGGGAGGGGCAGCAAGAGTCTGGTTTGGGAACCAAGCTGCGAGGGGGCTATTCTCTGAGGTGGGACAGAGGAGCAGACATGGGGTGGGGTGAGCTCAGCCTCGGACCCCACCCTTGGGGCAGAGCCCCTGCTCACTGGGTACCCTGGGGACCTCTCGGAGCTGAGGGCTGGCACCCGGCCCGGCACTGATGGAGAACCGTCAGAAAGGCTCATTCGGCCTCAGCTGCACCCTGGTCACCCCGGCCCTTATCACCTCCGGGCCTGGGCTCCCGGGGTCCCTAGGTGCTGTGGGGAGAGGGAGATTCTAGACACCCTCCTACCAGAGACTTGGCTCTGGCCAAGTCCCTGAGAGGCAAGGGCGCCTGGCCCTGAGCACGGTGGTCCACACCTCCAGGGGTAGATGGACGCCCACCTCTCTCCAGACAGCGTGCCTCCTTCTCCTGCCAGCGTTTGGCTCAGGTCGTTCCCAGCAGCCTAAGTTCCCTCCTGAGGCTGACCTGATCCCTCCGGCTGGGTGCTCAATTCCTCCCCTTGTGAGAGCCTTGCCGGCTTTTCCGAAGGCTGAGCGCCCTCCCCACCCCGCTGGCAACAGCCCATCTTCTAAGCGTCCGTCCCTGATGGGCACTGCAGAGCCGGTCCCACCTGATGCTGCGCCACCCCCTGCGAGCCTCAGTTTCCTCATCTGTCCTCATGGAGCTAGAGAGCGGGGACCTGAGAGCCAAGGAAGGGCAGGTCCCTAGCACGAGGAGAGGGTGTGTGTGGAGGGGTGCTCTTGTCTTATAAGGGCCCCTCCCTGCGGTGTGGGGGGCCGCTCCTCGGGAGGCTCTGTGCCCCCCCCCCCGGGGCCCCTCCCTGGCAGACTGCCAGCAGCTCTTCCAGGCTAATTAAGTTATTTTGGAAAGGCTGTGGAGGGTGGATTACTGAGCAATTGGCTGTG
Organism: Ailurus styani; assembly: GCA_002007465.1. NCBI lineage: Eukaryota > Metazoa > Chordata > Mammalia > Carnivora > Ailuridae > Ailurus > Ailurus styani. Next base: position 6,577,259 of record LNAC01000063.1, on the reverse strand, counting down.
GGCTGTGATGGGTGCCAGACCCCAGCCCCCACCTTGGCACCCAGCCGCTCTGGAAACGCCGGTGAGCCCAGGTCTCTCTCTCAGCGCTGAGCTGCAAGTGCCAGGCTGCGGGCTGCCTGGGCCTGGACACCTGCCCGTGTCAGGCGGGGGCCTGTCGTCCCAGCTCACGCTCTGGAGCCTGCTTCACAGCCCCCCTGGTCAGGAAGGGGCCAGTGGTGGCCCTATGTAGGGGTCAAAGCTGAGACTTCCCAGTGGGCGCCCCAGGCCTCTCCCAGGCCTCCCCGGCTCTCCGCTCCGGGGGTCGCTGGCTTCGTCTCCCTGCACTCCTGCGAGTCCGGAACAGCAACGGAGGAGCCGAGCCCTTGCTGGCCACGCCAGCTCCACTCGGGCAAGGATGTGCAAGGATGTGCACCTGGCAGCCGTGTTCCCGGTGATAGGCGTGAAGCCAGAGACCCGCACGGCCAGCAGGGAGGGGTGGGGGCATCACCCCTGCACACTGGCCCGCGGCTGATGCTGTGGCTGAGCCTCTGTCTGCCACATCCTGGGTCCCACCGCAGATCCACAGCCGGCACAGGTGGGGAAGAATGGCTTTCGTCCCTTCTCTGGGCCTCAGGTCACTCTTTTGCAGAGCGGGTGGGGAGGGGTGATGATACCAGCTTGGAAGGTTGCCGTGGGGTTTCAATATCGTGGCGGCCAGACCTGGGGGAGCTGCCCGTGAAGAGTACCACCTAGCGCACTGGTCCCGGGGGTCTCACCCCTTCCGGCATGCCTACCTGCTGGGACCTTCCCCGGGCTCTCTCTGTGGCCCTGGCTCTGTGTGTGTGGGAGCTCCCGAGACCTTGCCTGGACTCGGTGAGACTGGGGGAGAGGTGGGGCAGGAACGGGCCAGCGCTGTGAGCTCCCTGAGAGGGGACCCTGGGCGGGTGGCTGCAGTGATGGAGAACCCTCCCTCCACCACTTCCCCCCACCCCTGCACTGGTCTCTAATTCCTGGCGGGTGCCGCTCAGCCAGGACCAAGGGGCATGTAGGGTGGTGGGCGCCTTGGGACTCAGGAGGACACGGGATCGCACGATAGTCCCCCTGTCAGCACCCTCCTCCTGAGCCTACCCCTACCTTCACACCCTGCTCCTCAGAGGCAACTGCCTGCACCTGTCACATAGCAACCCCACACCCCTAAACACGCCCACCGCAGATGGCTTTGCAACCACACGCGCGAACGCTCACATAGGTGCAGCACGCAGATCCACACGCATATGCCTGCAGCCACTCACACACCCCCACGGGGTACCCACACCCTGGTCAGCCCTGTATGCCCCCCCTCCGGCCCATAGCACATGGTCCACTGGGAGAGGGCTCGGTAGCGCAGATTCCTGGGTGAGGGGAGGGGGCAGGAGGGGCCAGCGGAACTGTGCTGCGCTCCCTGGGGTCTCTTGCGCCAGGCTCTGCCTTCACCCTGTGTGGGGCACCAGCACAGTGGCAGGCAGCTGGGCTCCCCACCTGTTCTTCCCTCCCCAGGGACCCCCGGGTCCACCCACGGCCAGCACTGCCTCTTACCCTCACGGTGCAGCCCTCACCTGGGTCACATGGGGCAGAATGGGTGGAACACCTGAAATGTGCCTCGTGACTGCAGACACACTGAGGTGGCCTGGGGAAAGGCCCTCGGGAACCAGCAAATTTATCAGCTAGCTGTGTGACCTTCGGCAAGTGATCACCCTCCCTGAGCGTTTCTCGTTTGTAGAATGTGAGCCATGATTATACCCACCTGGGGAAAGTAAAAAAGGAAGTTGTAGGTAAGGCACACAGTAGGTGCTTACTGAATGTGGGCACCTCTGTCTCACTCCATAGGGAGGAGCTCAAGCCCAGGGAGGTGACAGGACGTCACTCGCCCACGGGGACAGGCACATCCTGTAGGTGCTCAACACTGTACCCTTTCTCTTCCATTCGTCCTTGGGAGCTGACCTGGGACTGAGACCCAGGACTTCTGACTCTGTCCTGTGCTCCTGGCCCTGCCCTGAGCTGCGTTCAGGAAGCTCCTCCTGCATCCATACGGGATGCAGTGCCTGGGAGGGTGGGTGGAAAGACGCCAGCCTCCACCTGCCTTTGGCCCTTTGGCCCCCAGCCTCCTCCTATGTACCCCTCACCACATCCCCCCATACATGTATACCTCCTCCAAACACCCCAGGACACAATTCTCCAAACCCTCCAGAGACAGCATCTCATCTGCCATGGGCTAATGCCCCATTGGACAGATGGGTCAACCAAGGCTGAGGTTCAGTGATTACCCAGGGTCATTGAACCACACAGACCCATGACTTCCCTTCGACTGGACTCCCCCACTCATCACCCCCTACACCTTCCTTTCCAAGGATTGGGGCCACCGCACAAAGTCTCCTGACATCCAGCTGTGGCTCCCTCCCAGGGCCGTGCCCCGGGCTGACCTGTTCAAGCCCGTCTCCTGCAGGTTCTGTCCACCCCACTTGCTCCCCCGTGTACCACACACACCTCTTGGCTTCTGGCTTCAGTCCCTCCAAACATCCCTTCTCCTCGCCTCGGGAGAGTTTTTGAGCCCAAGCGCACCGCTCAGTGGCTCCTACTGCCTTCATGGTGAGGCCTGAGGTGACTGGGTCAGCTTCCCCTCGCTCTTTCCACCTTCTGCTCGCCGCACTCCCAAGCCTGAACACGGACCCTGCGTTCCCGACTCTAGAACTGTGTTGCCCGACATGGCAGCCATTAGCCACGTATGGTGATTTAAACCGAATTAAAATGAAATAAAATTAAAAAGTCCATTTCTCAGTCATGCTGGCCACATTTCAAGTGTCCAGTAACCTTAGGAGTCTGGTGGCTATTGAACTACACAGTGCAAATTTAGAACTTGCCAGCATTGGCTCAAGTTCTTGGTTCATGCCTTTCTTTCTGCCTGGATATGGTTCTTTGCTTATCCTAATATCCAAATCCCTCCTCCCAGCCCTCACATCACTTCCACCAGGAAGCCCTCCTTCCCCTCATGCCATAAATGTTCCCTTACTCCCTCCTTCCCTCCTCTGCTAACCTCACAATTCTCTGTCCTCCTGGGTGGTCCAGAGCCCTCTTCACTCTGTTCATACATCTTGTCTTCCCCATGGGACATGACCTTCACAAGAGTAGTGCTTGTGACTGACTCGGCCGCCCCAGCATCCAGCAGAGGGGCTGGTCACTGAGCCCATGACTGCCCACTTTCCCAGAGTGACCGACTGAATGAATGCCCACAGACCAATGTAACCCAAAGCACTATATCAAGTAATCTGCATGCCCCACTTGCATGCTTCCAGCCATGGCAAGCTCACTCCCTTAAGAAGGACCCATTTCATCTTCAGATGGCTCTACCTGTCCAGAAATCTGGTTTAATGATAAGGTAGAAGCCACCTCTCTGGGGCTGCCTCTCGAAGGCCCATCTCTGTCCCCATAAATCACACAGAATAGATCTCCTATCTTTCTCCATAGCATCCATTCATTGAAGCCCTTGCTGCTCCATGCTCTGGGCTGAGGATGAAGATTTGGCTTGTGTTTACCTGCCTGGCTCACCATAGCTCTGTCCCACCTGTTGTTCCCTTGTGCATCGTGTTCGAGTCTCCTCTCAGAACCTTGGCACTGCCTCTTCCCTGAGCCCCCAGCCCCCCGCTGGTTCCTTCTCAGCTGTCAGATATCCATGCAAAGGTCTCCTCCTCCTCCTCTTCCTCTCCCTTCCCTATTGGGTCAAGGCCTCCTGTTTATTCCCGTCACTTACTGCTACCTCATCCCACTGCACACTTTAGCTTGTAGTCTTTCTTTCCACGTACCCCTGGAATGCAGGCCCCTGGGCACAGGGACCCATCTTTCAGCCTGGAGGCTCTCCTGGGGCCTGGTACTCACGAGGCTCAATGACAGCATCCCTGTCCCATCACTGCAGTGCTCTGTCTGGCCTCTGTGGTTGCATGTGGCTCTGGGTGTGGCCCTGGGACATGGTGGGTCCTTTCCCGGGAGCCTCTGAGATGGAAGGAAATGGACAGGGCTGAGAAAACGGACCCACCACAGCCCAGGCCCAGTGCTTGGTTTCCCCCAGAATTTAGCCTGGGGGAATTCTGCTGTACCCTGTAAAGATAGACTCCCCCTTCCATAGTCCCCACCAGGGGCTGCAGGGAGGAGGACATTTGCATATCAGAAGCATCTACTATGTGGCCAGTGAGCTCCTAACTCTTCCTAACAACCCCATGAGGCAGGATCGGAGCCCCCACTTTACTGATAAGGAGTCTGAGGTTCAGAAGCCAGTGCTCGGCGTGACCCCAGATCCTGGGTGTGGGAACTGGAGGGGTTCTATGGAAGTTGGAGCCAGCTTGCTGTGCAGAGCTGGCCCTTGAGAGGCAGCTCCAGACAGAAAGGCTTTGGCTTTCTAGAGGAAGAGGCCACATCACCCAGAGCTGCCCCCGAGGCCTGATCCAAAGGTGGTGAGCTCCCCCGCCGGAGGAGACCAACAACACTGGAAGCAAACCACTCGGTGTTTACAACCACACCAGGGAAGTAGGTGCCATTATCATCTCCGCTCTCCAGATGGGGGAGCAGACTCAGAGAGGTTAAGTAACTTGCCCAAAGTCACACAACTAGTCTGTAACAGAGACAGCGTGACACCGCAAGAAGCCTCCAGCCAATGGGCTGCTTCTTTGTGGATGAAACAAACAGGAACCTCCACATCCTCTTTCCAGGGCCACTGAGGTGACACTCACCCTGTAGGCCTTGAGCTGAAGACACTGTGTCCCCAGGAACAGCCTCTGGCCATTTTGAGGACAGAGAATGTGGCCTGTTCCCAGGCCAAGGGCATGGTCTCTGGCTCATGGGCACAAAGAATCGGTCTTTAGCAAAGACTCGTGGATGCAGACCTTCCACACTTCCCTGCTCTCTAACCAGCCCGCAGCTTCCGAACACCCACCCTGGGGAGCTTCCTTCAGACTCTGGGAAAATGGATTCGGCACAACTTGTTGAGAAATAACCTGAAGACTGGGGACCAAGGAGCCGCTCTGGACAGAGGAGGGACTCAGAATCAAAGGGACACACTCAGAAGGTCTTACCCGTGTCACGGGCGACAGCAAACCCCGGGGACACAAGGAAGTCACCAGAATGCTAAATGTGCTTGGGGTGAGACAGGGCACTGTGGTTTTGCTTCTCTGTGCTTTCTCGTTGTCGTCTTTTCCAAACGCATTTCACCGGCACTAATTTTCCAGTGGGGGGAAATACCTTCACACGGAGAGACCTTCGTTCCGTACAGCCGAAACCGCTCCTGGACGCCATCGGAGCCAGGGGCCAGATCCAGGGATGGCGCAGGTGTCCCCGCTGCCAGGCCCCGCCAGGCCGTGCGGTCTCTGCCCCGAGGCGGCCCTTCCCTGAGGAGCCCTGGGAGTTGAACGTGAGGTGCCTGTCTTGACGGGGACCCTTTCCTACCACCCTTGCAGCCTTCCCTCGGGCGTGGCCGGGAGGCGTCTTGGCGGTTCTCTCCACGTGGGACCCTTCCTCATTGTCCCTGACGTGGAGAATCTTTGTCATCAGGTCACCACGTTTCCCCTGCGGGGTCTTCCTTGCAGGCTGGCAGCGGTGGGCCATGGGCATGACATCCTAGCCAGCAGCTGTCTGTGCTCATGTGCAGACAATGCAGCTAATGGGATGGCCTGACCAGGAAATCTGTAATTCAGTCATCCCTGGTCCAGGGGCCCCTTCCAAGTCAGGCAGGACCTCCACCATCCCCTACGGCCAGCGGAAGCCAGAAGTGCCAGAGACCAAGGCAGGAGCGCAGACCAAGGCAGGAGCACAGAGCAAGCCAGGGCGCCCCCCAGCCCACGGCCTCTGTCTCCCCCGAGCCTGCCCTGGGTCTCTAGTACCCCTGGATGTAGACTCATCAGCCACAGTTTCTGCTGTAGGGTCCTGGAGGAAATCTTCAGGGAAAACCCGTGCATTTGGACAGCATCTCAGCTGGGCTCCTGCAGCCCCAAACCCCAGATGGGAGCACACTTCCAAGAAGTGGGAGCAGCCCGCATCACGGCAGCTCCTTGCCCCATTTGTGTGGGTTAATCCTGGGGTTCCTTGTAGAGGGAAGTCTGGGGATGGGTTTCTGGTGGAGATGAGAAGTGAAGAAGGGCACAGGACACCCTGTTCCTATGCTTAGTTAACTCCTACCCCCATTTTAAGGAGGGGGAGACTGAGGCTTGGTGTAAGAGACTTGTCCAAGGCCATCCAGTCTGCAGCAGAGCCAGGATTACTACCCAAGATATTAGACTTCCCATGGAGGGGGTCAGGACCCCTGGAAGGGCCCCTCACCACTGGGAACTCTCCGTGAACTGGTCTTCCAGACTCTTTTGATCTCAGGTGGGCCCATTGTACAGTAGGAATAATCCACCTGTCCTGAGATAGTATGTGCCCTAAAAAGGAGCATAGAGTCAGATAGACCTGATTTACTGTGTGACACTGGGCAAGTCACTTAATCTCTCTGAGTCTTTCCTTTGCTGTAGCTGGGTACTAATGGTTGGGAGCAGAGGAGCTTTCCTTATGGGAAGGAAAGGGAAATCATATAATAAATTGTTAAAAGTATTCCTTGTATTGTCCTAACCAGCCTGGGGGTCCATTGTGTAATGAGGGTAGGAGAGACCCAGGCTCGCTAGGCACTGAGTAGCAAATCCTGGATGTGAACCCAAGTGATTAGCTCCAGAGTCTCTGAGAGCAGAGGCCTTCGTAAGGGAGAGAGTGTGACACTGGGGGTTGGCCTGGCCTGGCCCCTGGCCCAGGCCCGGACCTCAAGCCTTCAAGGGCCTCCGCACTTGCTGAGTCATAGTTTACCTTACCTGGGGCAGTAAAGGGGGCTGAGGAGGTTGCGCCCCAAAACTGACACCGGGAGGAGCTCAGCCTGTGTTATCTTGGGACAGGCAGCCCCCCGCCTCACTCGGCTGCAATCAGCTGGAGGGGACCCCTGCCCGAGTATGGAGGGCAGGACAAGTGTGTGCCCAACGCAGAGCCTGACATGCAGCAGGTGCTTGATAAAATGCTTGATACATTTGTTGAGCAAGCGAAGCAAAGCTGGCGAGTGGCCGAGGTCCCAGCCCCATCCCTGCTGCTTTTTCTGGCTCCTTGCCCCTGCTGCCTTTCCCTTGCTGAGCCGGAAGCCCCCTCCCGCTCAGAAGGCTCAGCACTGGCCCCTGCGGCGGCCGCCCTAAGCTGTGTGCAAAGGTAAAGGACCTGGCTCTGTGGCTGCAGGGCATGTGAACACCTGCCAAGCGGGTCCTTGTGTCTGAATGCATTCTTTGTTCCTTCTGAAGGACTTTGCCCATTAGCTGAGCACTTACTACATACCAGGGGCACGCCCCGCCTGCCCTCTCTCATGTACCCGTCCCGGAAGCCCCATGGGGCGAGTGCTGGGAGCATCCTCGTTTTGATAATCTGAAGATCAGAGGGAAAAGAACCTTGCCCAAGGTCACCCAGGGAGTAGCAGCCGGGATTCCAGCTCAAGTCTGTCCCCGTGAACTCATTCCTGACACCATACCGGGTCTCTTGCGTCGGAGTCGTGTCTCCACAACCAGCTCTGTTGGGGAGGTGCCTTCCCCCCCTGTTCCAGGGTCATGTTTTAGCCTTGGTAGCCTCCAGACCCATCTCAGGGCAGGCAGACTCCCTCTAGGTCACCTGGCTTGATTTCTTCTGCGCCAGCGCCCCCTGCTGGCCAGGAACTCTTCGGCTTTGTCCCTGCCCCCGGCACCCAAGTCCAGCCCCCTCAGTTTTGCCCTCCAAGCCCTGCCGCCTCCTGCTTTACCTTGGCTTCTGAGAGGCCAGACCTTCCCACTGCACCCACAAATCCCAGGATTCACGAGACAGCACTGGCCTGAGCTTGGCTTCTCTAGGCTGGGACCACAGGCTTCCCTGTTCCCTCCGTAGCTGATGTGTCTGCCGCTCCCGCTTGGTCCAGGTCTCTCCTGAACAAAAGAGACAGATGGTCCAAAGAACTGAGTAGACAGCTCTGATGGGGCAGGAGGTTTCTGTGAGCCTCCTTCCTTCTACCACCTGGGCTCTGGGTCCCGGCGGGTCCTGAGGGGGTGATGGAGAGATAGGTGGGGGATCAGGCGACCTCTGAGCCCAGGACCTCTCCTTGGCTGCCCCCACCAGCCACTCAGTGAACCCCCCAGATCTCGGAAAGCATGAGCTGGAGTCAGACATTCCTGGGTCCTTTCTGCAGTCGGCCACCTTGTGACTGTCTTCTCTCTGGGCCTCTTTTCCCCCACGGTAAACCGGGGAGCAGAAGCACCTCTTCTTGGGTGTCGGGGCCCGGCAGAGGGGTCAGCACAAAGTCGGTGTCGGTACCCCTCTGTGCAGTGCATGGGAGCGCTGGCTCAGTGGCCGTGACTGCAAGTGCGGGACCCCTGCTCATCCCCAGGCTGTCTTCCTCGCCCTCCTCTCCTCTGCAGGGTAACTCTGCAGGGGTGGGTCTGGGGGTTCGCCCATCACATGCGAACTGTCTGAAGTGGGAAGAACTCAGGGAGGGCAGATCTGCTTCCAACCCCGTTTCTGCCATGTCCTGGCTGTGGAAATCCAGGTTTCAGACTATTTTCTAGTCTGGGCCTCCGTTTCCTCTTTTGGAAAATTAGAGCAGTGACACCTGCCATTCAAGGGAGCGGCAGAGAACCCGCCTCACTTCTGGGTCTCCAGCTCCTCTGAGCCGCAGTCTCTCATAAGCATCTTAAGTTCAGCCTATTCCCCTCCCTGCCCTGAACCCCCATCTCAGTGGCTCGCCCCCTCCCCACCTCCATGCAAACCAAAATCCTGGACAGGGGCTTTCTTGATTCCTTCCTCTCCCTCACCCCTCGTCCCCAGCCCCCAACCCCAGCCCCTGGCTCTGCCCCAGGAGATTCCATCCTCATACACCCCTTTCTCGACACTCTTTCCTTCCTTGACTGCCTGTGGCACCATGCTGGTCCATGCCACTGCCACATGGACGGGTGGGGAGCCTCCCGGCAGGTCCCACATTCACTGGTTCCCTTCCAACGCCTTCCCCACACTGCAGCCAGTGTCATTTACCAACACACACAGTTTCCATGCTGAAAATCCTGCAGTGCCTTCTTGCTGCTTTTAGCATAAAGATCAAATGTCTTAGTGGGAGACTCTGCATTGTCTGGGCCTCCCTGGACCTCCCTGCTGGATCTCGGACCGCTTTCCACTTCCTCTGAGCTCCTGCCATCCCGGACTCCCTCTGCCAACCTTTGTCCATGCCATTCCCCCTTTTGGGGGGAATCCCTGCTGCATCATCACTGCGTTGCTGCCCTCCCGCCATCCAGATCACAGCCCAGGCACAGCATCTCCAGGCCCCAGGTGGGGTTACACTCCTCTGCTTCAAGCTCTCACCAGCCTGGGGCCTCTTCTTTGGGCCCCTTTCTTGGTTTATCATTGAGCCTACCTGTGGGTGATCCTCCGGAGGGTCCTCTGCCCCAGTAGACCTCAAGCTCCATGAGGGCAGGGCTGTGTCTGAGTCTGCTTGCCACCGCGTCTCTGGTCCCTAGTACAGAATCCAGAATGAAGTAGATGCTGGAAGATATGATAGTGGACCCTTGAACCGTCTGTGACCCTCGGTCTGTGTCCTGGATTTTGCACATCGGAGTGCTCAGGCTGATTGTGAATGAGTTCACAGTGTGGTGGAAAGTAACTTAGTCTGAGAATTAGGAAGCTCAAGTTCTAGTCCCGATTCTGCTGTGTAACACCAGGCAAATTATTGCCCTCTCTGTTTCTTTACCAAAGCACGATGAGGCTGTGTTCCCAGAGGTCAGAGCAGTGCCTTCCCACAGGGCTGGCCCAGGAAGAGCAGGATTGGGCGAGGTGGAGCGGAGTGGGAAAGGCATTCCAGGTGGGAAGAACGGCATGGGCAAGGGTGGGAATGAGCAGAGCCGGTGAATCCCAGGTGTGGCTGGACAGAGGGTGGGGGCTGGAGCCCAGGGGCTATAGGAGCAGAAAGAAAAGGAAGAAAAAAGGGTGGGGAGCAGGGACTGATTCTGCCTCCCAAAGTCATCTGGGGCCCCCACTGAATAGGATCTTTAGTCCCTTCCCTGAGAACACTGGCCCAGCTGGAAGGCGCCTTGATTGCAGGGCCCCTAATTACCCACCCCACCCAGCGCCTCCTGCCTCTGGCACAGTGGGTTAATTTCCTGTTCCCCGGAGCTGTCCTGTGAACAGTCCTGCCTTCCTGTAACCGACAGCTCTCGCATCAGATAGCAGTGAGGGCGAGTCCTCTGGGGGAATCCGAGGCTCCTGCCTGCCGCCCCGCAGTGCTGGGGAGATGGCATCACCGCTCAGGAACGTTGTGCCCAGACCCCCTCCCCGTTCCCAGCAGCCCTATCTAGTCTGGGATCTCGTGTCTGGCTCTGCCATCTCCTGCCCTGTGCCTCCCGCTGCCACCCGTGGCCCCACACACTGTCCCCTGGAGCTGGCTCCTCCGTTGTTTCAGGTCTAAAGGGCTCGGGTTTGGTGACCAGAGCCCCTTCAGGCTGGGGCTAGAATCCTGGCTCCTGAGTTGAGGTTTAGGTGAGTGCTGGGATCTTGGCTAGGGGGATGGGCTGCGAGTCTGGGGTGCATGTGCAAGAGGCAGCAGGCTGTTTGCAGAGCTTAGACCGAGATGAGCTGGAACTTGCTGCCAGAAAAAACCAGGATCCCTGAAGCGGTGGAGTCTGGGGAGTAGGGACTGAGGGTCTCACCGTGAACACTTGGCCTGCCCAGATGGCCCAGCTTCCAGGCAAAGGCGAGACGGAGGCAGGTAAGAGCAGCCAAGTATGGGGTGCTCTCCCCCTTCCTTCCTTCACTTCAACCCCAGGGGCTTCCTTTTGGTTTCTGCATTATTCAGAAAGGCAGTTCATTCCTGCCTCAGGACCTTTGCACTTACTGTTTCCTCTACCTGAAACCCTATTCATCCTGCTCTTTGAATGACTGGTGTCTTTGCTTCTTTCAGATTTCAGCTCATACACCATTTCCTCAGGCTTTCCCTGACCACCCCAGCCCGGGCATTCTCTACTATGACAGCACACATCAGTCAGTGTTGGAAATGATGGCCCTCACTTAATTAGCTGTTTCTTATTTGTCTCCCCCACAGATTACAAATTCTACGAGAGCAGAGACTGTGTTTGTGTCTTGTCTGCAGTATCTTCCAGCTCGGTGTCTGGCACATAGTCTGTGCTCAATAAATATTGAGGTCCCATGTCCTGGGCTTAGAAGTCAAGGTAATATGTCTTTTTTCAAATATGTAGAGTGTTTCCTGTCTCTGTGCCTTTGGATGGGCCATTCCTTCAGCCTCGAATGCCCTTCCCTCAGCTTTTCCCCGAGAAAATGGCTTCAGTGTCCAGCTGAAGTGGATGGGGAGAAAGATCACCCGGGCTCTCCCGTTTGGTGCAGGCGCCTATGACCACAAGCGCTTGCCGAGTCTGCATGTAGTTCCCCCGCCGAGGAGTTTCTTATCTATTGTGCTAGGCTGTTCCGTTATTACACAGTTGCCATTAGAAAGCTTTTTCTTTTGTGAGTGGCCTTCTTTTGTAAGCATGCTCCCTGACTGCCAAGTCTGCAACGACACAGCCCCCTGAGACAGGGGGAAGGGGGAGAGGGTCATGGGGATCAGAGGCACGGGAACTGAGTGGATACCGGGAAGTTGGTTAAGAGTGGTGGCTGGCCCAGTAGGGAATGAACTCCCTGTCAGCGGAGGTATGCTTTCCCAACAATCTCACTTCTCCACTCAACCCCCAGCTTCTCTCTAGGAAGAAGGAAAGCATCCCTCCTCCCTATGCCCCTAGGCGGTCATAGCACTGTTGGCCAGTGCTGAGACTGATGTCCAGGTAATGGGGTGGGGGATGCTCACAGGTGACCCTGGGCAGCTTTCCTGGAGTTGGATCCAGAAGGATGAGAAGGCATTGAACACCCAAGAGTTGGGGGAGAGAAAGAGAATGAGCAGAGACAGATGGAGAGAGAGAGAGGAGAATGCCGTATTTATTGCACTAAAAAATAGTTCAGTTCATCTGAATATATACGTGACAACAACAGCAACAGCAATAGTTAATATTTACTGGATGCACACTATACACATAATGCTTTCTGTGTCTCAGTCTTACGGGAGGCCCAGAGAGGGGAAAGGGGACCCTGGATCCCAAGCCTGTTGGCGCCCCTGTCTGCCCCGCTCCTGCACAGGCTAGATCTTCCTTTGTGGCCATCAGGCAGGAGGCCGAGGGTCTGATGGCAGGCTCTGCTGTCATTGTCATTGTGCACACGCGTACACAAGAGCCTCATTTTCGTAGGACGCTTGGCAGGGGCGTTGGAGAGACCCCCGTGTCTGTCCTGGGAGGAACCTCATGATCACTGGCCATGCCCTCCCTGCCCGGAGGGGAGAGGGCGGAGCTGGGGCCAGAGCCCCGCCTCCTTGCTGCCCGCCACACCAGCTCAGTGCCCTGGGCCTCTCACCTACTCTCTCCCCGAAGCCTCGCCCCAGACGGCAGGAGACAGCGGCACCCCGTTCACCAAGGCCCACCCAGAAACCAAGGCCCACACCGAGGTCCTTAGCTGGATGCTGGCCCACTAAGACAGTGGCATGGAACTGAGGTCTCTCCGGCTCCAAAGCACCAGCACTTTGATGTCAACGGCCCTTGACAGTTTATAAACTGTCCTAACCCCCAGCTTATTCGTTCTTCCATTCAACAGATATTTGTTGGGCCCATAGTGTATCTCGGGCATCTATCAGGGTATTGTGGAAACAGCGCTGAGCAGGTGGATTAAAGTCCTGAATGTAGAGCTTTTGGGCTGCTGGAGGGGCGGACATTATTCGTATAATTCACAAATAAATGTCTCCTGACACACTGAGCGAAGTCCTATCCGTGAAAGAAGGGTGCTATGGGAGCACAAGGCCTCAGGGAGGCCGGAAGAATGGACATTGTGCCCCTTTTCCAGATGACAAGACCGAGACCCACCCAGAGAATTTCAGTGACTCGCTCAAGGTCACACAGCTGGGTGAAGACTCTAGCCTGGGGAAGGTCAACTTCTAATGTGGAGCTGGTTCCATTACCCTGCAAAACCCGTAAGAGGGCAACTCACCAGACTTCCCTTGCTTCCCACCTGCACGCACAGACACACGCGCACAGATATGACTCTGTGACAGAGTGACCGAAGGCACGGGGTCCATGAGGATGGCTGTGGTGGAACAGGGAGATTCGTGGCCATGGCCCCGGAGCAGCTCAGGAGCCTGTCATTCCTGTGGCAGGGGCTCCTCTGTGTCTCCCCAGTTCCTGCCCCGTCTGCTGGCTTTTGGACACAGTCTGTGAGCATCCTGATGCCTGTCCGAGACATTTATTTTCAGCAGGAGTCAACCAGAGTTTAGTTCTGTTGTTTGCAAGTCAGAACCCTGATGAGTACAGATATTGGTGCCGTAATTGGGGTGCAGGCAGCAACCCCGAGGGAATCTGGGGGAGTCTGGGATTGGTTCCTGCCCTAGTTAGGGCTGAAGGCAAGGAACTAACAGCTAACAGTGAGGGGCGGGGCCTGGAAGCTCATGGTGCCCAGTGCTGGAACAGCTAATTAAAGGGTCCCTTGGGTTATTGAAAATGAAGTACCCACTGAAAGCCAAGATGTTAGAGGCCTGCCATAGAGCAGCGTGAAGGGCAGGAGGGATTCAAGCGCTGTGGGTTGGAATGTCTACTTTTAATGGCGCTGGATAGCTTAAAGAAAGAAAATAATGAACAGAAATCCCTAGAGCCTTCACGCAAGGCTTGGACTGAAACTCAGGAACTCTCTCCGACTGGGGAGAAAGAATTTCATCTCCCACCAAGACAGGGCTGAAACAACCCCAAACCAGACGGCCGATCTGTGCTGGTGGGTTGCCGAATTATCATATTTGTTGAATTCTCAATCTTTGCAGGGCTCTTACACACAATTTAAGGAGGGACTCCAGACAGAGTGAGAACCGAGAAGCAGAGTGTGGATGACAGACTCAACGAGGCAGACGCCCAAGCCCTGTGGAGTCAGCCGCGTTGGCCCAACTGTCCTGCTCGCCCAGCAGACGGGGCTGTCCAGCCTTCATGAAAGACTCCTTGCCTAAGATTATTAGCTCGTGAAGGGAAGCCAGCATTTCTCCTTGTCCCTCCAGGCTTATGACTAGATCAGATTCCAGCATGTTCCTGGGGACCAATTATAAAGTCACCCCTGGTAGGAGAAAGTTTATTTACTGACAGAATTACAAGACTTTGCTAATTTATCTTGACAAAATTCTAGGGAATACACGTGGGGATGAATTCTCAGAAGGAGTATCATTTTAAATTTGGAGGAATCTCTTGATGTTGATGAACCTGTCTGAGCTCTGGATTCAATGCTCTGGCTTGAGGAGTTGGAAGAATTTCCTTGATGTGAAAACTCAGAAGAAAGAAGTGTCCTCCCACCTCAAACTCTGACCCCTAAGAGAGCATGGAAGAGACTCCTTTCACCAAGACCTTGGGAAAGAATCATCCATGAGGGAAGTGCCAACCTCTTTGAAAAACCCTTCAATGGCCACTCTGTGGGCCAGGGATGCTGGTGGAAGTTGCCATAGTAAAGTGGGGCGCTTGATTTTGATGGAAATGGGAGGATCCTGGTGTACAGAGCCATGGGGTAGCACTCAAAGGTCAAAAGTTGGGTGGGCGTGGTGACCATTATAAGGAGCAGAGCCTCATGGTAACCAGGATGGCCTGAACTACGGGAGATATATATATATATATATATATATATACATATATACAAACATGATTCCTGATCACCCATTTAAGGCTGAAAGAGATGTGGAGCCCACTATGGTACCTAATGATTTGTACAATAAAAAAAGCTACATATCTCATGAACAGAAAATGACTTGAGCCATTATAATAAAAAATTTTCAGAACCTAACCCAGTCAATATGCAAAACCAGAGTCTGTTGAATGGAGTGGGCCCCCTTGAGAAAACACCCTGCAATAATAATAAATTTAATAATAATTTAATTCCTTCCAGCTTCTCTTGTCCTTCCCCAAAGCTATCTGTGGCCATATTTCAGGGTAGCGGAGTACTGGCAAAGATCCTAGATCTTTTGGGAATTGTTAGACACTAGCCCTGAACGAATGCTAATTCCTAAAGTCCCCGATTTCCCCTGAGATTTGCTGATTAGAGTGGGTGTTTATAGGGATCTGATGATAAATAGAATGTTGATTTGAGACTGCTCCCTGGCAGATAGCAGCTCTCTCTGTAGCTCCTTACCTGAGTTCTCTAAGTGTATTGTTAGAATAGAGACCCTCACAATTGGCGGATTTACTACACTGGCTCCCTGACCACGGAGCATGGGCACGCCAAGCGAAAGTTACTGTACGTTCCCAAACCACACCAAAATAGTAAGCCAGAGCAATAATAGTTCTTTGGTAGAATTACAGAGATTAGAGCTCCTGTCATTGAAAGATATAGGAGCAGTGATTCCATTTAAGTTTTTGGTTTAGACAGTGCATAAGATGCATGAGTCTTCAAAAAATGAAAATGGATTGTTATAATAAATCAGGTGGTGATTCCAATTACAGTTCCATCATGTTCCAAATGTGGTCTCGTGACTGGAACAAATGAATGTGATCTGGTACTCAGAGATTTCCCTCCTCCATCTTTATTACGGGAATGGGAGAAGTGCTTTGATTTCTCACGGCAGGGACAGCAGTATACCTTGCATCTTGCTGTAGTGTGATGTCACCTCTCCGACTTCATGTCTAATCAACACATTAGTTCACGGGCCCTGGATCATTTCATCATTCCGCAGGGCAGCACACGAGTCTAGTACACTGGTGGTACAGTACGGATAGGACCGAGAGATCATTAAATGGCACATACCTTGGGGTACAATTGTGTTTTGGTGGAGGTGGGAAGGGGGCAGAATAGCCTGAGAAAGGAAAGGGAACCCAGATAAGCTTCTGGAAAACTAGTAATCTGGGAAATTCAGAATATCCACTTCAAAATGAAGACTAGGTTGTTAAACTTTGCATCTCTGGTCATTAAGAAAGGGGCACATCCCTTGGTGGGCTACTTTGAATTTTAGAGGCAACCTGTACTGCATTTGTATATACTTCTTCAAGGCGTTTCCTGAATGATCAAAAAAGCTTCTGGCTTTAAATGGGGTCAGAGATAAGGTTAAGACTTCAAGCCGTGTCCTTCTGATACATTCAATTCAGTGGTGCTTGAAGTGTCTGTGGCTGATTGAGGTGCTGTATGGAGTTTTTGGCCAGACCGGATGGGAAAATGAGAGTTCATAGGAGACCCTCCTTCACTTTGGGAGCAAAGCCCTGCCTTCTCTGGCAAATAACTATTCACCGTTTGTGAAACAGCTCTTGGCTTGGCCCTTGGCACTGAGGGCAAACACCTGACCGTAAACTCAGACGTAATCGTTAGTCCAAAAAACCTGCCGTGTCATCTGGTCCACCTAGCCACTAAATTGAGAGCACCTAGCAATGCTCCTTCATCAAGGGGAAATGGTGTAAATGGGTCTGGACCTAAGCAGGTCCTGAAAACACAAGTATGTCGCATAAGCCGGGGGCTCTACCTTGCAGCGTGCTCTGTCTTTCTTAGCCTGCACTTCTATTCTCATAGGAATTCCCTAGAGGAGCTTATCGAGGAGAAAACATTCTGAACCTGTTAACAAATGGCTCTGCAGGGTCTCCTGCACCAGCTGGGTAGAAGTGGGATGCTGGGCTATCATAGCCCATTTAGAGCCATCCTGGAAGGACAGAATAGGGAGATCTTCCCAGGGAGCCCGTTAGTCTGTCTCTAGGACTGGAAGAACAAAGGCCTACATTGTACAACGATTCATGGTAAGTGATAGTGATTCTGCCAGATGGACTGGGACTTGGAGGAGAGAAGGTTGAAGGCTCAGTGGAAGGGGAGCTTGGGAAAGAGGTAGGAGATTGGACTCTCAGGATGGGTCCAGCTCCATAACCATACTTATGTATGAGTACATTCTGAGAACATTCACCAGAACATTCACCAGAAGACCCTGGAAGGGAGAACCTTAATAAACAGGTAGACCAGATGACCTCCTTGTAGGGCGAGTTAGTCCCTTTCCTGGTCACCCCAGTGCTCACTCAATAGGTCCACTGACAAGACAGACATGGATGTCATCTGGTGGTGGTAGATAGACAACACTGAATTTCTTTCTTCATGGGAGGGAATAGCAAGCTTTCCTCATTGGAATAGCCATTTACTCTGGATTTTGGATTTATTTTCTGCCTGCCATAATTCCCCCAGCAGCACCACAGGCAGACCCTCTGGATACCTTGTCCACTGTACGGTATCTCCTACAATGTGGCTATAGACAAAAGACTTCATTTTATAGAGAGGAGTAAGCCAGTAGACTGGAGATAATTGCATCCCTTGGTCATACCAGATACCCCATTGCCCGGAAGCAGACGGATGTATAGAATTATGGAATGACCTAACGAAAAAGTTAGTTCTAGAGCCAAGTGGAATTAGAAAGATTATGATGTCAGGAGGTCATGCTCTAGGATGCCATAGACACTCTTAACTATTTTTCTCAAAGCTTAGAATGCATGGCCAGGGGACCAAGGAACAGAGCAAGGGCGGCCCCACTCATAATTCCTCCTAACAATGCTCTCCCCAAACTTGAGGTGTAGAAGTGTTAGTACCCAAAAAAGGGGATGCTTCCACTAGAGGATGTAAGAACATGTGCGTTCAAGAGGAGGCTGGAAATGGTCAGTTGGCCACGGGAAACTCCTTACGTCCCTGGGCAAACAAACAGAAAAGGGGGTTACGCTTTGATTGGGGTTATTGATTCTGATACTCACAAGCAAATCAGTGGGGAGTAATAGGGACAGCAACTGTCTTAGACTAAGAGAGTTAAGTGAAGTCGCCATCATCCTAGATGAACTTCCAAGGTCTTAGCTCCATAGGAATGACTGTTGTGTAGACCTTCCTGGGTCCTCCCCAAGGAAGGAGGAAATTATTTGATGCAGAGTAGCAGAAGGAAATCTGTAGCACTGCCTCTATTTCCTTTTCCTCTTCTTGTCATATATGTGCTAATATATTTCCATTTAGCCATTCTTAATCTCTAGTGCACCTGCCGTCATCTGGAGAATCTCGTTAAAATGCAGATTCTGCATGAGGAGGTCTGTGTTGAGGCCCGAGATTCTGCACTTCTAAGCAGCCTTTCCTGACCTCTTTATATAAAGCAATTCTTTCCAAGTCACTATCTTTGTAATGATCCGGCTTTTTTATTTTTTCCCAACTTCAAGGCAGTGATCGTTGTCTGAAGTTATTTATTCATTTATTTAGGTGCTCATTTGCTATCTGTCTCTTACACGGTGTGAATCCCATGGGGAAAGAGACCTTGAATTTCTTACTCGTCTCTGTGTTTGCAGCCCAGAGCAAAGCACGGGGCACAAAGTAGGCGCTTTATCAATAGCGGTGACATGAATAAATGAGTGTGACTCGGGCATCCCTTGCACTCCCATGTGGACCTAGAAGCACCAAACACACGCAAGGATATACGCCTGCACAGGCATATACAAAATATCATTAGACCGAGTGGGAAAAACACACAGGCCGGCGAGTGTAGAGATTTGCATGCACACACAGACTGGTGACCCACACGTATCTGCACAGGGAGACACACCAGAGCATAGCACGAACACACGTGCTCACACTCTTCCTCCAGGAAACTCAGGCAGGCATCAGAGTCCCAGACGTCACTGGCCAGTCCTGCAGCGCCTTGGGCTAAGGCCCCTTTACGCCACCTTCCTGTTCTCTCAAGCTGGTCAGAATTGCCCCAACCCAGGCAGAGAAAGACCCCTTCAGCTTCCTTGCAGAAGGACCCTGCAGAAATCTCCCTCCCCATCTGAGCTAGTGTATCGGTCAGTGCCTGGGGTACAGAGTATGCAGAAGGCGGTGTCTGGGGCTCCTTCTCCCCAGCGCTGGCCAGGTACAATGCGGGGGCCCAGTGGGTTGTCAGTCCCTGGATGGGAAGCCTGCTGTCAGAGAGAGGCAGGGCCTTGTCCACCATCACGCAGAAAAGTTCCAAGGCCCAAATCAGAGCTGTTCTGAGCGTGGTGAGTCTCCCTATGACTCAGGGCCCTGGGGCCTGCTCCTGCGTGCCCCGTCCCGGGCCCCTCTGTGGAAAGGGGTTGTATGCTGCTGCCCGGCCCCAGTCTATTGTGTTTGCAGTTATCTGGCCAGGAAGCCCAGAAGCTGCTGTGAGCAAGTTTCAGCAGACGAACCTATGTCTCTGCGGAGAGATCATTGCTCCTGATAATCCCCCAGGAAACCCTGCAACTCACCTCCTCCTTGGAGCCCCCCTACCTGCTTTGAGTCCCCTGAGCAGTGGTCACTCAGGCTGGACAGGCCTGTTCTACCTATGGCTGGAGTCCTCTCTGCATCTGCCCAGGTAGGGGTAGGGAGGGACGGTCAGGGCCCGCTTGTACCTCTGGCAGACGGGGAGCTCACCACCTTCCAAGGGTCCCAGTTCCCCTGACCGTGGAGAGTCCTGCTTTTAAATGACTCCCATCCCACCTGTCCCTGTTGCTCCGGGACAGCCCTCTTGAACCCTGACACAGGGCCTGTGTCTTCCCTGAATCTTCCCATTCCCCTGTGAATGCACCTTTCACTTCCTCCAAAGAGGACATGCTTTCAAGTTTCCCACCATGTACTCAGCATGGCATGAGCCCTGGGCCTCTGTGGTGACCGCAGAACATAGCCTGTTCCTTGTGGGGTGTATGTTTTCCTGACAGAGACAGCCCATAGGGAATTTTAAAAATACAAATGAGGGACACCTGGGTGGCTCAGTCATTAAGCGTCTGCCTTCGGCTCAGGTCATGATCCCAGGGTCCTGGGATCGAGCCCCGAATCAGGCTCTCTGCTCAGCAGGGAGCCTGCTTCTCCCTCTCCCTCTCTGCCTCCCCCTTGCTCTCAATCTCTCTAAATATAAATAAAGTCTTTAAAAAATTAATTAAAAAATACAAATGAAAACAATATTGTGATCATTACGATAATATTCTTTTTTTTTAAAGATTTTATTTATTTGTTTGAGAGAGAGAGCATGAAGGGGGGGTGGGGGCCAGAGGGAGAAGGAGAAGCAGACTCCCTGCCAAGCTGAGAGCCTGACATGGGGTTGGATGCCAAGATCCTGGGATCATGCCCTGAGCAGAAGACAGACACTAGACCGACTGAGCCACCCAGGTGCCCCATGATAATATTCTAAGAAAGAAACAGTGTCTTAGTGTATAGAAAATGGTGAGGTGGGGACCCCCCCCCCCCCCCCCCACGCGNTTTGGTAAAGGGGACATTTCAGCTGTGGTCTGGAAGGCAGCTATGCTCACCACTATACCACCAGTGCTCAGCTGTGGTCTGAAGGATAAAAAAGAGCTACTCTGAGAAGAGCTGACCCTCACGTGGCCTCAGGACACTGCTCTCCTCTCTGCAGCACTGAAGAGAAAATCCGAGTCCTGGGTCCGACGCTTACCAGCTGCATGAGTGTGTACATGCTTTGGAGGTCTTGGTGCCTCCGTGTCCTCCTCATATATTTAAATGTGTGCCTACTTATGCCTCCTCGAAGGGCTGTTAGAAGGAACCTGCAAGATATTAAATTCCATGCTGTGACCAGAATCACCCACCTCCCCAGTTTGGAAAGATCAGTCACAAGTCTCTTAATTTTCTGGCTAATTGCTCAAATTCCTGCCTGTACAACTTAGCGGGAATCCAGCATCTGACTGAAGCCATTGCTTGCTCTTGTCCAAAGGCACCCATGAATTTTTTCTGTCCAAAGAGGGGACTCTGGCCTCCAATGCCAGAAAGAGAGACTAGTTCTCATCAGGCCATTGGTGTTACTGCTCTAGTTGCTACCACCTGGGGGCGCTGTTGAAGACGAATGCTGCCAGCCTCATGGACCCTGGGCCTCCTTCTGATGGAGCCTGTGATTCTGTGATCGCCACAGACTGGAGCCAAGGTTATAGCTTTCTGAGACTCACACCCACACACTCTTTTCCCCAAAGCAAACCACTTTACCAGGCCAAACAGGGCTTCCAACCTCAGCCTTGTGGAAATGCAGAACCAGCCCTCCTACCACTATCCCAGACCCTGTGGTGACCAGGTCATCATTTCCGACCCTCCCCTTACTCATGGAGAGTGGGACAGGTACTTGGTGTCTTTCCCGGGCAATGGGTCATCCCAGACTTTAAGACACAGCCCTGAACATGGAGGATTCTTGGTCTCTCTTGAGACCGGCTCTGCAAGGGGATCTGGACCCCAGGAGAGCTTCCTCTACCCTGGCCAGTGACACACACCTTTCCAAGGGGGCACCTGTGTCTGCACCTTCCACAGAGAACTGGCCGGGAGACCCTCTCACCACCAGCCCTAACTGAAACCGCCCCTCCCAGGCACTCTGGTACAGATGCACCCTCCATTTCATCCTCACGGAGCAGCCAGTGCAGAAGGCTGGGAGGGAATGGTGTCTGGTTTGGGCCGAGAAGAGCGTGGCTGCTTCAGGAAGGACAGGTGTTGTTAGATTCTGAGTCCAGTCTGGGTTTCCCATCAGCACTTAAAACACAGCTGAGGCCCCTCACTTAAACTCTGTTTGGGACCTGCCTTCTGGACTCAGGCTAGCCCTCTCCACAGCATGAGAGAGCAGCCTTTAACGCCTTCCTGAGCCGTGGTTAAGAGGCCCTGCCCCCTGCCCAGTGCTCACCTGGACCTTTTCAGATGGACCGGGCAGGTCTTCTGCAGCATCTTCTGCAGGGAGGGGAAGGGGAGCAGGGAAGGGGCATCTGGGCTGGGTAGAAGCAGACGTTCCATCTGGCAGGCAGGTGGGCAGGCAGAGCCCCTGGGCTGAACTAAGGAGAGGCCAGATTGCCGAGCCCAGCTGAGGAAGGGGGAGCAGGCAGTGCCTTGCCTACCAACATTAAGGTCCTCATCCCTGCAAGGTCCGAGTTGTGTCCACAGCACACCGAGCCGCAGCCCTGACTCTCAGATGGACGGCAAGTGAAGGCTATGGTGTACTTCGCAGTCGTGGGATCAGCGGTGGGCAGCTGGCGGGGGCCCACTCATGAACGCACGGGCTCCTGATAGCAAGTGCGACATTGGCATGGACACCCCAGCACATCCCCCTTCCAGAACCCCAAATCTGAGCTCTTTCAGTCAAGTTGGGTAACCTTCTCCAAATCCAGGGTACAAACTCCTCTCGTGTCTCGGAAAGACAGGGTGAGCAGGCGTAGAGAGAAAATAAACATTTCCTGTCTGTCCTAGACAAGTCAGGCTGCCTCTGTGGGCTGCAGCGCCCTTCCCTCCCAAATGACCTTTGAGCTTCCTCCCAGACCTGACATCAGATGACATCCAATGTATAGTAAAAACAAAAACAGCCAAGCTTTCGAGCACTCGTCTGATTAAATCCTCCTGAGCTAGGATGAATATTATCCCCACTTTATGGAAGAAGAAACTGAACTTAGAAAGGATAAGTGAATTGCCCAAGGTCACTCACGGGTTAGGGGCAAAGCCGAGACTCAAACCCGAGACTCTCCGAGTGCGGAGGTCAACATACTTAACTCATCTACTACGACATCCAGGTCTGCCTTGTGGACAGTGTTGAGATTATCTAGCCAATGCTAGTTTATTACTGGTCTTTGCTGATAAGAATCGAACCATCCCTTGTCCTGGTTTTGGGCTCTGTGGCTTTAAGAAAACTTTTTTCTCTTCCTGCTGTAGTTTCTGAAGAAACTGGCCAAGCTGGCTCAGAACCGCCAGCCAAAAGATCTCCGCGTAAGTCAAGCAGGCTCTTGCCTAAGAAAGCAGATGTGTGTGTGTGGAGGGGAGGGACCAGGGAGTAATTAGGGTGATATCTCGTAGGGGGAAGCATGCCTTCTTCTCGGGGGAAGATGGCGGGCCCATCTGTCAACAGTGCCTCCTTGACTCTCTTCTCTGGGCTGGCCCCGTGGGGGGTAAAGGGATGTCAGGAGCGCAAAGATCCCTCCCAGGTCCAATGCTCTCACATGAAGACACCAGCTCTTCTTCCCCTGCTCCCCTCCCCCATACCCTGGAGCTCAGATTGTGTTAGGAGAGATAAGATTTATACACACCAAAGTGAAGTAATAATGATTTGTGCCAAGTGTGTGGTCTATCTACTCATTAATAAGCATTTATTGAGTCTTCTTGGGACCAGGCACTGGGCTAAGCAAGAGGGATACAGAGATGAAAGCGCCCCTTCCTAGCACGGACCAGTGGGAAGGACAGGCTCGCTGACCGGCCATGGCCACAGTAGGGGCAAGAAGCCCAGAGACTTCGTGGTAGCACCCAGTAGGAGCCAAGCTAAATACTTGGGCTAAAGACTTTTTTCGGATTTCCAGGTTAAGTCCCTCCAAAGTTCGATGAGTTAGGGCCTATTACTGGTCCCATTTCATGTGTGAGGGAACTGAGGCTTAGCAGAGGTTTGCAACTTGTCCAAGGTCCTGAAGCTTGTAAGACGAGGCAGGACACGAGTCACGGAAGCATGGCTTTAGAGGCCAAGTCCTCTGGTGCCGGACTCCAGGCTATCGGTGTGTGCATGGTGGAGAGCACACGGCGTAGGAAGGGCTCGATTGTGAAGAGCCCCAGGTGCCTTGTGGTTTCATCCTGGAGGGAATGAGGGATGCCTGCCAATCCCGTGGTCAGGGAACAAGTGTCACTGGGGATGGTGGGCTTGAGCTGGCCACTGCGGGTCATGGGGGAAATAGCAGGGGCAAGAGGAGGAGGAAGGAGGCTTCCCAGCATGGATGGAGAAGGTACGTGTGGAGCGTTAAGCACAGGGAGCATTGGAAAGGCGAATCCTTGTATTCCAGACTCAAGGTTGTCGCTGGGGCCATCAGTGCTGGCTGTGTGGACAGGGGCTGGCCCAGGCAGGTGGGGCTCTGGGATGCTATGGGCCAGGCACAGTGTGGCTGTAGGATGAGCAAGACAGACATGGCCCCCGGCCTTCACGGAATTTTCAGGGCAGGAACTGAGACAGACATGAATCAAGCAACCACAGGCACCCATGGGTGAGTGCAAACAACCCAGCGGCCCCCGGGGGGGAGTGTGGGCTGGTGGGAAACGTGAGAAGCAGCCCTTGGCTTGATCTCTTGGGGATGGGTCAAGGGGAGAAGGAGAAGCATTCCGGGCAGAGAAAACAGCAAGAACAAAGCCTCAGAGGCAAGGAGAATGGTGAACTGAAGGAAAGCAAAAGGGCCGGGGAGGCTGGTGCTCAGGGAGCTGGGGCGGATGGTATGAGGCGCCACACGTTGGGGGTTTCTCGGGAGAACAGTTGGAAGATTGCGACGCACGCTAAGCAGGCAAATGACATAGACAGATGTGTGTTCTAGAAAGATCCCTCCAGCTGCTCTAAGGAGAGTGGAATGTGGGGTAAGTGTGGCCTAGGGAGATCAGTTAGGACCCCTCACAGGAGCACAGGTGGGGAGTCCTGGGTGGGTAATGGGGCTGTTTATGGACATGGGGTCTTGGGAGGGGAAGCAGGTTTGAGAGATGGAATCATGAGATGGTTCTAGACATGATAGGTTGGAGTTGCCCTGGAGATACCCCGTGGAGGCATTTGGGTGTCCGGGCCCAGAGCTCAGGGGACAGGTCTGGACTGGGACGTAGCTCTAGGACTCATTGGCCAGAGCTGGCAATTCAACCCATTGGTTGAAGGAGAGGAGGTGGGAAAGAGGAGAGGGCTCAGGACAGAACAGCAATGCTTGGGTGAAGGAATAGCCAACAAAGGGGATTGAGAAGCTGTTGGCAGAGCAGTCCAGGGAGACGAGGTGACAGACAGCCCCCAGCAGAGAGTGGTCAGCGGGGGGACTGGGGCGGGAAGTTCAGGCGGGTGGAGAACCGCACAGAGCCTGTTGGATTTCGGGAACGGAGTCACTGGTGACTTGAGCAGAAGCCATCTGGGTGGAAGGTAGAGGCAGAGGCAGCTCCTTGGGGTGGGGAGCAGGGGCGGGGCCGAGGAGAGAAGACCTGGACGTAAAGTTCACCACGAAGATGGGGTTGAAGGAGAAGCTTGCAGAAGAAGGTCGGCTTTGTCTGCTTGGTGGTTGGTTTCTAGGATGGGAGGAGCTGGGAGGTTTAAGGGCCCGAGAGAGGAAGGCTCTGGTTTCTTTCACAGAGTAGACCCCCCGAGGCTAAGAACAGCAACAACAAAATCCAGAAGGGCCCTGGGAGAAATGGAATTAGTTTTTTAGCTGAGTCGCAAAAAGGCAAGCCAGCAATTGCCCTATGGCTCTGCCAGGGAAGGTCAGAGAAAGGCCTCCCCAGGGATGGAGAGGGGAAGGAAGTGAGGGGGAGAAAAAGCAGCTGTGGCCGTGAGCTTTGCATGGGAGGGGGGAGGGGCATTCTCCAAAGGCACACAGGAGCATTAAAGGGGGGAAAGTTAAAAGTGAGAACAAGTAATAAAGATTCTTATATGCAGCTGAGGCTTTCTCTCTGTGTATTTTGAGATCATATTTAAAGTTTGGTGTTTGAACTTGACTCTTAGCAGCAGTAGCTTGGAGCAAAAGGGTTCCAGCTTGGAAAACAGGAGCTCTGGCTGCTCGTCCGGCTCTCCCATTAACTGGCTTTGGGGGCCTGGGCCTCAGTTTCCCATATGTAAGTTGGGCTGGTGGTGCTTCTGATATTTTTGTGGGAAAGGGTTTGACGATCTTGCTACCTGCTGGTGGCTTGGTGCTTAGCATGTTTACTGCATGAAGTAGTAACAACACCGATCATGGGAATCATTGCTAAAGTATATTTCATGTCATCTCTGTGATCTGCGCTGCCAATAACTTTGGGTCCTGGGCGCCTGGGTGGCTCAGTGGGTTAATGCCTCTGCCTTCAGCTCAGGTCATGGTCTCAGGGCCCTGGGATCGAGGCCCGCATCGGGCTCTCTGCTCGGCAGGGAGCCTGCTTCTTCCTCTCTCTCTGCCTGCCTCTCTGCCTGCTTGTAATCTCTCTCTGTGTGTCAAATAAATAAATTCCTTTAAAAAAAAGAGATATAACTGTCTAGGTATATTAAAAAAAATAACTTTGGGTCCTGTGGAGTGGTCATCATTCCTATTTTATAGATGAGAAAACCGAAGCTCACTTGCCCAAGGTCACACTGCCTGGAAGTGGCAGGGCTGGGATTCCTCTTTGCCATGGCTCCTCTGTCGGGGGCAGGCACACAGGCCACTTATCCTTCAGAGGAAAGCATGCCCACTAGCTCTGGTGGGGTCCCTCCTCTGACCACAAGGCTGTACATGGGCGAAGGCCCAACTAGGCCTAATGGCCAAACTTAGAATTGGGATGAGCAGGCCACAAGGAAACAGCATCCCAAGACTGAGGGTCATCAGGGGGAGAGGGAAAGCAGTGGATACTGAGGCCAGAGACCAGATCATGGAGATGCTGAAGGCCAAGTCAAGGGTCTGAGCTGGACCCTGTAGTCATGGGGAGCCATGGAAGGTTTGGGAGGGAGTATCCACAAAACCGATGGCAGGATCCACACTAGACAGGTGGGGACGAAGCTGGAGTCCAGCAGGGAAGGAGGGCAAGCAATAATCCCCAAGGGGATCTGTGGGATTTGAATGGGAAAAGAGCAGAAGGGCTGGCCTGCGGGAGGTGCTGACCTTTGCAGGACCCAGGGAGGCTGCCCACTCCCCTGGAGAGGGGTGGGCAGCCTGAGCAGGCAGTTCAGCTCCGAGCCGTCAGAGAGGTCGGTTAGAACACGTCTGAGAGTGTTTGTCTCCGTAGGATTTTGTGGTCTGTTTACAAACCGATCTGCCTTTGGCTGCAGCTGGGAGTTTGCGAAAGCCCTAACCCACAGCTGGCTTGGCCTCACTGGGTCTCTCATCCCACGGCCCTGGGGTGCCTTGATGGGTCGCCTGGCCTCCCCTCCATTTGTTGTTGAGCTTCAACTTTAAGGGCACTGCATGTCTCCCTGCCACCCAGCCTCCAGGGCCCAGGGCTGCGAAGACCCCGGTGGAGACTTGTCCTGGGTTCAGCCTCCGGGCACTTCCCCTCCCCCCACATGCCACATCACTGTGTCCCCTGCCACACCCTCACCCACTCGGGAGTCAAAGCATCACTGAGGCCCTACTCTCACCCCCCATTAACATTGCTTTTCTTTCCAAGCGCTCGACATCTATTATGTAACGCTCCTCCGACCTTGCGAGACCAGCCGCTGAGCCGCGGGCCCTGACCCAGGTCTCCCAGCTGGTTGGAAAGCCGGGACCACAGCGAGAGCACCTCCTGCCACTGCCCGGGGCTGAGGGAGCCTGAGGCATCGAGCTGGAAAAAGGCCTGAGACACAGGACAGCTGGGTTCCAGTTCTGGCTCCGCTGTCCTCATTCACAGTGTGACCCAGAGTTACCCCCTCACCCCCTTGGGCGGGCAGGACAGGAAAGGGTTGGCTAGGCCACGTTCACCTTCCTTCCCACTGCAGAGAGCCTTTGGCAAGGCCGGAGCAGATCTGTCCTTGGGCAGACATCCCCTGGCCCTTGGGCGTGCCCAGCCCGTGCTGGGACCACTATGGCAGGGCCTGTGGGGGCCTCAGGGCCTGTGGGACCAGTCCCCAGACCCAAACAGGCAGCATCCAACAGGCCACCGGGGTTGGCGAAGGGCACTGCGTCTGTGGCAAGCCCACATCTCACCCCCATCACCTACAACCTCTCCCTTTACCCCGCTGGGGGTGGGGGCGGTTGGCTCTGTCTGACTCCTGACCCTTCTTGCCCTTGTTATGCGAATCGCTCGGCCACACACAGCACAATCCTTTCTTCCTTTGCCTTCCTCTGCTGTCTTTTCTTGGAGGTTCAGGTGCTCCTCTGAGGGTGGACAGGGAGGGACAGACAGGGAGGGACAGCCCAGGCCCGAGAGAGTGGAGGGCCCCAGAACAGCTCTCTGGAGGAAGCCCTAGGCCAGGAGCCAGGCAAGGCCCCTGGCCCAACCCTTGTCGCCCTTGCCGGTGGGCCTCCTGTCCTCCTTCAGGGTCTGTCCTCAGAGTCCTCAGGCCCAGACGCACCCTGTGCCCGCAGACCTGCCTGTGAGGAGGACCCGCCGGCAGAGCCCAAGTTGAGTCATGCACAGGATTCCCTGCCCCAGAGACCATCAGAGCCGGAAATGGCTTCAAGGCCCGTCTCCCATCTTCTATGTGACCCAACTGGGACCCAGACAGGTCAGGGGCACGTCCAAAGTGAGATCTGAAGCCAGTCCTTCTAACTTCCAGACCAGCCTTCCCCAGCGTGATGCTATGTGCTCAGGACCACGACCGCTGTAATGATTATGATTATGATCATTTCTATTGTCATTTTGGTTGTCACTGCTTCTGGGGTGGCACCACTTTGGGCCAGACACTCACTTAATCTTCCCTACAATGGCCAGATGCAGCCGACACTCTTGTCCCTGTTTGGCAGAGGGGGCAGCCAGGAGGCCGAGGCTGCATGATTTCCCCTGCGGTTCCCCGGCGCCGGTGGGTGGCAGTGTGGGGGATAGTGCTCCCGGAACACGGAGCCCCAGTGCCAGAGGCCATTCTCTGCTCCTCAGCTCTGGGGCCTGGAAGGGTGGCTTCCTCTCCCTGAGTCTTAGCTGTGTCTCTTCTAGAACAGAGCTACCCTTTCCTACCCTGGGGTGGCCGGGATCAGGCCGGTAGCGCCGCCTAGCACCTACACCTGTCACTGGCTGTGTGTCCTCAGCAAGTCCCTCAACCTCTCCGAACTCTGAGGCCTTGTTTAGGGATGGGGAAAGCAGCCCCCATGTTGCAGGGTTGGGGGGGGGATTACGATAGCACACACTGGCAAGGAGATGCTGCTGCTCAATTAGCCATAGTGGTTTTTTTTTTTTTAAAAGATTTTATTTATTTATTTGACACACACAGAGAGATTACAAGTAGGCAGAGAGGCAGGCAGAGAGACAGGGAGAGGAGGAAGCAGGCTCCCCACAGAGCAGAGAGCCCGATGCGGGCCTCGATCCCAGGATGCTGAGATCATGACCTGAGTCGAAAGCAGAGGCTTTAACCCACTGAGCCACCCAGGCGCCCCATAGTGGTTTTGAAAGTGACCAGGGCTCTGTGCTTGGGTGCTCAGTTGGCTTCCGATTATCCACCATATTGTCCGTATGGCTGTGGCAAACACCTTTCGTTTCCCTTGGATTATTTCCTACCAGTCAAGTGCTGAAGACTGGTTGTTGCTTGGGTTAAAGTGCATAGATTCACACAAGTGAGCAGCTTCTTATTAAGAGATGGACCTGTGGGGGCGCCTGGGTGGCTCAGTGGGTTAAGCCTCTGCCTTCGGCTCAGGTCATGATCTTAGGGTCCTGGGATCGAGCCCCGCATGGGGCTCTCTGCTCAGCGGGGAGCCTGCTTCCTCCTCTCTCTCTGCCTGCCTCTCTGCCTACTTGTGTACTCTCTCTCTCTGTCAAATAAATAAATAAAAAATCTTAAAAAAAAAAAAAGAAATAAAAGAGATGGACCTGTGTGTGAATCCCCACTGGGCCATTTGCAAGCTCGAAGCCTTGGGCAAGAGACCTCCCCTCTCTTGACTTCAGATCTCTTCTCTGTCAATCTGTAATACTACCTGTCTCAAGGGATTGCTGCCTGACCTGAAGGCAGTCGATACCACCGACTTGCTCTGATCACCCTTCTTCCAAAGCCACACAGTCTGTGTAGTTGGGGTCCGTCTCAGCCCCTCCTCTGGGACACTCTCCGGGGCCCAAGCCAGGGCTGGATTGGAGAAGGGGCAGAAGCAGTGGTGGCCCGAGACCTTACGCAGGTAGCAGGCAGTGGGCACGGGAAGAAGGGAGGGAGGCCCTCGGATAGGGGTCTCAGATGGCTCCCCATGCCCTAAATGAGGCCTGCTGACTCCTGGCTATTTCGCCGTCCACCTCCATGCTCGGCTCTGCCCTTTGCTCCCCCCAAGACTGCCTTGAGTCGCGTGGCCTTCTCTGCCAGGGGACCGTGACGAGGTTGAAGTTCCTTCTTCTCTGTCTCCCTGGGGCACCATGTTCCTCCCAGAATGATTGAATAGAACGAACATGGGCATTTCAGGGCTGGTCAGATACGGAGGCAGGCGGGTCAAGGCCAAGTCCCTGCTCCTCCACCCACTGACTGTGTGACCTCGGACCAGTCACCTCTCCTCTAGGAGCCTCAGGTTCTCCACCTGCCACCTCTGCCACCTCCTCAGAGAGGCCTTCCCTGACCACTTTGTCCCAAGGGGCCTGCCCCAGCCTGCCTCCCACCTGCCCCCTCATTTCTGCCACGGTGCTGACCACCGGGCACAGTTACCTTGTTTGTCCCTTTTCTGCTGTCTCCCCGCTCCATGAGAGTGAGGATCTTTTCCTGTTTGGTTCCTTGCTGTCTCCCCAGAATCTAGCAGGGTGCTGGCACACAGTAGGCACTCAAAAATATTTGCCGAATGAATGGGTGGACGGTTAAGTGAATGCGACAGAGTTAATCATTCCCACCCCAAGGGCGTTTAGAGATGAAAGGAGATGAGGCACGAAATGCGCCCAGCCCAGCACATGGTGGGTTCCGTCGCGTCAGCGGACTTCGGACCTGCTGTTGCCATCCGAAGGCAAACTTTGCAGCTGCCTCCCAGGAAGCGGGGCCTGCGGCGGAGGGCAGGACAGCTCAGCGGCTCTCCCCGTGCGGCTCCCCCTTCCCGGCTGGAGCTCGGCCCTGTAATTGTTCCCGGCTCCTTGGCAGCCTCTGCAGCCGGCTAATGAGTTTGCACCCGACTGGCCCCTGGGCCGGGCTGCACAGCCCAGGCCTGCCTGCCCATCTGCAGGCAGACAAAGGCCCTCTGTCCTTGGGATCTGCCTCCTGCCCGCCCACTGCATCCCTGACAAGCCGAGGTCCTGGCTGCCAAGCTCCCTTATGCAGCACCAGAGCCCGGGACCCTGGCGTGGGGCGTGGGCACGGGGCAGAGTGGAAGGAGCATTTGTCCTAGAGGGTCGGGTCCTGGGGACGTGGAAGGCCATGAGATGTCATGAACAGGAGCATGGCCTCTGGGGCCAGGGTGCCTGAGTAGGAACCCTGCCTCCAGCACCCACCAGCTGTGTGCCCTTGGGCAAGTCACGTACCTCCTCAGTACTCAGTTTCGCATCCTCAAAGCAGAATGAGTTATAGAGCGAATGGGATGGGGGGAGGGGCGGGTACTCACATGTAAGGAGCTCCTGTCATTACTGGGGACCCTCTTTTGATCCAGCGTCCTTAGCCCTCTCAGTTGTCAAAGCGGGCTCGCTTAGCCTTGACATACTTGACATTTTGGACTAGAACATTCTTTGTTGTGGAAGACCATCCTGTGCACTGTAGAATGTTCGGCAGCTTCCCTGGCCTCCACTACCCAGTGTCGAGGCTCCCTGTCAAACTCTGAAGTTCTCTGATTTGCTTTGGGAACCCCAGAACTTCTCCCATGATTGGGATCATTGCAAAACAACCCTGACTTATAAACACCTACTTGGACGTGTTAGTCCCCCCCAAAACCTCCCTAATCTGGGATCCCTAAATGCCTCATGCTGCTGGTAGGGAGGGCTGGGAGGACAGTGGCTACTTCTTCATGGAGAAAAACCATAAGCTAAACTATGCAAAGCCTGTAACAGGCCCCAGCCCCAGGCACCATGGAAACTCCTTGGTGTGTTCCCTGTAGTGTTTCCCCAGAACCCCCATCATCCTCCTTCTGCATATAACCCTGGCCTACATCCTGCTACGTCCCCATCCCCAGCCCGGGGTCCCAGCACTCACAGAGGTCCTGTCCTGCCCCACCCCGCGCCACCCCCACCCCCC
>LNAC01000063.1:6392471-6545127 GCA_002007465.1 Ailurus styani | reverse complement strand
CCCCCCCCCTCCTCTTCCCTCGCCCCCTACATCTTCCACCCGCTATGCCTTTGCTGGCACTGTCACCTCCTGCCCTGAGTGCCCTTTCTGTGTCCTCCCTGTCCTTTCAGGTGCAGCTCTGAGGCCCCTCCCCCGAGGCTTTCCAGATCCCTCTGTCAGGCTCTACCCTGCTCCGGACTCCAGAGCCAGCCCTGAGCTCACCACTCCGCCGGAACACATGTCTGCCCAGCACTGCACTGGGTTTATTTATGAGGCTGTCTGTCTGCCCCCGGTCCCAGGAGCCCCAGGGCAGGGCCCTGTCTGATTCACGGCCCAGCCAGGGTCTGGCCAGCCTCAGGGAGCGTGTGCTAAGCAGCACTGACGTGAGCTGGCTCTGGGAGGAGGCATCGGGAGGTCTGGTTGGCACAGAGCACAGGCCCAGGGGTGGAGGGGATTCTCTGATGCCAGGGCTGTTGGAGAAGCCTGAAAGCCTTCTAGGCTCACTCTCCTTCACAGGCTACTCACCATTTCCTCCCCCTCTTCCCACAGTCACTGACTCATCCACTCAGTAACTCCTTCTCCCGTTCATTCATGCTTCTGCCTGCTCTTTCACATACCCATTCACTAACGGGAGCCCATCCATTCATTTCTTCACCCACTCCTTGAGAACCAAACTTTCCTGGGCTCTGTGTCATCCCTGGTCCCGCTCTCTGTAGGAGCCCCGGACACATCGAGAGAAACTGGCCCATGCCCAGCTCAGAAGACCATCCACTGAGGAGCAGCAGTGGGGCTGGGGGCCAGTGGCTGGGGGGACACAGACATGTGAACAGACAAGTGACTAAGAGGCTGGGAGCAAGGAATATCTGTGTGAATGCAGAGGGGCTCATGACCTTGGAGCTGGCCTTGGAGATTAAGAAATGCCAAGGAAGAGGGGCGCTTGGGTGGCTCTGTCGGTTAAGTGTCTGACTTCAGCTCAGGTCATGATCTCAGGGTCCAGGGATCAGTCCTGTGAAGGACTCCTGGCTCGGCGGGGAGTCTGCTTCTCCCTCTGCCCCACCTCCACTCCCCCCACCACCACCCTGCTCTCTCTCTCTTTCTCTCTTACTCTCTCTCAGATAAATAAACAAAATCTTAAAAAAAAAATGCCAAGGAAGGGCTGGCACGGTGGAGAGGGCTTACAGTTTGGGGAGAGGGAGAGGCAAGGTGACAGAGCAGGGGAAGAGTCACTTTCTGTAGGACTTGGGAACCATGTGGCGAGGTGCCTGGTGAGGGAGAGGGAAGGGCAGGAACTGGGTTCAGCCTCCATCCTTCATCCCGGTACACTGAACCCACACGCGGTCAGTGCCCACTGTGTGCCCGGCAGTGCCCTGGGGGCTGGGGGGGTGGCAAGAACCGCACAGACATCCTGCTCTCTGAGAGCTCACCATCCAGTACGGGGAGACAGACAAAGGAAAACACTATGTGCTTTCAAGAAACTGGACCACGGGGTCCTCGGGGAGGACTCTGAGCAGGCAGCACTGGTGAGTGAGGCTGCGTCTGGTGAGGGTGTCCCCACAGGTCCCTGCTGGGAACTCGAGCCACTTGTCGAGGACAGGGACTGGCTGTTCTTCAGCATCCCAGCCCAGCTAGTCTTGGAGGCCCGGCTCCTTGAGGCTTTGCTTGGTCCAGACACGCTTCCCATGTAATTAACAGCGGAGCCATAACAGGTGCTGAAGGGGACTCTGGATGCCTTGGATTATTTTAAATCATCAGGATTTTAAATTACAAATGTAATTTATGCTTACTCTAAAATACAATCATTACAGTAATACCAACCTAGAAAGGGAGGTCCGCTTCCCCAAAATTCCCTTCCCCACAGGTGACCGCTGTTAACATTTTGGAGGTTCTTCCCCCCAATTTTTGTGCGAATGTCAGTGTAATGTGGATAATTTCTTTGAAATACAGTAATGTGTATTTTTTCCCACACTTCCTTATGTGACACTCTTGTATTCAGCCAGAGGCATCCATTTACTTCAGGGAGGATTAAAATAGAATAGTAATATAAAAAGGAAAAAAGAACAAGGCTTAGTTAGCTTTTGACTCCCAAAATAGGATCTCAATAGTATTAAAAACTGGCTTTGGTGAGTAACATGTTGGCTAGAATGCGTTGGGCTGCAGCCCATGATAGGTCCAACACAAATGGCTTCAACAATGAGATGTATTGGCTAAGGTAGCCAGACTCCAGAGATAGGGTGTGTTTCAGGTCTGGCTTAATCCAGCAGCTCTGGCCCATCTCTCTGCAGTCCCTTGGCTGCATCCATGGGCTGACTTCCCTCAAAAAGCCAAAGGGCCACACCACAAATCCATCACCATGATACTTAGAAAAGGGAGAGCATGTCTCTTCTGCTAGATCCTTCTTAAGAGCAAGGAAACACCATTCTCTGAAGCTCCCAGAAGTCTCCCCTTGCTTCTTGGCTGGAGTCACATACTGGCACTGATGGCTGAGGGTGCACCCTGAACCGGTATTTTGGCCTGGGTTTCTGGACCATCACCCTGGCAAGTGGGATGGGACTCCATGACACCAGTCAGGACTGTCCCTGGAGCTAAAGTTGAGACTATCTTCCCTTGAAGCAGGAGGGTAATGTGAACGCCAGGTGAATTCCAGAATGAAAGCAGGTGTTTTCAAGAAGAGAAGCAGGGAAATAGAAGATGGGCAGAGAATCAACACCACCTACTATGAGACAGGAAGCAGATTTCTATGTTCCGACATCTTTTCTGGAGACATCAAGAGTCAGTCTTGGGGGACTAGCATGGAGTTTTGCTCTAAGGCACAGGTGGAGAGAGGTAGGGAGACTCCTGCCCAGCTTGAGAGGAGGTGGGCAGTGTTTCTCTGCTTCTCAGAAGAGCCACCAGAGGGTTAGAAAAACAGACCTAGAGGAGGCAAGAGTGAGACGAAGAGCTGCGCCAGGGACCCAGCGCCCCACATTTCTCTCTGAGCCCCAGCCTGGCAAGGGGCTGTGGGAAAGATCAAAGCCCCAGATGGAGGCTTCTGCCCACTTCTAGAACCCCAGGACTCTGCTGGAGGCTGTCCTGAAGGATGTTTGGTCCATGCCCACCATGGAACAGGAAAGGCAGCAGGATGTGTCTATTAGTTTCTTGGGCTGCCTTGACAGATGACCGTAAACTTGGGGGTTTTAAAACAGCAGAAACTTATCCTTTGATAGTTCTGGAGGCCAGATGTCTGAAATCATGGTAGCGGGCAGGGCTCTGGGGGACAGTCTGTTCCTTGCCTCTTCCAGCTTCTGTGGCTGTTGGCTTTCCTCTAGCTGGGTCACCACAGTCCCTGCCTCTGCCTCCCAAGGGTTTTTCCCCTCTTTTTCTGAGACTTCTCTTCTGTGTCAAATCGCCCTCTAGCTTTGCCTTATAAAGTCACGTGTTACTGGATTTAGGGCCAACTAGATAGTCCAGGTTGAGCTCATCTCGAGATCCTTAATTACATCTGCAAAGACTTTTTTTTTTGGTCTTGTCAAATTACACTCACAAGTTTTGGGGGTTAGGATGTGGATATGTCTTTTCGGCAGCCAGCATTTAGCCCCCTACAAGGTGTTTAGACAGAGAAGAAGCGGCAGATAGCGCCCCCCACCATGCTCATCTCCTGCGTGGTGTGGAAAGGATGCCCCGATTTCCCAGCGCCCCAAAAAAGGGAGGGCACAGAAAGCCCCTGAGAGCTCTGGCTGCCATCTGCCAGTCAGGACCCTGGACAGGGATGCAATGACCCTCCAGTCCCAGCCAGACCCCAGGGCATTCACTGTTGTGGATCTTGGTCAGCCGAGCTTCTCTGGAGCCTCACCCAGTCCTTGCCCAAGTCAGAATAGATGCTGGGTTCCACTGGCTATGCAGGTAATGGGACAGAAACTGAGGCTCAGAACCATCAGAATGAGACACCCCAACGGAGAGTGACATGAGACCAAGAGAGGCCCGTTCCTGATGCTATGAGTACACTGAAGCTTCCAGCCCTTAGACCCCACTTTGGGAGGGAGACCCTTTGTGATGGGGAGTTAACTCTGATAGGGAACTGAAGTTTGCATCAATTCAAAGTTTGAGTCCCCTGAAGAGAATGAGTTACCTTTACTTGCAAAGAGTTTATTTCTCCTTTCTCTCCGCATCTAAGTGTATACTTTATAAGCCTGCAAATGATGGGACAGCCAGTTTTTTTTAATGTGCATAGGCTGCACATCTTAATCTGCAAATTGCTTTTTTTTTAAAATGCCACTTTATTGGAGTGCAATTGTGCCAATTGCTTTTAACACTTCATACGTGATAGACATATTTCTATGACAGGATATTTTAGACCTACCTTACTTCTTTTTCAATCTTCACACTATCATTTATTTAACCAGACCCCTATGGGTGGCCACTCAGGTGGTTTGTCGAATGTGCTGGAATTAACAAGTCAATCAGTTGAGCAATGTGCAACAAGCGTTGGGGTTGCACAAATGCAAAATTTCCTTCCCTGTCTCCTAAATCTATATAGCTCTGATGCTCACATTTCAGCTGACGAAGGAGTAATGACACAGCCCAGGGACCATTGGTCGGAAAAGGGCACCACAGCCACTGCCGCCTTCCAGAGCAGTCTGGGAAGGCAGGTGGAAGGCAGTTTGCCAAGGCACATCCCTTCCAGTGTGAGTAACATTTGGAACTCTTGCACATAACCTGCGGGCCGCATTTGCTCCACCTAGTTAGTCAATTGTCACTTCTCAAAGAAGGGCAGCGGGACATGGATCTTTGCCTCATTGCAACATTCTAATTGCGACGGCCCTTTAAAAAAAAAAAGACTCCCTGTATATCTCTGTGTATCCCTGGGATATAAAGGTGCAGACAGGGCTTGGCTGTTTTCTCACCTGGTGTTTTAATCAGAACCCTTTAGACTCCAAGTGACAGAAACCCTGATGAAATGTAAGCAGGGCAGGAAATGTGTTGTCTCCTGCAAATGACAAGTCTGAGGAACGTTAGACAAGCTGCATCCAGGTGTTTAATTGATGCCATTAAGACTATCTCCCCATCTCTCGGCTAGGCTTGCCTGCCGTGGTTTTTTTTCCAGGCAGATTTTCTCTTTGTGATGCGCCCTGTCCTCCAGCTGCTACAATCTCCTCTTTAGAGCCCATAGTCTCAGAGGAGAGAGTTTCCAGAGACCTCTAGCAAAAGTCTCAGGGAAGACTCCTATTGGCCTGGCTTGGGTCCTGTGTTGATCCCTGAGCCATACTGTGCCTGGCGGGGGTGGGGTGGGGTGTGGACACTCTGGTGGGCTGGGCCTGGTTCATGAGTTGCCCTGCCTGGGTGTGTGGGGAGAGAGCCCCAGAGCAGGATTAAGGGCGGGGGGAGACGTGGTCTGCCAAAGAAAGTCTGGCCTGACTGGCAGGTGCCGCCGATGCCTGGCCTTCAGCAAGGTTACACCTCCGTCTGTAGAGAAGATGCTTGTGATTTGAATACAGAATTGGCTATGGCTGAACTCCAAACTGATAGCCGTGCGGAACAGTTGGACCCTGCTCAGGCCTGTCTGAGGCTCCCACCTTCTAGTCCCCCTCAGGCCAAAATGGTGACGGGGTGGGGGCTGGCATCCCAGCCTGCACCCCCGGGCCCAG
This sequence comes from Ailurus styani, assembly GCA_002007465.1. NCBI lineage: Eukaryota > Metazoa > Chordata > Mammalia > Carnivora > Ailuridae > Ailurus > Ailurus styani. Next base: position 6,539,527 of record LNAC01000063.1, on the reverse strand, counting down.
GCTTCCCCTCACTCTCATGCAGTCTCCCCAGGCAGGGCGAACACGATTCTCACCTCTGAGAAGAGTCTGGTGGGAGTCTCCAGGCCCGGGCTGAATTCGGGAGGCATGAGATTAAATACTAAGTGGCCCCTCTCAGTATTTCAGGACACCCCTATACGGTAGCTCAAGATCCTTTGTTTGGCCCTCGACTCTCCTAATTCTCACACAGTGGTCTGGCCCCTGCCACCCCGGGAAAAGCCTAGCTCCTTCGTCCTTGCTCTCTGGCCAGGTCCCAGGTCTGGTTTGAAGCCTCTCTGCTGGGGGTGGCATCTCCAGGCTACGGGGGGCATGCTTGTGATTTGGGGGTGCTTGCTGTGCTGGGGGCTGGATCAGGGGGAGTCAGAGGCCTGGGGCATGCTGGAAGGCAGCATATGGGGATGGTCTTAGGAACATCGCCCAGATTGGGTGTCTGGGCGGACAGGCAAAGAGATGGGGAACCTGTGCTTCCCAGAGCCTTCGAGGGGCAACCTTTCCATCCGGCCTGCGTGGTAGGATCTCTGCTGGACCCCACCTCACTCTCACCTGCCTCCCCTTCCCTCACAGCCCCCTGCTGGACAATGCTGTTCCCCTGCCTGGAATGTTGTCTCCCTTCCTGCCTGTCAATCAGCCTGCATCCTTCAAAATCCCATCACACTCAAGGGGCCACTACACCCAGAGGGGAATTCCACCTCCGGCTGTTCCCTAGCGCATAGACGTGCTGTGGTGTGTGCTTCTTGCAGCCGCCGGCGCCCCCAGCTCTGAGCGCAGGGACTCCCTGTGGCCTGGGGAGTCTGTGCTCCACAAGGGAGCCAGGTGTGCTCCCATACCTGCTGCAGCCTGCAGCCAGTGACCTACTGGCCCAGCTCCCTCGCTCCCAGGGTGGGGTAACTCCGAGGTGTGGTTTACACAGTTTCCCAGAGTCTCCCTGCGGGATTAAAGTCCGGATGGCCCAGGAGGCAGCTTGCTTGTTGACCCACACTTCAGTGGCCTCCTCCTTGTCTCTCTGGCCTCTGCACCCCCACATGAGTTTTCCAGGGTCACCCCCTGGTATGGACTGAATGGCGCCCCCCAACCCCCACCGTGATTGCCTTTGGAGACGGAGCCTTTAGGGAGGTAACGAAGGTTAAATGAGGCCATAAGAGTGAAGCTCTAATGGGATAGCATTAGTATCCTTCTGGGAAGAGGAAGAGACACCAGAGATCCCTTTCCACCACGCACAGGGACGCATCCACAGGAGGACCCCGCACGAGGCTGCTGTCAGACAAGAAGAGAGACTACCCTGCCAGAATCAAACTTGACGGCACGTTGATCTTGGGCTTCTAGCTTCCAGAACTGGGAGAAAATAAACGTCTGCTCTTTGGGTCACATGGTGTGTGGTGTCCTGTTAGGGCAACACTAGGCAGGTAATACATTTGCCAAATAAACGTCATGCCGGCATCCCTGTCCCGGGCTCTGCTCCTGGGGAATGCAAACTAAGGCATGTGTTCAATTGCATGAGGCATCAGGGAAATACAAACTAAGGCTGCAGCGTGATACCATTCCACGCCTGCCAGAACGGCTAAAAGGAGTAAATTTGGCCCTACCAGTGCTATCGAGAATGTGACGCTGTCCCATGCAGCGGATGGGCGTGTGACATGGTAAACCATGTCGGAACACCACTTGCCAGAGTCCGATAAAGCTCAAGACATGCCTCCGATGACCCAGAAATTCCACCCTGGGGTACCCTGGAAATTCTGCTCCCCCAGCAGAAATACACACAGATGTTCGCCGAAAGTGAGGTGTAAAAGCGTTCAAAGCCACGCTATTTGTGTTGGCTTCCAAACTGGAAACAGCCCACCTTCCATCCACAGCGGCACAGATGAACAGATGGTGATCTAGTCCCACAATGGAATACTACAGAGAACGGAAAAAGGAGCCATTTTGTTGCTCGTAACAACACTGATGAACGTCAAAAACGTGTGCTCCTGAAGAGGCCAAACGCAGAACAGTACCTACCAGAGTATTCAACTTACATGAAGTCCGAGAACGTAACATTCACATGGAAAAGTTTACACATCATATATGGACAAGCGTGTGAACAATTTAGGGAGCATTTCTTAAGGGTGTATGCCTATTAGTGGCATAATTTTGATTTCAGCTCTTCTGCTGTTCTGGTTCCCACTTAGGATAACCAAAGAGGCCTCTGACTCCCCCTCCTGGCCGAAGTCAGAGGGCCTCAGTTTCCCGCTGTGGCTGGGGCATGCTGACCTACCCCGGGTGCCGTGAGACTCTAAGAGCTTCCTGAGGGAGTAAGATCAGGCTGTGAGCCCTTGGACCTACTGGCCCAGCTCCCGACATTCCCAAGGCCAAAGGTAACCCAGGGGAGGGTGGATAGTTCAAGCCCCACCTTAGCTGCTCCGCCAGCCCCGTGCAGGAGTTGGGCCACGGGCAAGCGTCAGGTCAGGGTCAGGTCAGGGCCAGGTTAGGCAGGGGAGACTGGGATGGAAGGGCAGAGCCTAGGCCTAGGGGCTGCTAGGCAGGGGGGCAGGCAGGTCCCAGACTTCTCTGTGCCCACCCGCTGGGGGTTGGCCTCCTTAGTGCCTGCCTGCTCTTTTTTTTTTTTTTAAAGATTTTATTTATTTATATGACACAGAGAGAGAGAGATTACAAGTAGGCAGACAGGCAGGCAGAGAGAGAGGAGGAAGCAGGCTCCCCGCTGAGCAGGGAGCCCGATGCGGGCCTTGATCCCAGGACCCTGAGATCATGACCTGAGCCGAAGGCAGAGGCTTTAACCCACTGAGCCACCCAGGCGCCCCCCTGCCTGCTCTTCTTTGGGCCTCTATCTCCTCTTCTGTCAACATCTGCCCAGAGTTGCTTCCTCAGCAGTTGAAGATTAAAGGAGAGTGAAGATGCTTACCTGGGGGCCACTGGAGCGTGGTCAGCCCGTTTCACAGCCAAGGAAGCTGAAGCTCAGAGAGGTTAAGGGGCTTCTCTGAGTCACACAGGACTTGAGCCCAAGTGTGCTTTTCCAATCTGGAGGGCTGACATGGTGTGATCTGAGGGGTGTAAGGAAGGCTAGCCCCCAAAGACAGGCTATGTCTCTTCCAATGCTTGAGTTTCCACCGTTAGAACTTCATTCCTCTGGATAAAGCAATACTCTCTTCTGAAAGCCTGCAGGGGCGAGGGCAAAGTATGCCTCATCTGATGTTTTGCAACAAATGATTGGCCAAATTGGAGAGCAGGGTCCCCCGAAGGGGAGCTAAGATCCCCACGTTCACTTCCTCAGCCCCATCATTTGATGACCGGAAAGCTGAGGCCCTTCCGGGAAGGGCAATGGGTTGCTGGGACTCACACCCAGGGCCCTCTCCCCGGCAGCCTCTGTTCTCTGCCGGAAGGACCCAGGCCAGAGGGGGCTGAGCGGGAGAGGGCCAGTCGAGGGCCTGGGGGCTTTCCACTGGGGGCTGCCCCGCGGCCTGCTGGTGCCTGGGTGTCTGAGGTGTGCTTCTGCAGAAGAGTGGAAGGCCTGGGTGCAGTCTTGGGCCCTGAGATAAGCCTTGCCTCCCATCGACTGCTGGGCTCACACCCACACCCTCTGTCCCCAGAGCACACGGAGCTCCACGCCCCGACACTGCACACAGCCCTGGGCTGTAGCTGGGCTGGCCCTCCCGCCTGCTGGGGCTCCTTGGTTGGCCTGGGACCTCCCCGGAGCTGCACTGGACCCGCACGAGCCCCCTGGTCTCTGAGACAGGGGTCCCTTTGGAGCAAGGTTCTCCTGGCCACCCAGCTTCTCAGAGACCCATAGCTGCTGCCCTCTGTTCTGGGCTGGGGTCCCCAGGAGCAGACCTGAACTGGGATTTGAGGGCATAGAGTTGACTTGCAAGATGATTTGCGGAAGCCTTAAAGGATGTGAGAAGTGAGAGAACAGGGAGGGAAGCCAATAAGGGCAAGTTACTGAGCAGCAGGGGGGAATTGGGAGCTCCAGGAGGTGGGGAAGAACCAGTTTCAGAGCTTCTCACCCAAGGCACCAGGGAGCTGGGGCATCTGTCCACCAACCCTGTTCTTCGTGCGGAGTCTGCTCCAGAGAGCACCAGCCGAGGGCACCTTTGGCCACAGACACCTGCTAAGTGCCATGGGACCGCGGGCGGGCGGGGATGGAAGCTGCAGATGAGAGGCGGGGTCTGGGTGGAGAAAGCCTGAGGGCCCCAGGGTCAGGAGGGCCTGAGTCCCAGCTCTTCTGCTGACTCATCTCTGAGGGTCAGTTGTTACGTCTACAAAATGGGAATAAAAATACTGCTTACGTCCCAGGTGTGCGGTGGGGAGCCAATGCAATAAGAATTCTAAGTGACCGGGAGTGGTGCCGGCCCCGGGGGGGGGGTTGGTAAATGGGGCTCTTTCTTCCCTCCTCCGGGGCAAAGATCAGGCTGACTCACCCACGTGTGGGCAGCCAACGACCGGCTGTGTGTACTAAACATTGTTGCTTCTGAGCCCGTCCTCTCCCTCCCCTTCCCTCTTTATGTTCTATTTTTAAAGTCAAATAGTGACTGATACCAAAGCCATACAGGGTTGGGGTAGGCTCTGGGGACCCAGGAATGCCCTGAGCCTGTCCTTGCCCTGGGAGATCACAGTCCAGTGGGGAGGATGCAAATGTGTAGCCAGGTGATGATGTGGGCAGGGGCTTTGACAGGTAGTTAGAAGTTTGTGGGTCAGGCCCAAGGCAAGGAGGTAGTACAGGCAGAGGGAGGAGCCGGGGGAACTGGGGTGGAGGCGTAGAAGTTGTTCTAGGGGCAGGAGGGAGGCAGCAAAGAAAGGCAGATAGAGGAGCTTGTATTTTGAGGTACCCTTGAGTTACAGGTGTGGCCGTGGAGGCGAAGAGGGGGTGTGTCTTGCCTGGGGCTCTCAGGACAGCAGCGAGAGCAGGGGCTGGCCAGGGCTCTGCCGTCACCTGAGCAGAGCCAGGAGGAGGCCCAGTGCCGGGAGCCATCAGCTTCCTGGTGGGGGGCGGGGAGCTCAGACGAAGGCAGCCTGGGAAAACGAGGCAGGGGCCCCTGCTCTGGCTCGCCCAGACCACTCACGGTGCCCTGGGGGCTGGGGCGCAGGGAAATCCTCCATCTCCATGCTCTTCGCTCAAATTCCGTGTGAATTTCCCATCTCTGATATATCTGTATCTGTTCCTCAAATCAATAAAGCTGATCACTTCCTAGTTACTAAACTAATCTGCCTGTAAATAAAACAAGACATTCGGAGTTTATACAGTGACGATATCCCCCTGTTCGTTCCTCAGGGTGAACGGGGAGGGAAGTCCTGGCAATGGGGGTGGGGGGTAGGTCCCCGGGGAGAGGTCAGTGTTCAGACTGGGAGGAGTCCAGGGTCCCCACACCGAGTCATGCCCACATAGGTACTGAAACGCTCAAGATGCACGCTCACATGGGCGCACTAATGCACACACGCCATCTACACTTACGGACCCTTTGTGCAGCTGCTCTGACACATGGAGACATAGACAACACGCAGCTGTGTGTGTGCCCACGTCACTCTGGCACTCGCACACCCATGACCTCTCCTTCCGGACTCGCACGCACAGCCTGCAGGTGCACATGAATCTTCACGAGTGCACACGTATGTAGGCACAGTGCGCACACATCTGTGAGCCACAATCAGGCAGGCTTACACACGCAGGGGCGCTCACAGTCACGTGTACTTGTCAGTGTTGGAATGCACACGCGTATGAATTGTGCACGAATACCCGTCCCATGAGCCATGAACCTGAACCCTGTAGAAAGGCAGAAATCGCGCCAGCTGTGCACAACGAGAGTACGTTTTCCACGTCGGTGCAACCCTGTGCGCTTGTGCTCCGGCCCAGCGTCCCATCAGCCGGGTGTGACTCCTCAGTCAGGCCCCTGGCCCCATGCTCCCCTCCTCTGCCCTTCCTGCCCGGCATTTGTCCCGGGGCTAAACCTCCCAGGAGTTGCTCCCCTTCCACCCTGGGCCATCGTGGAGCCTCTGGAGGGAGTGGATTCTGCACTGCTGCCTGGGAGCCCCCCCACCCCCCATCCTGGCGGCTGGGAGCCTGGTGCCCAGAAGGGTCTGTGGCCTGCCTGCATCTACAGAGCAAAGCCTGAGTCGGGGCAAGAGCAGGATGCAGTCTTTTCAGGAGACCAGTTTGGCTCACAGTCTGAGAGAGTGCCCCAGGCTCCCCATTTCCCCCAAACCCACAGGTTCAGGTGCCTGAAGTCATGTTTTCCTGTGAAGCTGCTGCCCCTGGAATGGGTCTCATTTATTAGGGGACGGTGGGGTCCGCTGAGGGAGAAGGCTGGCCAGCCTCTGCTCCACCCCCCAAGCTCCTTGGGGGACCAATGGAGCGGCTGGGGACTAACACTGGCCACGGGGGACAGGCTTGCAGGCAGACGCGATCCCAGATACCAGCACTGGGAGACGCTGATGGGTCCTCTGTACCAGCCGGGAGGGGTGGGACATCAGAGCACCGCCAGACCCCTCATCCTTCTCAGCCCAGGTGGTGAGAGGCATGTCTCTTGAACATCAGATTCCCTGCAAAGCGCTGGAAGGGACGTAGGGGAAAGGGTGCTCATACGCAGTGAGTGCAGGGGTGCAAATTGGAACGTCATTCTTGGCAAAATACTTAAAATATGAGTGTCCTTTGATCCAGCTATTTCATGTCTAAAATTCAGTTCTTTGTGGACAAATCACATAAACAAGACGTTTACTGCAGCGTGTTTATGAAAACAACACACGGAGGCTGTCCAAAAGGCATCTGCGGGTGAATGGTTAAATAGACAGCGGTCTGTCTGTCTGACTGCTCCCAGGGTCATCTTGGAGCTGCTAAAATGAACACTGGGGTGGATCCCTGTGTGCTGGTCTGGAAAGATGCCTCCGAGTGCGGAAGGCAGGCTGCAGAATGGGAGACTTAGGTCTCCATTTGTTATTTTAAACACTTCTAAAAAAGTTAGATATAAAACATATATCTGAATCCATAGGAAAATGCTATATACCTCATTCTTGGAGTGGTTACCTTGGAGTGAGAGGGAAGGAGAAGATTTACTTTTTATTCGAGATGCTCTTATAGTCTTCACATTTTTTTTAGCCTGTAAATAAAACCAGACATTCAGAGTTTATACAATTTTGTGTATGTATTCTTACTTTGTAATTAAAAAAAAAAAAAGCATTTGGTCACCTGGGTGACTCAGTCAGTTAAGCATCTGCCTTTTGCTCACGTCATGATCCCAGTGTCCTGGAATCCAGTCTCACACCGAGCTCCTTGCTTAGCGGGGAGGCTGCTGCTCCCTCTGCCTGCCGCTCCCCCTGCCTGCTCTCACTCTCTCTCTCTCTGTCTTTCTGGCAAATAAATAATCAAAATCTTAAAAAAAAAAAAAAAAAAGAAAGAAAGAAAGAAAAAAAAGAAAGCATTAAGATTTCTTGTCCTATTATTTAATAGGTGGAAGCCACAAGGAGATAGAGACCCACCCAAGGTCACTTATGGCCTTGGCTGTACTTCTGAGCTTGACTCCACCCAGAGTCCTTCCTCTGCTGCCCAGCGGCAAGGCCCTGGGGCCATGAGGGGAACCACAGCTTCCTAGGTGGAGATGGGTGGAGAAATGGGCTTTGGGCTGTGAGTCAGTGATGCTCAGCTTGGGGGAGCAGGCCCCCTGGATGTGAAGAGATGTCCCCGTTCCTGAAAGAATCCCCTATGTGCCAAGACAGCAATTTTTTATCACTGGTTGTTCTGACATCCCTGTTCTACCTCGGGGCCCTGCTTGGCAGACCCTGGCTCTGCCACCTTCAGAAACACTGCTGAGAAATGGCATCCTTTGCTCAAGGCCCAATGGGTACCACGTGCAGTGCAGTTTACCTTGGGCCCTGACCCATGCTATCTTATTTGACCGTGGAGGCAGTATTGCCCGATGGCCAAAGCCGTCATCCCCGGAACTCAGACTCCTAGCCAAAGCCTGCCACTCTGCTCGCTAGCTAAGTGACCTGGGAAGGGACGCTCAGTCTCTTTGTCTATATGATGACAGACTAACACCTCCCCATAGGGTGGTTGAGGGCTAAAAGGTGCTTAGCCCCACTGTAGAAACAACCCAAATGCCCTTCAGAGGATGAATGGATAAACCAAACATAATCCATCCTACCATGGACTATCATTCCGTCGTGGAAAGAATGGAATAAGGACACATGCGGTGCCATAGAGGGGCCTTGAAAACCTGATGCTAAGGTCAAGGAGACACAAAGAGCCACATGGAGTGTTTGATTTCATTTATATGAAATGTCCAGAGGAGGAAAACCCATGGGGACAGGAAGTAGATCGGTAATTTCTGGAAGCTGGGGGGACTGGGATGTGGGCTATTTCTTTTTGGGGAGATAAAAATGTTCTAGAGCTAGATGGTGGTGCTGGGCTGTATAACTTTGTGAATATACGAAAACCCACTGAAGTGTACTCTTTAAGAGAGCGAGTTTTATGGTCTGTGAATTATGTCTCAATAAAAAAGTACGTAGCAAAAAAGAATTAGGAATGATTTTAAAATTTATGTACAAACATAGCACACAGTACTACTTCGCTGGTGGGAAATTGGACAAACTTAAATATACACCTATGAGGCGACACGTACGTTATGGGACAGCCCTTATGATGACATATTGTATAGTTATGAATACAACTTTAAAATTAAGTAAAGTACTTAGGACGGAGCCCGACAGGCAGAGCGCTGTTAGCGTGGGCTGTTACTAAGGAGCCCCAGACAAGCCTATGAACCGGACCTCTCAGCCCAGCACGGCAGATGAGGACGCAGGGGCTGGCAGGTGGGACTCGATGGGGCCACACAGCCCTCCTTCTGGTCTGCTTCAGGCCGGTGTGGGTGCCCATCCTGGCTCTGCACTCTCTCACCATAAGGTCCAGCCCCTCCCTGACCCCCTGAGCCGCCCTTGGCCTCTGTGTCCCCGCAGTGTGGGGAATAGGGTCTCTGGGAGGAGTCTCGGGGTGCAAGGCCCAGCCAGCGGTGCTGTCACAGGGCCTCTGGGACCTGGCACCCCATCGCTAGAGACTCTAGGGAGACAGGATCTCTTTGTCCTGCCCCACCTGCCTGGAGCAGTGAGCCGGCTTCCCCGGGGGTCACTCGTGGGCGGGGCAGGGAGAAGCCCAAGGGAAACCTGGGAGGAGGCCACTGAAGCGGGGGCCAGGGGCGGGGCCTTCCTTCTGCAGGTCCTCATTCCATTTATCAGCCTGGGGCCCCTTCTTAGTCAGCTGTCCTTGGGAACGGAATCCTACATCCCTGGGGCCTTGATTTCCTCCGCGGAGCCGGCCCAGCCCACGGTGGTTATGACAACGTGCTCTTGAGACCCAGACTGCGGGAGTCCAAATCCCACTTTCCCTGCTTGTCCTTTCTGAATGTGTGAGCCCGGGCAGGAAAACTTACCTCTCTGAGCCTCGGGTAGCTCATCAGCACGAAGGGGATGACGGCCCCCACCTCACTGGTCCTCGTGGGGCTTAGATGAGAGCACGTACCACCTGCTTCGCACCGGGGCTGCTTCCCCGTGAGCCCTGAGGCCTACTGGCTACTTAACTTTGAAGGGGTCGGAGGACACGTGTGTGCCTGGAGGGAAGGGGCTGGCCCCCTGAACCCCTGTCTGCCAGCTCCCTGCCTGCCGTCCCCCTCACTCTCTCCAGCACTGAGTGATCGACAGGCCGGGCTAGTGGCGGCCTGGCAGGCCTGTCCTGGCAGCTGCTCCCACAAGGCGAGGCCCTCTGAGCTTCGGAGAATTAATTAGGCCACATTCCTCTTCCAGGGCTCCTGGGGCGGGCCTGCACACGGCCCCCTTCCGAGCTGCTGAGGGCTCTTGGCTCAGGTCCCTGGCAGGCCGAGGCGAGGCCCACACTCTGCTCTCCCCTGAGAGGAGCTGGGAGGGCCCTGGTGAGCTGGAAGCAGTGGCTGGGGAGGCGACGACAAGACAGCCGCCCAAGGCCGGCTCCTGCCCTGGCTCTCCACTGCTTAGCCACCATCGCTGGTGCCCATCACTCAAGCTCAAATTCCTGGCATTGGTTGCTACTCCCAGCCTGGCCCCTGCTGATCAGGCCGGCTGCCTCTCTCCAGATCCTTCCAAGCTCTGGCCAGACATGCCGCACGCCCTTCCCCTAGCAGCGATGCCTTTCCCTCGTTCCAGAGTGTGCAAACCCTGCGCATTCTCCAAACTCTCCCTGCTACCAAACCAGCTGGAAGGGCAGTCCGTAACATATCGCTCCTCCTGTCCCATCATTTTGCCTCGTCTCTCTTCCCTGCCAACCCGTGAGATCCTTGAGTGGAGTAAGTGTGCTTTGATTCAAAGGCATGAAGCACAAGTGGAGGGCATTTCAGGCACGGGAATGTTCTCCTGGGAGACATTGTCTGAGGCTGTGATGGGGAGTAGCTCTCCCTGCTAGGAGCCCTTTCTCCCACGCCAGGGGCTCTGGCCTGACCTGGGGCTCAGGAGGGCGTGGCCCATGCCTGCCTCCCCCTCACCAGGCTTCCCCAGGCCCCCTTCTTCTTTTGGTCCCTGAAAGGGGCTGAGAATGGCTCCCTCCCACACCCAGGCTTGGCCTCTGCTGGCCCACCTGCCTGGGACTCTCTTGTCTACTCTCCTCCTTCACTTAATTGGCTCCCTTGCCCTTGGCCTCGATGTCACCTCCTTCGGGAAGCCGGCCTGGGTTCTCCCGCCCCAGGGACTCCATCCACGTGTGGGTGTCCTATCAGAGAGGTGGTAAGGCAGAGAAGTTTAGAGCTTGGAGTTTAAATGCCAGCTCAGCCACATACTAGCTAGTTACTCAACCTCACAGCTCCCCCTTCTAAGGCAATGGGAATAATAATGACAGAACCTGCTGTGTAAGTTGCTGTAAAGAACTAAGAAATTTGTGTGCATAAAGCGCTTTGTGAGTGCTCAGTAAATGCTAGCTATTATTTTTATCTTTTGTTTTGTTTTGTTTTGTTTGAGGGGCTCTCCTCTTGGCCTGTGAGGCCGGTAGCTGTGCCTGACCTGCTCACAGGAGTCTCTGGAGAGGCGATTATTCATGAGCAGGTGACTTTTCGGAATGGTGTGGACTGAAAAACCCCATCTGTGACTGAGCTATGCGTCAGGCTGCCGAGTCCCGGACCCCGGACCACGCTCCCCTCTGCCTTGGCTTCCATCTGTGCACGAAACCTGAGTAAATCCGGGTCATCCTGTGCCCCCTTCTGGCCTATCCTTGCCTGGTGTTCCGACCCGAAGGAACATGAATTTGACTCACAAACCCTTGAAAAAACCAGCTAACTCTTTATGGCAAAGGCAGAAAAAGGCAAGAGAGGGGCAGACTTTGTCCTCCGAACTCTGGACAAGCTTCCTAAAGGGCTGTCATCTTGCTTCCCGGGGTTTGCTTGGACTCCCAGCTGCTCCTCCCAGACTTCCCTCTGTTCCTTCCGCACACCGTCCCACCTTCCACCCTGTTTCTGGGGCCCCTGCTAGCTGGTGTGGTCTCGTAGCAGGTGCAGACTTGGGGCACACATGACCCCTTGGCCAGCAAAATTCTTGTCCTGTGGAGATAGAAGTGACCGAGGAAGGCCAGAGTACGACCCCCTAAAGTGCAGCGCCCAAGCTGGAGGCCCCCACTCCCCCAGGAATAAGAATCGGAGATACTGCACAGTCACCATGCCTAAGCCTGTCTCCTGGGCCTCCTCCCCTCCCTTTAATCATCTCTGTGACTTAATCATTTGGGTCTCTGATCTCTGAACTCTGGCCAGGGCCACAGGGACCTGTGCCAAGGGCAGTGAATGCTTGCTTCCCTGGGCTTCTGACACGCCCTCAACCAGGATCTCAGCCTCCCTCTCCCAGGCCTCCCTCATACCCACTGTCCTGGGGTTGCCCTATTCAGCTGCCCGGCCTGGCCACTGGCTATAGATTTGGCATTTTCCAGAGGCAGGGCCACTTTGCATGGGATGCTGGCCTGCCATGGAGTGAGATTCCCCTGGCATGAGACTCTGCTGAGATTTGAGAGGCGTGCCCTGACTCTGGGCCCCCTTACTCCAACTCTCACTACCCAGGATGTATTGTGGACCCCTGAGGGCCGGGGGTGAACTTGCTTCCCTGTCCACTCTTGCCCTATGCAGCCCTCTGGTGGTATAGTTCCAAAGCCCAGCTCTGACCAGGTCCCCTGTGACTCATAGTTCCCCCCCAGCCCGACCTTTTTTTTTTTTTTTAAAGATTTTATTTATTTATTGGACAGAGAGAAAGACAGCAAGACAGGGAATACGAGCAGGAAGAGTGGGAGAGGGAGAACCAGGCTTCCTGCTGGGCAGGGAGCCCGATGCAGGGCTCAATCCCAGGACCCGGGGATCATGACCTGAGCCAAAGGCAGATGCTTAACCACTGAGCCACCCAGGTGCCCGACTCATAGCCCTTTTGTGGCCACGAGAGATGGTCCAGCCTCCTTGCTTTGGCCTCGAGGTCTTTCTGGCATCCTCTCCTGTTGCTCTTCCCTCACCATGCTCCAGCCACACGGGGTCCTCCATGGGAACTGCCTCTGTCCCTCCTGCTACCATACCTTCACCGTCCCTGTTCCCTCAGTCTGGAATTCCCTCTCCAAGTTCCTCCTTTGACTCTTACTCATCTTTGGAGGCTGTGGGAGCAGCCCCTTCGTCCAGGAGTCTTATTCTGACCACTTCTCTTTATCCCAGCTGCCCCACCTCAGGTCCTTCAGCTAAGGGGCTGTTCTGCTCATTACAGAATCACCTTTTTTTAGAGAATCACTTTTGATGGCCCAACAAGCAGTCTCTGCATCTTATCAGGCCCAGGGCTGAGCCCAGCTGTCTGTTTTGTGTTCATACCTGCCCTACGAGCTACAGACAATTGTTTCCCATTCTGTAGATTAAAAAAAAAAAAAGGAGAGACCCAGAAAAAGATTTATCCCAGGTCATGCTGCAGTGGTGATCTGTGAATTCAACCAATAATATTTATTAAATCCATCCATCCATCTATCCATCCATCCATATGTACTCTAGACTCTGGGTTCAAATCCTGATCCTACTTACATACTGTGTGACCTTGGGTAAGTAAATTGCCTTCTCTGTACACCAATTTCCTTATCATTAAAACAGAGGTAATAAAAATTCCTCTGTCACTGGTTACTGAGATGGAGAAAATGAGTTAATATTGGTCAAGTGCAAGTACACAGTAAGCTTTCAATACGTGTGGCATGTTTATTCTTCCATGAGGGGGTCAGGTCTGGCTTCGTGGACACAGCAGGATCAGAACAGTGTGTAAATAATTATCTTGCAATAGCCGTTCAGGCCACCTGCCACTCCCAGCACAGGCCAGCCGGGAGAAAAGGGAACAGCTTGCTGCAGGAGGATTTGGCGGACACGGAGGCTGTCTAGGCAGCTGCCAGCAGGGGGGATCCTGACTGCTGGTCAACCCTGGAACTCCGGTGGGCTGCTTCTTGGGCCTTGGCAGGATTGGTCGACCCAGGCCTAGAGCCCTGGGCTTCCTCAGTCAAAGCTCGCTTCTTGTTCACAGCGAGGGCCGAGGCAAGGGACGAGTGAGGGCCAGGCCATGGCACCATTGTAGCACCCATCACTGGCCCCTCGGGCTGCACACAGTCTTGGGTCTGGCTCCAGCCCTCGCTGGACAGATTGACTCTGGGCCTCACCACCTGGTGAGGGCTGCTGGAGCAGAAGTGGGTCTTGACTCCTTCCAAACATGCTCTTGGGAAAGGCCTAGCCATAGGTGACTGGCTCAATGGGAACACAGGTCCCGGAATCCTGGATGTCAAAGCTACAACTGGCAGCCCAAGCATGTGATAGGCAAGAGCCCAGAGAGGCTGGGTTAGCAGCGGGAGGTGCCCAGCAAGGGCATCAGGAGTAGAACCCAGGGCTCCGGCCACCGGTGCCAGACCCTCTCTCTCTCCTTCCTGTGTCCCCTTAATTTCCGAGCAGCCCCTTCCTGACAGGGGCCTCCCACCTCTGCTTCAGCCAAGACAAAATATCAGAGTACCATTTTATCGTTTATTACAAACACAAGTTCGCAGGTCCATAATAGAGTCTAAAAAAATACATTAAAATAAATAACGGAATTCTCAGAGTTCTTAGAGCAAATAAGTTATATACAGACAGGTGAAGCCGAGCAGGCAGTTCTCACCAGGAGCCTCCCGAGGACACGAGGGTGGAAGGACCCTGGGGAGGGAGAGCTGGAGGGGCCGGACGGGGCCTGCCCAGGACGCCAGCCCTGCCCAGCCCCCAGGGCCGGCTTCGGTCTGCAGGTCCACCACTGCGTGCCGATCCTGGTTTGTGGCCAACAGACAGGAAACCTCTCAGGACGTGGCCTCCGGGTTAGCACGCTCCTCATGCGGTTCCTTCCAGCGGGGCGGTGGGGCCGGGGCCGGCGGGGGAGTCCGCTCTGCAGCCTGGGGGCTGAAGGCTGACCTGGGCAGGGTGAGGATGCGAGCCGCCTTGGGGGAAGCTCCCTCACCCATGCGAGGAGGCCAGAGCCCGTGTCACCCCAGCAGGTGGGGTCCCTGGCCCTGGGTGGCTGCCCCTCTCCTCGCAGCCCCACACAGGCTCCTTCCCAGCGTTCCTTGGTGATCAGTGCTATGTCTTCCTCCGCCTGGGATGCGTGGGCCTCGGCTCCCTCACTGCGTCCTGGTGTCGCCTAGCAAAGCGGACCTTGGTGGCAGAGATTTCCCTGGAACCGAGAAGGGTCGATTTAGCATCTCGGGAGGTATGGGCCACCCAAGTGTTCCGCAGGACAGGCAGCAGCGACAGGACCAGCCTTAGTCACAGCTGCCCTGGGGTCAGAGGGCAGCCAGAGCTCACCCTGAAAACAAAATCTGCACATCAGGGACAGGCCAGACCAGGCCTAGAAGCTCCTCTTCCCACGGGGACTTTGACGAAGCTGGTGTTCAATGTCAAAGGCTGCCAGAATGACCGGAGGGCCAAGAACAGTGTACCTCCTGTGACTTGCCTTCCCTCTTCCACACCTTTGCTCCTGGGGTTCCTTCTAGGCTCCTCCCCTCCCCTCACCTAAATTCCATTGACTAAAATTCCCGTCCTTCAGGGTCCCTCTTAAGCTGGCTCAACCCAGACAAATATGGGTCCTAGCTGCCCCGTGAACTGGGAGAAGAGCCTGGCAGGGACTCCAGCATCATCCAAGTGGCCTTGTCCTGACTCCAAGGGCTCTAGCCTGGAGCTGGGAGGCTGGTGGCAGTTCCCAGCTATGGGAACTGCAGCAAGTGTGACAACCTTCCCGAGTCCCTTACTTAGCCAGTAAAATCAACCCAGGCCTAGCTGGTGCGAGGATGAGAATGGGTTGGCAAAGCAAGCTCTTCACCCACCACGAGAGGCTGTGCAATTGCAAAGTCTGAATCTGATTTTGTTCATCCTTGGACAGTTCCTAAGTATATGCTGGGTCTTCCCTCTCCCGTCCCCATTCTGCCCTGTCTCCTAGGTTTCAGCCTCCCCACGAAGATGGGAGCCCCCCGGGGGCCACGCTGGGCCCCAGCACTGGCCAGCTCCGAGGAGTCTCAGGGACAGAGGTCTGAATGGCTAACTTGTCCAGAGCTCCCACTGGGCGCCCTCCACCTACGTCAAAGCATCCGCCCTCACAACGACTGCTAGAGATGGCTTGCACTGATGTCCCTGGCTCAAAACAGGAACGCGAAGCACAGAGAAGTGAAGCAATAAGCCTGAGGTCACAAAGGCTTTTTTGTGGCAGAGCGGGGGTTCAAATCGGCCGGTCCTGGCTCAGAACTGCCCCTTCAGCCACGCGGCTGCACAGCCAGATATGGGGGCCCTATTCTCAAGTCAGTGTGGTCAGAAAGACATTTGTGGGCATGTCCTGTGGGCCAGGCCTCGTGCTGAGCCATGCTGAGGCTGCTGGGAAGGGGATCCACTCTGGGACAGGGAGGAGGGGACAGGCCAGATGGCTGAGCATTCTGGACCCAGCGCATAGGAGATGCTCGCCACCCGAATGAACACCCGAAGGCCTCCCTTCCACAGTCACAGTCCTAAGAAAGTCAACCTCCAGTCCTGGTGGGGACAGAGAGCACAGCAGCTAAGATCCCCTGCTCTGGAGCCGGCGAGATGCCTGCATGGACTGCTGGGAACTTGGGCAAGTGCCTTTGCCTCTCTGAGCTTCCGTTTCCTTGGCTGCCTTCTATGGAGAACAAGGGCAATGTGCAAGGTATACAGGAGGCGCTCAGCCAGTGCAGGCATCGCTTACCTCAGCTGCTGGAGGAGATCTCCTGCGGACGTCCGTGTCCGGCCAGCCTGGAACACGTCGGCGGGGGACCCGCTGCCTGGGACTACCCCAGCTTCACCCCTGAATGAACAGTATTAGGACCCAAGTGAGGGGCTGTCCAGGGCCCTGAGAACACCTGGCTGTGGGCCCAGTGCCCACTCCCCCCCAGCCCAAGCAGATCCATTTCCACTCCTGTGCACCTGGCATCCTTCCTTTCCCAGGCGGGGTGGGGGCTGAGGAAAACTGAGCTGCTGGGAATGTGTTCTTAGCCTCAGAAAGAGGCAGCTGGGTGCCTGGCCTTCCCAGAATCCAGCCACCTGCAGCTGAGCACAGTCCTTTGCGAGGGGAAATTGAGGCAGGGGTGGGGCCCCAGCTTGAGTCTCAGAGGAGGAGTTTCTCATAAATCATCATAGGAAGGGCAGGTTTGGGACTGGGAAGCTGGTCTCTGCTTTCCCCAAATGCTCCAAGTGCATAAGTGAAGGAACAGTCTTCCACTCCTTCTAAGATGGGAAAACTGAGGCCCAGAGAGCGAAGAGACTTGGCAGAGCTCCCTACCCACTGCCCTCCAACCCCTAGCAGCTCTGTGACAACCCTGAGATAGTGCCACGGCCTCCCAAGTCTAGTTGCTACTTCTCCACCAAGATAGCTCCAAAGCGCTCCATGCCGCAGCTCAGAACCCAACGCCCAGCACCCTTGGGTGGACAGATGGAGGCTGCAGGCCCAGCTCCCATTCTGACTAGCTGCGCGGCCTGACAGGACAAATCCTATCCCCTCTCTGCCTGAGCAGCTTCTGCTGTCACTTGGGGAGCGTCCCTCCTGCCCAGGAGTGAGGGCGGGATGCTCTCAGAAGCCCCCAGAGCTGGGCAGTGGGAGGGACTTAGGGTGACTGGCTCCCCACAGAAAGGGGGACAGCTTATGGGCTCCCAGGACCTTGCTCCCCCAGCAGTAGACACTCTGCTCCTCCGCTGGTCCTCCAGACATCCTGCTCCCCCGGCCCCTGCAGGCGGGGTGCCCACTTACCAGGGCCTTCCATGGCAGAAGGTGGCACAGGCGGGGTCCCCGCCGCTGGAGCACTCACAGCGCTTTGGCAGGGAACGGCGCCGGCGTCTTGGCGGGTTTCCCAGGCCGTAGGGAGCTGTCTGTCTGTGGGCAGGCAGCCAGCAAGGTAGTGGTGTGGGGTGGAGAGAGCAGAGGGGAGGGGCAGAGGGAGAGAGGATTAGATAAACTCCGACCACTGGCAAGCAGAGACAGTCTGCAGCGCACACAGGGATGGTCACCCATGCCGCCAGGGTAGAAGTAAAGTGTTACCAGCCCCTGACCTCCAGAAGGCCCAGCGCAGGCTGCCAGGCGGTCCTGGACAAGGCCCCTCCCCTTTCCGGGCCTCTGCCTGCTCCCACACCCCAGGCCCCACTCAGTAAGCCCCCCAGCACGGAGAGGAGGGGCTGGGACCATGCTCCCTCCCTAAGTCGGGAAGTGGGGAGTGCTCCCAGCCCCTCCCCTCTCTCTTAGACAGGAACTTGAGCTGATGGAGAGGGCCAGGTTGGTCCCCCTGGAGGAGGGGAGGAAACACCATCTCACAGAAGTAAACATACAGGCTCCTGGCCAAGTTGCCCTCACCTGGTCATCCCTTGTGCAGAGGGGCGATAAACGTGTCCTAGAGCACTGAGTTAAAAAGTGTGTGTAGGGCGCCTGGGTGGCTCAGTGGGTTAAAGCCGCTGCCTTCGGCTCAGGTCATGATCCCAGGGTCCTGGGATCGAGGCCCGCATCGGGCTCTCTGCTCAGCAGGGAGCCTGCTTCCTCCTCTCTCCTCTCTCTCTGCCTGCCTCTCTGCCTACTTGTAATCTCTCTCTCTGTGTCAAATGAATAAATAAAATCTTTAAAAAAAAAAAGTGTGTGTAAGTGCTCGTGTGTGTGTGTGTGTGTGTGTGTGTGTGTGTGTGTGTGTGTGATCAGGTGGGATTGATTTCAGATTCAAAGTCTGGCCAAGGCAGGCTGGGGGCAGGGCAGGAGCCCTGTGGCCGGTTGGACCAGCACCTTCGGGTGCCAGAGCTAATTTTAGACAATGTGGTTGAAGCCGTAACGACTCCAGGTAGACCCAGTACGCAGGGACTGGCAGGGTTCCCTGAGCGAGTGTTTGGATGCGGATTAGCTCCACACATGCTTACGTGCTGGGCTTCTCTTGCCTTTTGCAATTTGGGGAAGGGAAAAAAAACAAAACAACACAAACGCCCAGAGAAACTCCAACTCGAAGTATGCAGTGGCCCGGAGGCTGTGCGGGTGCAGACAGAACAGACAGCGCCAGGCGCCCACCCCAGCGCTGCCGGGTGCCACAGGCCTGGCTTCTCATCTTGTCACTGCGGACAGCAGCAGCGGCTGCCTCGTGGGGAGGATGGAGGGTTCGCGGGCTGATAACAGACGAGCCGTGCTTGGCACAGAGCCTGGCTCCGTCAAGGCATGGGTGCTGTCATTCATCATCTCATTCTTGGAAGATCATGCCGAGGCGGCATGGCAGAGTGGGCGTGAGCTTTGGCAGCCACAGCCTAGGAGGGAGCCTCCACCTACTGCTTACTCCTTCCTGTGCAATCTTGGGGCAGGCACCCGACCTCTCTGAGCCTCAGTGCCCTGATCTGGAAAACGGGGCCAATACCAGGCTGTTGTGAGAATTCTCCCGAGCTAGCCTTGCGTGACAGGGGCAGCCTCTGCGTGGGAGTTGGAACGATAACCAGTAACTCTCCCCAGTAGCGCAGCAACCCTGTCTGGAGGCCCAGGGAGAGCTGGACTCTGCGGGACATTCCCCATCCCCTGCCCCATCCCAGCAGCCCCACCTGGATCCCCACGGTCGCTCACCCGGGAGTGTTCACCCAGATGATGTCCAGGTGGCAGAAGTAGACGCATTCCTTGTCGAGCCAGGAGCTGCAGGAGCAACGTCGAGGCCGCAGGTGGGAGCCTCGGACCCGGGGCGAGGGTGCGGGATGATCCGGGGCAGCGGCCACCTGGCCCTTGCCTGGAGAAAGGGAGGCGGAGAGGTGGGTCAGGGCGCCTGGCACGGCTGGGATAGGGGACCTGCCGGGCTCCTCCTCTTGCATAATTGAGGAAGTTGGCGTTCTCATTGCTCAGGAGCTCCAAGCCAGCCCGGGGGAAGCCCCAGCAACCCAGGTGGGAAGGGCCGGCGCTGTCCAGTGCCTTGCAGCACCTCTGTCCATGCCGAGCTCCCTGGAGCTGCCGTGGCTGCGGGGCTCCCACCCCTGAAGGCCCCCAGCTGACCGGCGAGTTCCGGGCCCTGGGGAAGGAGACACCTACAAGCAGACCTGGCAGGGGGCGGCTGCCGTAGCAGGTGAGGCTGGGGCGGCTCACCTTCATGCAGGGCCAGGAGCAGGGCCAGAGCGACGGAGCACCAGGCAGTGGGCGCGGTGACCATAGCGGCGGTGGAGCGCACAGGCTGGACCAGAGGAGGGAGCGTGCCTGCTGCCAGCGTCCTGCTGCCAAGCCGAGCTGATAGCTCATTGCCTCAGTGCCCTGGCGGCTTCTTATAACACAGGCACGGCCCCGCCCCTGCCCATCCAGCCCTGCCCTGCTGCACAGGAGAGCGATGACACCGCCTCCACTCGGGTGCACCCGCCTTCATAGCCTCCGCGGTGGGGGGGAGGAGGGCAGGGGAGGGTGGAGGCGGGAGGGAAGGCCCCGCTCCTCCTTCTGTGCCTGGAGCACCTCCTGGAGTACGGCGGCTCTCCTGCAGTCCCCAGGGAGCCCTCCCGGTTCTGCTGGGCTCCCTCCAGTCGTTCTCGACATGCCCTGACCCCCTTCTTCACTCGGTGCGGCTGCTCCAGGGTTCTTGCTCAGAGCCAGGAGTTGGGGGGGGGGATCCATGAGCAAAACCCTGCTTCCCCTTGGAGGAGACCCTGCCATCCCGCCTACCTATGACCAACAAGGCTGAGGACAACCCTTCTGTTGTGTGGGAGGGGAAAGGGGGTGTTCAAGGCTGTGTGGCCTTGGGCAAATCAGAGCCCTCTCTGGGCTGGCTTCCCTCAGTGAAGGACGCAGCTCACCCCTGACCTCTGCCCAGCCTGGAGCTGCCTCGTGCCTACCTCACGTGGAAGTGCCCCCTCCCCTCTGTCCCTATCCCTCCTCCCAGGGCCTGGGTATAGGCATTCTGTCCCTTCCAGAACCCATTGCCCCTGTGGGGACACACACAAAGCACCCCTTGAAAGACCTCCTGCCTTAGACATGGCAGGGAGATTGGCTCATCTCCATGGCTACTCTCTTCCAAAAAGGCAAGGTTGGGGGTGGGGGGTGGTTGGAGAGTGCCTCCTGGGGGCTGGCATTCCACTCCTGCCTCTCTTTTAGCTCAGGAGCTGGGCCTTGCAGGAGACAGAGTGTGGATGCCTGGTGCTGAGCTAAGCAGCTTGTGGGACCAGCACTCGCCCTGTCCCTGCCCAGGCCTGGCTCAGAGTCCAGTTGCCGGGACGTCTTTCAGGGACCCTGTCTCCAGGAAAAGCCCTCTCATTTCTCGGAACTCCCAGAGCCTCGCTCTCCTGCCTGCCTGACTCATGACGCGGGCTTATCTCCCCAGCAATCTTGAGGTCCAGAGCTCCAGAGAAGGCAAGGCCCAGAGCTGGCCCCGCACACAGTAGGAGCTCTCTGAGTGAGTGCTCTCTGAGGGAGGAGGGAAGGCATGAATACATGCTTGGCGTTGAACTGGGGAAATCAGGTCTCCAGGAACCCAGGCTGCTCAATTTGTAGTTTTTGGGTTCAGCAGCGATTCTCTCATCAGACACTGACGAAGGGGGACACTGATGACCACAGAGAAAGAGGCAAGCTTGCTTCTTCCCAGGGCGTGACTAGAACATACACTGTGCGTGCCACAGAGGGTACTTGAGGAGAGAGAGAACCATCGTCAACATGATATTCCTTCGCCCAGGCTGGGTCGGGCTGCAGGGGAAGCAGGAACCGACCTTTCGGAGCACCTACTGTGTGCTCAGAGCATTTCAGCTCCTCTCCGTCGTGGCCCTGGGAGGCAGCTGTTAGGATCTGGGGGTCAGCTCCGCTATGGCCCAGGAGACCCAGAGAGGGGCCTGGCTTGGCCAAGGTCATGCAGCTGGTGGATTTGCAGAACTGGCACCGGGACTGGGATCTCAGTCCCTCCAGCAAAAACCAGAGACTCCCCATGCAGTGCTCACTGCCCTCCCCCGCCAAGGTGCCTCTCTAAGAATTTAGAAGAATATTTCTGGAATGAGGTGAGCAATACTCCTAGTCATTTCTATTAGCCTCCCGGAGAATATAAATACGGAATTAAGCAGGGTCAGGGTGGGGGAGGGGGCGGATCAAGAATTCAAACTACTGAACCATGAAGAGAAGAAAGAAGAACAAGCAGGTCAGCGGGGAGCAGGAGGGGGTCCCGGTGGGGAGGAACACAAACAGGGAGGCAGATAAAGACAGGCAGGGAGAGAGGGAGGACAAGGAAGCAGAGCCTAGGCTGAGAGAAAGAACTCGGATTTGAGAAAGTAAAAGAGAAAGACCATTTGGAAGGAGAGCGAAGGTTCTACTGCGTCTAATCTTTACACAAATGCACAGTGCTGCTCAGGACAATAGGGAACCAGAGGCTCCGAGTCTGGGAAACATAATAGAAGAATTAAACAGACCAGGAGACAGGATCCCTCCGTGGTGTGAAAAGAGGATGACGACAGGGCAGGGGCCGCTGCCCGGGCCTGGCAGGGTCAGTGTGGGGAGCTGCGCCCAGCTCCAGTTCCCCTCCTTCCCTGGGCGCGCAAACAGGGCTCCCGTGAAATGGAGAGGCCCGGCGCCGGAACCTGAGTGAGCCCAGGTCCTAGGGGGTGAAAGCCTTCCCGGAACAGGGCTACCCCACCGGCAAGAGTTGGTTTCCAGGTAGAGAAAATTAAGCTGAGTTATAAATAGTCAGCCCCAGCCCCGTAGCTCTCCAGCCTGGCCCTGACGGTCACCCCCTGCCCCTCCTGGCTGGCCTGGCTGCCTGGCTGCCCAGCCCCACGGCTCTGGCTCCCACCGATGGCCCTGGCCAGCTACCCTGCTGCTCCGCCTCAACCCCGTTACCTGCCCGGGCTGCTAAAGGCTGCAGGTCAAGGGATGGGGATTCAGCCAAGGGCCCCCTGGCAGGATCTGGAAGGCATCATTTTGCACACAAAATAATTTGCTTCGCTTAGGCTTGGCCCCGGTCCAATCCGAGGAGAGATTTGTCGGAGGGCAGGTTGGCAGAAGAGAGAAGTCGAGGCATATTTCATAGGGGGAGACACGGTGCCGGAAGTTGCCCTCTAGAAATTCTCTCCAGTCTCCACTCCCACTTGCTGGATGGGATAACGGAGGCCCAAGAGGAGGGCAACTTGCTCAAGACAGTGATGGGGCCAGACACGTTCTCTTGGCTACTGATCCAGCCCTACTCTTTCTAGTACGCCTGCGAAGCTGTCAGGGTCCAAGTGCAGCCCCCGGGTCTGCTGGGGAAGGGTTGCCAGGAAGGACCCACTGGGCACCGGGAGGGGCTAGGCCATCTTCCCATGCACCCCTAAAGCTCCTTCCCTACCCTCTGCACTGGAAGTACATCTCTTAGGCTGTCCAGCAGCAGAAGCCACTGGCTGGGACTGAGGACGCCAAGGAGGGAAGATGAAGTGCCTGGTGATGGGGGCTGGAGCAGGTGCCTGGAGTGGTTGCAGGATCAGCAAGCGTAGTCCCGGCTCTGCGATTCATTCTGTGTGGTCTGGGACAAGTCCTGCCCCTTCCCAGGCTTCCCTGAAAAGTGTTTCTACTTTCCCATTGACCAAGAGGGGTGCTCTCAGCTCCGAAAGCCTATGACACTCAGAACCAACCTGACCCGAGTTTACAGCTCCCCAGATAGCCCTGCAACGTCTTGCTCGATGCTTAGGACCTGCTGCTCTCTCCCTTCTGGAAAACCAGTGGCTTCCCTATTGCTGCCACCCTGGTCCTACTAGATTTCAGGAAGTTCTGTTTGCAGCCCCAGCAGAAGGGACACAGCGTCTTGGTTCCAAGCACATACCGTGCAGGCAGCTTAGCAGAGCGAGTAGCTGGGAAGATGGGGCTAGCCGGGGGGGTGATGTCTGGAGTCTGCAGGGGATGAGGGGTTGGGGAGGGTTTGGCCCCGGAGCCTGCCTGGGTTGGGCATTTAAGGGACTGGAGAGGTTCAGACATTCCCATCATCATTTGTCCCCAAGGCTGCTGGCCAGGGCTGCCCCCATTCAGGCCTGGGGCCACTCAGCCTCAGGGCCTCTTTCTGGTGGGTGGTCTGGGCCTCCTGCCATCAGCCAGAGCTCACCCTGAGCCAGCAGGACCTGCCACCACCCACACCACCGTCCCCACGCTGGGTCTCCACAAGGGCCGTCTCGGCCCTGTGGGACCAGCTCCCCTGGTGTCCACGGCTTCTCAAGGGAGGACTGCCCTTGCCAGTTCTCCCCCTCCTTCTGCCTCAGCCCATTCGGAGAGATTTATATCTCCCATATAAACTGCACTTGTAAAGGAATAAGTCATGGGCCCTGTTTGTTATTAATCTAGGGGTGATCAGGCCAGGGTCAGCGAGGCCCATGGAACTGCTGGAATTTCAGCCGAGAGTAGATACTGTTCAGTCAAGGCACTCTCGTCAAGAGGCCATGTGGCTCCTGCTGGACTTTCCGAAATAAGGAAGCCAACTCAGGAACTCAGCATCCAGGATGAAAATCTCTGCGATCCAAGGTTTTGAGTTCTGTCCAAAGTGCTAAGGACCCAATTCCCCATATAGCCTTTCAGGGCTATGGGGTAAACACACACCCACTGAGTATTTAATATACTCCAAGCATTGTGCTAGCTAATTCACATACCTTATCTCCACTGAGAGACACAATACACCTAAGAGGTGGGTACTATATTTAGTCCCTACTTTATAAAAGAGGAAACGGAGGCTCGAGACTTGCCCAATGTCAGAGAGCCAGCAAGTGGCAGAGCCAAGGTTACGAAGTGGATCTGCTTAACGTCAAAGCCCTAACCCTGAACTTGGTGTGCCCTCAATGTGCCTTCCTGGCTCTCCAGCCCACAGCGGGCTCGCCTGCAGCAACTTTCCTCCAGGGCTCGTCCTTCCTTCTAAGGCAGAGAATCCTAGGCTGACTAGGAGAGTGGGGACCCCCAAAGGGGAAGCAGCCTCCCACCTGTGTCCATGGGGGCCCTCACCCCATAGTAAAAACACAGCACAGAGCCGATGCCTAGAAGGTCACTCTCTGAGGCCTGTCTCAGCTGTTAGGTAGACACGGACAGTCTGTTCTTATCACACAGGGTACCCACAATGGACCTGGGAGGCAGGCTCGGCTCATAATTCACACTTTACAGATGAGGTCTTTCCAGATAAGATTCTAATTTTATAGATAAGGAAGTAACTTATTTAGGGTCACACAATGAATAAGAAGCAAGGTTGGAACTTTCCCTCAATGACCTATATCATGTATATCCAATGATCCTGTCATCCATCCACCCATCCATCCATCCATCCATCTGTCCATCCATTCATCCATCCATCCATCCATCCATCCATCCATCCATCCATCCCTCCCCTCATCCATCCATCCATCCATCCATCCATCCATCCATCCATCCATCCATCCATTCATACATCCATACATCCACCCACTAACCTTTCATTTATCCTTCTATCCATACATCTATACAACCAGTCTTCCATTCATCCACCTCTTTTGTAACAGATGTGGTTAGAGAAATTAGAAGGGTCAAACCTTGAAAAGATTTGAATAGCACATTACACTTGTCCTGGAAATATCTGGTTATTTTCTGGGGAGCGGTGTTTTTCTTCACTGAGCCAATGAGCTCACTGAGGCATGGTTTGCTCTGAAATCCCCACCTGGGACTTACCACAGGCCTGGGCACTACTGGTTTATGCCCAACACTGCAGGGAGAGCAGGGAGCTGGAACAAGATAGCCCTATCCTACTAGACAAAGCCTGTTTTTGCATAAACATCTTTCCGATGAGAGAGATCTGGGCCCCTTTTCCTTCCCAGTACCATCTTTAAAATGTTCTAATGATGAAGACTTGAGATAATATTTAAAAAAAAATCAGACAAGCATCCAAAGACATAAGGGCCCTTGGCCTATACCTAGATGATGAAGCCAAGGTCCAGGGAGAGGAACAACCCACCAGAGGTCATCCTGCCAGGCCTGGATCTGGAAACCCAGAATGCCTGGACTCTTTCCTCTCTGAGACCCAGGCCCCTGCATTTGGAGGGGCTGGAGCCCCAACCTTCTCCCCCAGCCCACCGCCACCACTGGCCAGGACTTGCGGCTGGCGGGTTTTCAGAGTCACACCCTCTCTGTTGCCTGGAAGCCAGGTTTTCCAAGGCACACCCAGTGCCCCACCAGGAGGACGTATTTCCCCTCTGGGAAGGGGTGAGACACCAGGAGGTCGGGCCACCAAAAGTATAGTACTTGGTTCTAGAATTAAATGTCAGCTAAAAATAAGTGTCTGGTGCCTAGATCATCGGGCAAAGCTCAGGTTCCCACTGTGATTCCAGGCTGAAATTCCTGAGCAGAGGTGTGCCTGGGATACCTCCTTGCCTAAAGGCCTCGGCCTTCCTGCCCAGCTCCTGGGAATCCTGAGCCGTGAATGACCCAGGAGAGGCACAGGCAAGAGGGCGGTCAGGAGCTGAAGCCTCTGCCTGGGGCTGGCTCGGGGTGTGGGCCTGAGTCAGGGGCCAGCCCCCCTTGGAATCTCTGTGGCTTGGCAGATCCGGCTGTCAGCTTCAAAGCCCTGTGACTCAGGCTTGAACCCCTGTCCTGCCCCCTACTCCGCCCCCAGTCCCCTATGGACAAGTTCTCAGACCTGGTCCAGGATATAGGTAGTGTGGGGCAAGGGCTGGACAGTCTGAGGTTGGTTTTCGTGATCACTGGCCATGTCACCCAGGCCACACCGCAGTTCAACCTTCCCGAGGGTCAGAGGCCACATCTGTCAAAGGCATCTGAGAAGAAAAATCCCACCTCTCAGCTACCGGGAGGATTTATGGCAGAGGCAATGGCAAATTTGGTCCGTTGCCTGGCACAGGAGGACTCTGGCAGTCAGCCTCTAGCCTCCCTTTTTCGTCCTTAGCCTGTAAGGTTCATGTCCTGGAAAGGAGTGGTGTGTGTGTGTGTGTGTGTGTGTGTGTGTGTGTGTGTGTGTGTGTGTGTGTGTTGGGGTCAGGGCTGCTATAAGAAATTGTGCATGCCACCGGCCAGATCCCCCACGAGTGGCCCCTCTACTATTCCGGGTCACATGGTCCCTCCCAGAGCACCTGCCCCACACCCGGCTTGCTCCACTCACCCTCATTTGCTCTGGCACACCACATAATGCCACACCAGACAAGAAGCGTGTGCAGATTTGGGAAGCGCAACCTCCCTATGAAAACCAGGCTTCAGCGGGAAGCTTGCAGCCAGGACCCAGCCTGGCATCAGGGTGAGCGACTCGCCAAGCCCAGATGCCCACCCTGGCGTCTGACCTGTTAGGAGTCCGACTCTGAGCTATCCTTCCTCCTTCCTCTCACCAGTGCTGACCTGGGGGCCCAAAGCTTTAGCCCACCATACCACAGGGCTTGTTAGTCCCTGGAGACACCATAGACTTCCTTGCCTCCTTGCCTCTGTGCAAGCCCAGGCCTTCCAGCTTCCTCCCAATCTTACCTGATTTATTCTGGCCATCCTTAAAGCCCACCAAAATGTTACCTCCTCCAGGAAGCCTTCCCGATTCCATCTAAGATACGAGATCAAACCATTCTCTGAAAACCCATGTGGTTCTCATTTACAGCCTTGCTAGGCTCTAAGTCTCTGGCTAGGCCTTGCTCTGGGTCTCCGAGGGCAGGCTGTGGCTAAGGGCTCTGCCTCCAGTGTCAGGCCAAGCCAGGTTTGTAGCAGAGACTCACCTCTCATGACCTGTGCCCTTCCCCTTTTTCTTTGCACCCCATCCTCCTCAGTCTCCTCATCTATAAATGGGCGTCCTCATAGCATTGTGGCTGTGGGAAGGGTTAAGTGAGGAAAGCTCTGTCCGTGGTAGCCATTATTGATCACACCTAATTACAGAGCAGAGTCATGTTCTGGTTCTCACTTAATTCTGACAACATAACCCTCTGAGCTGTGTCAGTGCCTCCATTTTCAGACAAGGCTTCAGACTCCGAGCACTTGGAGAGCTTGACCTGTAATGGTCAGGGGTTCAAGTTCAGGTCTGTTGGATCCCAGTTGGTGACGTTTCTCTTCCCTCTCTGCCCTTCTCCTCCTGTGCAAACTCCCTAGCCTCTGTCCCCTTGTCCCAAGCTGATGCCCCGTAAGGACTTGTTGAACTGGAAATGGGGAAGTTGGAAATGTTCTCTCCTGGGTTCACCCTTCCTCCACGGGCCTCACTCCAGGCTCGCTGGGCCCCCACTTGGGGGTTCACAGCTTGAGGAGCTGCCTTCTGAGCATCATGGGACAAGACAAAATCCTCCTGGGTTGATGCGGGTGGGGAGAGGAACAACCCACCAGAGGTCACTACTGGTCTCCCCACCAGTAATGGAGACTCCATTGCCAAAGGAGTTTGGGAAACTGGGCTCCCAGCAGGGCTCTGAGAGCTTCCAGGGGGCAGATGAGCTCTGTGATCCTCCCCAGAGTGCAGTCTCTGGCACTGGTGGGGAGGGCATCCTCAGTCCAGGGAGGTGGCTGGGAAGGGGGGCTTGGATGGCAGGCTTGGGCCACTTTCAGCTGGGTGGCTGCAGGCAGGCCCCTCCTTTGGTCCGAGCATCCTCCATGAAATGAAGTGCTCTGTGGTTATCCTAGAGGTGGCAGAGCATGGGTTCAGCTGCAGCCTCTTCACAGAACCTTCTGGATTTACCTGGGGAAATATGGTGCCCAGCCTGCGAAGGGCAGTCTGGAAGCTTCAGTGTCTAGGGAGTCCTTCCCTGGCATGGCATCGAGGACTGTGTACTGTCTACCTCCCCTCCAGCCACTGAAACCTTCCTGGGCTTATTAAGTAGCTGGCACTTTAAGAACGAACCCTAGGCACTGTTCACCCATGAAAACACGTACCCACATCTGGTTCCAGGCGTCAGACCCTTTACAAAGGTGGGCCCAGGCTAATCATCACTGCAGGGGGTATTCTTGTTATGATTCCCATTTTACAGCGGAGGAGCCTGAGGCTGAGGGCAGTAGGAAAAGTCCCCCATCCCTCAGCCTGGCTGCTGGGCCTTTAGCAGTGGGAATTCTGGGAGCTTGGGCGAGAGGAGTAGCTGTTCTGCTGTGAGCAGCATGCTGGCTGATGAGGTGAGCGGTGGTGACTCAGGCTGGGAGGCCCTGAGCGGGCGGGCAGGGAGTGGGGGCAGCCCAGGCTAGGCCATTGCTGGGGTCCCCCGAAGGAGGAGGCCTGGGTATGGCAGGGCTGAGTCACAGCAGCGAGATGGGACAGGGAGCTGGGATGGCCGATGACCTCACGCTTTCATGTGAGCCTGGCAAGGAGCCTCGGGGCCAGGCGGGCCTGGTGGGCCCACCCTGGGAGGATGGGCACACACCCTCTTTGGCCACCCATAGCCAGGGGGTGTCTGTGAGACCAGAGGGGCCCCCTGCAGGCTCCCTGAGGCCTGGTGTTGGCCGAGCCCTGAAACCCTGACCGACTGGGGAAGTAGTTGGTGTAGGGCCCAGAGCAGGGGTACAGGGGACCGAATCTCTCTCTGCCTCTTCCCCTGTGTGACCTGGGCCAAGCAATTCCAGCTCTCTGAGCTCTGACTAGCTCTTCTGTCCTATGCATTCATGTGAGGACCTCATGAGAGGATTCTCGTCCAAGCCCCGGCACACAGCTGGTGTCCTGGGGGGTAGAGAGGGAAGGCGGCAGCCAGCACCAGCCAGGAGCCCACAGAAAATGGAGGGCTATAGCAAATGGACTCTGACTAGGCTGACAGACCCACACACCACCATCCCGGCTATTGGCTGCGTGGCTTGGGGCAAAGGCTTTCTGATCTCTGCATCTCAGTTTCCCTAAGTGCCACGTAAAAATAATAACCCCAGGCTCTCAGAAAGATGAGGTCACAGGGTTGCTGGAAACTCCTGCCACCACCTTGGGCCAGACACTGAGGAGCAAGAGTGCAGGATCTCTTCCTCAGGGTCCCAGAAACAGTGAGGGAGCCCCTCTCTCCCCAATACTGCCTGCCTGCCTGCCTGGAAGGCACGCCAGTGAGCTTTGTGAAGCCACTGCCTGCCCCCCACCGGACTCCCCCAGGCTGGTCCAGAGAGGGTGAGGCGTGCCGAGGTCACACAGAAGCCAGCTGAATAGATCTATCATTCAGGGGGAGCGGGCCTTTATCTCCCCAGATAAGAGGCCCAGAATGGCCTCGGATTTGGGTGAATCCTGGGGTGGAGAGGGGAGGGCTAGGGCTGGGCTGGCTCAGGCTGACCAGAAAGCAGCCGCTTCTCCCGGGGCCGTCTCAGCCTGAGTCAGCCAGGGGCTGGGGCTGCTGCTGAGTTCATCGGCCGCCTGCCTGCCGCCCAGCCTCGGCACCCAAGCCTCGGGCACAAGGCAGGTCCGTCATGAGGACCTGGTGATAATGACAGCTGTGTGGGGAGCTGTGCCCACGTGCCAAGCATTCTCTCTGCTCTCCTTCAAACCATCTTCCAAACAGGCCTAGGAAGCAGGCAGGGCAGGGCCTGCATCAGCGGCCCAAGGTCCCACATCCAGGGCCAGAAGACAGGGGTCCCCAGGCCCCAGGGCTGTGCCTTCCGCTCTCACACAGCGAGCATGCTGAGCCGGTTCTGCGTCAGACCCGGGCTGGGTCTTCCGTTTGCTGGCCCACCTGAAATCCGGGGAAAGAGACCCAGTACTTTCCTGGGATAGGGTCTGAGGAGTGTGGAGGCCCTGGGATCAAGGCTCTGGGCTTAAGGATCACTGTGTTCTGTGCCAGGCTCTGGGCTGGTTGAAAGGGAAGGAGAGACACGGAGCTCCAGGACCCCTAAGGGGTGAGCACCTCCCTCTATCTGCAAGGTCAGGTGGGCTTCCCAGCAGAAGAAACATTCGAGTGAGGCTATGAAGGCAGAGAAAGGATTCCGAGTAGTAGAGGAAGTGGCATGGGCAGGCTGGTGGGAGTGAAAAGGCATGGCTTATCCTAGGAGCTGCAATGAACTGCGGGAGAGACTCAGTGATTGGAGACGAGCTTGGAGGCCAGCCCAGAGGCCTTGCATGTCCGGCTGGGGAGCAGACCTTCCCCTGAGCTCAAAGTGGAGTCTCGGCTCACATCTACGCTGTGGAGGCCCATGCAGTGGGACCCAGCCAGTGCTGCCTGGAGGTTGCTTGGGATTTCCTTCCAGGGCCTTCCCTGACTCTAAGATGAACCCCAGCTGGGTGACACCACAGCCTGGGGAGAGCAAGGCCACCTGCTGGCCATCTCACTCCTGTCAACTCGGGCAGGACTCTGACCCAGACACCCCACGGTTGCACAGAGCTCCGGCTTCTCTGAAATCAGGCTGCCGTGGGGAAAGCGGCCAGGCTGGCAGAAGGACCAGGGCAAGGACCCTCCCACTGCCTCAAATACTTTCCCAAGGGGCACAGGCAGCTCAGTGCTCTCCAGCCTCCTGGCTGCCCTTTGGAGGCCCAACCCAGCGTGTCCCTGCCTGGCAGATGTCCCCGGGCTTAGCCTGGCTCCTCTCTGTACTCTGCTGTTGGCCCAGCTGACCACCGGGCCCCGCGGAGGAACACCTGTGGAATCAAAGCCGCCTTGTCTTCCTTCCACCAGTCCCACCTGGATCCTCACTTGTCATTTCCTGGACAGCCCCTGGAGGGCGCCCTTCCGCAGGCACCCACTTGATAGGCGAGGGAGCGGAGGTTTAGGGAAGTGAGGGGCCTGGCGGCAACACCAAGAAGGGCAAGGGGCAGGGACGACCCAGCATCCCAGCGCCAGATGCCGCGCTGCATACTTCAGCCTCTGCGGGATACATGCAGATTCCAGATGCTTACAACCTGGGTTCGAGCCCTAGCTCTGCCTCTCACTTGTACGGGACCTCAAGCAAATCAGTGCCCTGGCCTCCGTTTCCCTGTTTGTAAAATGGTGATAATACTATACGTTTCTTCTGGGGTTGGTGTAAGAACTAGCTGAGACGGCCCATACCAAGTGCTTACGACCGTGCCGGGCGCATCCCCATTTGGCAGATGGGGAAACCGAGGCTCCAAGGCAAGTAGTGCTCTCGGGCCGGGATGCAGCCCGGCCTGCCGCCCGCGCCCGGCTCACCCTCCCACCCGCACGCGGTGGCCCCCTGCCGGACCCTCCCGGGCCATCGCGGGGACTCTCGGGCATCGGCGCCGCTGCTGGGAAATCCTCAAGCGCGCGGGGAGAGGGGCGGCCGAGCCCCGCTGCTCCCCGCCCCGCGCTCCCCGCCCTCGCTCCCGACCAATTTTGGGCAAAGCGGCGGCGGCGGCGGCGCACTACAAGCGGGCGGTGAGTCAGCGCGCAGGAATGCGCAGGACGCTTTGTTCCCCGCTCTGCGGCCCAACGTGCTGGGACCGGGCGCGGCGGGCCCTGACATCACCGCGGGGCAGCGCCTCCACGTGCCCCGCCAGCCCTGCGGGGCTCCAGGACACCCCGGGGAGGCCGACCCTTCCTCCCGCCGCTGGGACTCTGGCTTTGTGTGGTTCCCGCGTGGGGCCCAGGAAACAGCAACTTGGGCGGGGGGGTGGGGGGAGGGTGGCCCAGTAGGAGGAAGGCCTGTGCCCTGGAAGGGCTAGGGGGTGGCCCCAAGAGCTCACAGAGTCACAGCAAGACCCCAGGGCTGCCCCGAGGAGACTGCCTGGAGCCCGTGGTCTCTTCTCCTCTTCGAGGCTGTCGTGGGAGAGGAAGCAGGCCCTGAGTCCTCCAGGCCCTGCCTATTTGTCTTCCCGAATCACTCCCCCTCTCTGGGCCTGGGTCTGGGAAGCTGAGAAGCGGGGTGACACTGGCTGTCTTGGTCTTCTCCGGAGTCCTGTGCTGGCTAGTGTCTCAAGCCTAGGAGTGCTTTGGAAAGGAGTGCAGGGGCCTTGAGAAGTCTTTGAAAACCACGGATGGCCGCAGTGAGAGCTTTTGTGCGCGAGGCTGTGCCTGGATCTTTCTAATTGTGACACCGGCTAATAATCAGGACAGTCCTGAGTGGTGGGCATTGCTGCCCGCTGGGGGAGACTGAGGCCCAGAGAGGCAGAGTCACCTGCCTCCATCACACTTGGTGCTGGCAGTGAGACTGGGCCCCCTTCTTGAAAAGGGCTGGAGGGGCAGGCTGGGACCCCAGGCCGCTGAGCGCTGCTGGCCTGACCAGCCCCGAGGCTCCACTTCGGGCTCTCCTCAAGGGGCGGTGGTGGCTGGAGTTACAATCCTTCCTACCCTGGATGGCTTTGGGCATGTCACTTGCCTGCTGGGTCCTCCCCTGACTACACTGTCATCGTTGTATTTTAGCTTCCCCAGGAACTAGACAGCCAAGCCTGTGGGGGGACCTGCCAGGGGCACACAGGGGGACCCACCCAGCTCAGGTTCTCGAGGTGGGATCTGGGTTATGTACTCCCTCCTTCCCCTTTCCTTCCTCCACAGGGTTCTAGACACCACGGCACAGTGCCCCTTGTCCCACGGGGCTGGAACATGGGGGACCCAGTTGGCTTTGGACCTTTCACAGGGGTCTGCGGGCATCAGCTCTGGTCTCAGGGGCTCTGCCATTGGGTGAGTCCTCACTGGTGTCCTTACCAGCCCCTCCCCCTGCTCAGTCTGTTCTGGAACTCATTGGCTTCTATCCCTCTGAAGCCATATGTTCTTCATGGGGGAGATGGGGATGACCTCCCCGACCCTGGGGCTGGTGATGCAGAGGCCTTGTTTCCACCTTAGGGCCTGCTCTCTCTTGGTACATGGACATGGCCTCAGCTGGTCCCCCATGCTGGGTGGAGTGGAAGAGCCCGAAGCCCCCAGGTGGTTCTCAGCACCCCCGTCCTGTACCCCCACCCACCCGTGTGGTCCCACTCATGGGCAGCTCAGCTGTGACCTGCAGAGGGTAGATGTGGCAAGGTGCCACCTGGGGCCAGGGATCCCTGCCTCTGGGACCATGCTTTTCATGCTGCCTGCCGTGCGTAGGCTTCACTACAGACCTCTCCACCTGCTGTGTGCAATGCGCCCAGCGGTGGAGGCCACACACAGGCACCCTGGTTGGAGGCTGGCTTGGGAGTCACCCAGCTCTGGGACCTGGCATGGTCACGGCCCCTCGGACTCCATGTCTGTAAATGAGAGTAGGGCCTGTTCTGTGAGCATCTGGGCAGTTGGTAGATTCAAGTGGCTCAGCATACAGTGGCTGTTGGGTCAACACGAGCCCTACCCAAGGAGTTCTAGAGACTTCTACATGGTGTCTGTCCCTTGAGTTGAGTCAATGACTGCACTCCTCCTCTTCCTCCTATAGATCTCCGAGGCCATAGGTTCTCTTGGTTCCCTCATGAGGAAGACCAGCTGGTGTGGCCCCTCACAGCTCAGGCCAGCCCCTGCTCCCCAGAGAGACACAGGCCCCTGCCACACAGCCAGGCCGGGCAGCGAGAACCAGCTCGCTACCTCTGGGGGAGGACGATGGTCTGTGAGACCCTTGGCCTTGAAGTCCCAGAGGCTCTGAGGACACTGGGTGATGGGAGAGACGGGAGTAAGAAAGTATCTGCACACGCCACCCCCCCTCTCCAGCACAATTCCTGGCACCCGAGGGCCCCGCCTGGGCCTGGCATGCCTGCCTGGATGCCTGCCCGTGTGGTTTCCCCAGGGCCTCTCCCTCACGTCCGCTGGCAGAGTATCCCCAGCTGTCTGCATTCCTCTGCCGTGAAGACGGCCACCTTAGGGCCGGGCCCGGCTGGGACACCCCTGAGGACACCCCTCTCACTCACCCCTGCGTGAGAGCGTGCGTGCTGGTGAGACTGTGCAGGGACACACCTGCAAGCAACCCGTCTCTCTGTGCCCATACATGGGTGTGCGTTTGTGTGCATGGCTTGCCCTGGGTGCCCGCTTGTTCATGGACTTGTGTGTGTGCAGGTGCGCATGGAGGGGGGCACAGACATCCACGTGGGCGTTCGTGAGTGCAGGAGGGGTGCAGGGGGGCTGCAAGCAGGAGGGAACGTATGGATCCCCAGGGGTCCTGCGGGCCTGTGGCCAGGGGCCTGCACCATGCCCAGTGGTGCAGAGGCGGTGCGTTTCCCATACCCGAGGGTCTTTGCCTGGGTGAGGGTCAAGCAGCTAGGTACGGCCTCTCCCAGGCTGAGTCCACAGCCTGGAGGCAGGCGGAGGAAGCAGGAGAAAGGTGTGGAGAGCCCTTCGGCCTGGCTGAGCTGCGTGTTTCCCACACATTCCCCTAGGGAGCTCGCCTACCAATCCCAGGGCGGATGAAGTGGGATTTGAGGTTTGGAGAGGGCCACTGCCATGCCCAGCTTTACATAACCCGTCAGTGGTGGAGCGAGCGTTCCAGACCACGTCTGCCTGACTCTAGAAACTGCAGGCAGAGCAGGAGGGGGCGGGGGGCCGCCGCAGAGGCCACGGCACAGCAGGGACCTGTGTGCAGTGTGGCCCAGGGCCAGGCTGTTCCCTTGGCGGGCGAGAGCCTCAGAGCCGCCCTCCCAGGCCCCGGCCTCCCAGCCCCCACCTGCCGGCTGGGCGATCACGATAAACGTGCGTGAGCAGTTGCTCCGTGGCAAGCCCGGGTGTGCGTGCTTGGCATACAGTAACTCATCTAAACCTCCCTGCGCTCTTGGTGCCCTTATGGGGCTCTTGTTATTATATGTACGTGAGATATTTATTACATGTAATATTTATACATGTAATAAACATTATATTACGTGTGATATGTATGACACGTAATATTTATATTACATCATAACATGTAATAATAACTACTATTGTTCTCATTTTAGAGACGAGGAACAAATATGTTCAGTAACCTGCCCGAAGTCCCACAGCTGACAAAGGGACAGCCTGGATTTGACCCCATGTGTCTGGTTCCAGAGCCCGAGCGCCGGAGCGGAGCCATACACATCCCGCTCCAGTCAGCGTCTCCTCGTGCACGAGGCCCCAGCCTCATTCCCTTTCTGCTGGGCGGTCTCCAGCTCCATGCTACGCGCAGCAGGCCCAAGGCAATGGAGGGCTGGCTGTGCCAGGCCCCCGTCTCCCAGATGGGGAAACTGAGTCCAGACTGATGGAGTGCCTGGGCCTGAGAAGGTGACCCCTAAGGCCAGGTGCAGCCCTGGCTTTGTCCGTTCCTGACCTGCTGGGGGACTTGAGGCAAGCTCCCTGCTCCCTCTTGGGCCTTGGTTTCTGTCCCGCCCCCAGAGAGCAGGTAAGAAGGGCTGTCGCAGAGTTTCCAGGTGGGGAGTCCTGGGAGGAGGCGGGGCAGGCCTGGCAGCGGGTGCGGAGTGGGCAGGCAGGTAAGGGTGAGACTGGGCCAGGGCTGAAGTCAAGGCGTGGAGCCGGTTTTCCCAGGCTGTGTCTGAGTAATCCTGTGTCTATATTTATCTCCTCCTTTCTTGGGTGAGCCAGCACAGCCCAGCGGCAGCCTGGCCCACCACCCCCCACGCCGGCACGTTTCCCTCACCTGCCGGATGGCCCAGGAGAGTACCGCAGTCTTGGCTCCAAGCTCAGCTCGGCCCACGTAGGACACAGAAGGATGCTCAAACCCGGTGGCATCCATGATGACTCTAATAGGGAAGCTCCACGCGGGCCTCTGAACATGTGGGCAACCATGGCCTGGGCAATGGCATTGCCTCAGGGGTCTGGGAAAGCCCTGCCCCACACAGGAGCAAAGGATCCCCTTTTCTCGGACAGACACTTTCCTTCCTGCATATGCACTTTGGTCCAAGTGGCAGCCCCCTGTCCCTCCAAGATCTGAAATTCTCAGAGGAGGAAGTCTGCAGGTACCTGCTCTGGGGTTGAATCCTGGCACCCTGACTTGGGCAAATAACCTGTGACTCAGTCTCCTTGCTTGTCAAATGGGGCCAAGCCTTCCCATCTCCCAGGGATCTTGTGAGCATTGATTTGAAGGCATTGTGAGCTGACAGACGGGATGAGCTTGCTGGGGAGGGGCGGCCTGTCCCTGCTTGCTCCCACACTCCCAGGCCCAGGCCCACAGCAGTGAGCAGGAGCTCCACAAGGTCCACCAGGGACCATATATGTGTATGATTCTCACAACATGCACACATTCACGGACACCCCTAATTCTGAGAGGCGCATATAGCTTACACTCAGGACGGAGTAGCTAAGTTAGGGCTTGGACCCTGGGAAGACCCCAGAAAGAACCAGATACTAACTCTGCCAAGACCCTCCCCAGAGAGGGCAGGACAGGTGGCCAGTCAGGCCAAAGGGGTGATGGGAACAGAAGGGCATCCTGTGGAGAGACAGCTCAGCCTGGACCAGGCTGGGACTCCATCCGGTTGGGATCCCTACCACTAGCTAGGCCCCTGCCTGCCCCAATTCTGACCCTCCTGACCCTGGGGAGCCCTGGGCCTGGTGCACGTGCACCACAGCCCTGCCTACTCCCGGGCTGGATTAGCAGAGTCCGAGGACGTGCTGGGCCAGCAGGCTCCCGGGCGGGGCAGGTGCCGGCACTGGGGCTGCCCTGTGCTGGCTTGAGACCGGGCCACAGCAAGGCCTTGTATGGCTCTGGCAGGGTAGCTCGGCCGGCGGCACCCATTGGCTGGGGTGGCACTCCCAGCTGGGGCCGCCGGGGCCCCAAACCACGGTAACCAGAGCCGCCAGGAACTGGTGGATTAGCATGGCCGCCTGCCCACTAGCCTGCCTGCCACTGGGGCTGCTCTTTTCCTTTCCTAAAAAGGCAGAGCTGGCGGGTCATGATCTCAGGGTCCTGGGATTGAGCCCCGCATGGGGCTCTCTGCTCAGCAGGGAGCCTTCTTCCCCCTCTCCCTCTGCCTGCCTCTCTGCCTACTTGTGATCTCTCTCTCTGTCAAATAAATAAATAAAATCTTTTTTTTTAAAGATTTTATTTATTTATTTGACACACAGAGAGATCACAAGTAGGCAGAGAGGCAGGCAGAGAGACAGGGAGAGGAGGAAGCAGGCTCCCTGCCGAGCAGAGAGCCTGATGCGGGCCTCGATCCCAGGACGCTGAGATCATGACCTGAGCCGAAAGCAGAGGCTTTAACCCACTGAGCCACCCAGGCGCCCTAAATAAATAAAATCTTAAAAAAAAAAAAAAAAGAGCTGGGAAGGATAGCCAGGCAGGTGAACGTGGGCCTGGGGTGGGTAGAGGAGGGGTGGGCAGGTGCGTGGGCTGAGGTTTCAGGAATCCTAGCCCTGGCCTTAGGCCAAGCCCTTCTCGGCTCTGGACATCCGTTTTCTCACCTATAAAAAGGGGCACTTGGCAGCTGGGTCTCCCTAGAGTGGCTGAGGCTTTGATGGGACCAGAGGAAATGTATCCTGGGGTCCCCCAAACCCAACCCAGATCCCAGGGCTGCTCAGCAGCAAAGAGGCAGATTCTCTTTCCATCCCAAGTATAAGGGCCTGGTTTGAAATCCCAGCTCTGCCACTTACCACAATGACGCAGGCAGCAGCGTCTGTCTGAGCCCCGGTCTCCCTTCTCTATAAACAGCATGGGGCTACAGGCCCCCTGCCCTGCGATGAGCTCCTGCAGTCAGCCCCAGGCCACTCTTTCGCAGCGGCCCTCTGTCCTCCCCCGACCTCTCTTCTTCCCATTTCCCTCCACTCACACCCATATCAGTCTGGCCCACCTGCAGCGGCCTGGCCCTAGGAGTCTCCAGGTCCTGAGCCCAGAGAGGGTCCAGGCCTTGGGGTGAGGGCAGGTTCAGCCCGGCCCTGGATGGGGAGCCAGGCAAAGCCTGGCTAAGGCCCTGTGGCCACAGACAGCAGCCTAAGCCCTTCTGAGGCTCTGGGTCAGGTCTTACGAGGTCAGTGGTCCTGCCATTGGCTAGGGGTGTGATTGGGAGCTTGAGCCTTCACACAAGGACTAAGGGCATGTGCCTCCTCATACCTTACTTCAAAAGGGAAAGTGTTTCATGACCTCTAGTGAGCAGCTGTGGGAGGCCTGGCAGCAGTATGAATGACAGGGAGGCCTTGGGCCCTGTGGCAGGTGGGCAAGGACAGGTATCGAGTCCTGCAGAGAATTCACATGCCGTTTTCACACTCTCGAATACGGGAAGCCAAACCTTGGCACCTGCCAGTTGATCTTGGGCCTGCAGCCCCTGTCACGGGAAAGCCACGTGACTACCAGATGGCATTGCTGAGAAACCAGGCACCTGCTGGGGAGAAGGCCCAGCCCGGGCCTGCCTCATCCCACTGCTTCCCAGGCAGAGGAGGGGAGCTGCCCGAGACCCAGGGCTTCCCCTTGGGCCAGAGTTCCGGTTGGAGAGAAGGAAGGAACGCGGGCTTCCATGAGGAGCTGTCCCGGCGTCGGGTCAGTGTTCACGCTGCCTCTGCGGCTGGTGGCGGTCCTTTCTCCTCTAAACACAGGGGCTCTAACTCTCACCATCCTGGGCTATCGTAAGGACGGCAAATCAGGTTTGTAACATGCTGGGCACAGGCCGTGGCATCTACGAAGGCTCTTCTCTCTGTGGGACTGTTCAGGACTTTTCCCGCTGGCCTGGGCTGAGACCCAGGGGGCTGCAAGGACCCGCTCTCAGGAAGCAGCTCCGTTGGTGGCTCGTCACCCTAGCACACCCCACGATTCTAATGCCAGAGCCCATCTTCCCTCTCTGGGGCCCCTTCCAGACTTTGTATTTTTTCATTGCCTGGAACCCTCCAGCACCTCTGAGGCTGATGTCATCAGGCCCTGCCCTGCCCCCTGCACCACTGACCTCTGCTCATCTCTTGGGGACTTCTAATTTCGGCAAGTCCTAACTTTGTGTGATTATTGTGAGGGCTGCTTGCAGGGACTCTGCTTTGCGTGGGCCGCTGAAATGTGAGTGGAGGGAGGTTTGTTTCCAGCTGGAAGCATTGATCTGTCAGGGCAAGGGGGCACAGCACTCTTTTCACCTGCCTCTGACGTTACGGGAGCATGAAGATGCAGCCTCCATCAGTCTGGGTCTCTAAGTGCCTGGGATCCATAGAATTGCTCTGCTGACCCACATCGAGCGTGTGGCCAAGGGGAAAAATAGGCTTTTGCCGAGTCAGCCCCGGAGTTTTGGGGGTGCTTGGCTCTGCGGCAGGCAGCCCCTCTCCTGACGGCTACTTCCTCCTGGCTCAGAGCCCCAGTCTCCCCCGGGGCCCTGTAGTCACCAGAGGTGAGCTCCAGGCCCCGGCCACTCTTCCCCCGGCCTGTCCCTCGGCGGCGGCTTCCTCTCTCCCTGCTCCCAGCAGCCTCGCCAGGGGCCAGCTGTCCTCTGCCACACCTGGCTCGCCTCTGAAATAACGAGCGAAGTCAGCTCACGGCCGTTTCTGTTTTCATCCAAATCCCCTGTCACTTGACCCCTGGCCTCTCTCTGTGTCCGCTGCTCATTTGCTTCCCGGCTCGTGAATTTGGTCGGTGTAACTCCCCTCTTCGTTTGCGGATAGTCTCCCCTCCCTCGGCCCACTGTCCCTCTGTCCCCCTGACGCACCCACCTGGCCGCCTGCGCCACGGCTGCTGGGCGCCACGGGCGGAACCACACCACGGACCAGCCGGGGCCTCAGGGCCTGGTTCCCCTGGCCGGCTTTCTCCCGCTCCCCTCGAAGCTCGCGCACACCTTCTCAAGTCTGTCATCTTCAGGTGGCCCTGCTGTTTCCCAGAGAAATCCCCGTGCAGGGATGCCCTCAACTTCCTCTCACCCAGCAGACACCTGACTTCCCCTGCACTTCTTCCCATGGGTCACCACGGAGGGTGTGTGTGTGTGTGTGTGTGTGACTGTGTGGGCTTGGTTTTCACCATCTCCTTCCCATCCGCTCTGCACCCCGTCCCCCGACAGCACAGCAAGGCTTTCTTCCCTGGGCTCCCATGCCCCCTCCAACTACTGCCCCATTCTCCCCTGGAAAGGCGTCTGGATCTGCTATCCCCGCTTCCCACCCTTTATCTGACACCCAGCGGTACCTGGGAAGGACCCGCTATGCACCCAGGCACCGCGTTAGGCCAGACTTTCCTGAAGTCAGCCTCAATCCCCTCATTGCTGAAACGGAGCTTCTTAGCTTCTCAGGGCTGAATTTCCCAGCTGCTCCTTCTCACGGCTTCCCCTTCCTTCTCTGATCCTTAGGTGTTTTCCAAGAAAGGTCTTTAGGACGACTCAGACCCAGTTTGGACTAGAGTTTTTGCTCTCTCCTGCCACAGGAATTATGGATTGGGTCATTAACGACGTCATCGGGAGGTAATGTACATGCAATGACGCATTAGAACGTAAGCTCTTCGCGGGCAGGACTGTTTTGCTCACTGTTGTATCCAGCCATCGGCCCCTTGCTGGCGCTCAGCAAATCATTATAGAATTCAAAAGGTGGGGATCCATGCCTGCTTTTTCTCCCTGGTATCCCCAGCCCCCCATGTCAGGCCTGCTCAGAGAAGATTTTTGAGGGCTTACCCTGTTCAAGGCCACATTAGTTACCCTATAGACACCATCTCATTGAATCCCTACCACCACCCTCCACGTTACAGTTGGGCAATGGAGGCCCAGAGAGGTTGTGTGATTTGCACAAGGTCACACAGGCAGTAAGGGGCTGTGTCATGGTCTGACTCAGGTCTTACTCTGTAGTGAGCAGGATGATGACCTTCCAAAGTGGAGCCCGTGCCCCAGTCCCCAGAACCTGTGAGCGTGACCTTAATTTGGAAAAAGTGTTTTTGCAGATGTATTCAGTTAGGGGTCTGGAGATGAGATCATTTTGGTTTAGGGTAGGCCCCAAATCCCATGACCAATGTCTTTAGAAGAGAAGGGAAGGGAGAGGGAACCTACAGAGAAGGCAAGAGGAAGTCAGGGCTACAAACCAAGACCCACCAAGGCTCACCGCAAGGCCACAGA
Source organism: Ailurus styani (assembly GCA_002007465.1). Taxonomy (NCBI): domain Eukaryota; kingdom Metazoa; phylum Chordata; class Mammalia; order Carnivora; family Ailuridae; genus Ailurus; species Ailurus styani. The sequence continues at coordinate 6,498,375 of LNAC01000063.1, read as the reverse complement.
AGCCGGGAGAGGCGTGGCTCAGACCCTCCCTCAGAGCCTCCGGAAGGAGCTCACCTTGCCAACACCGACTTCAGACTTCCGGTCTCCAGAACTCTGAGAGAATAGATTTCTGTTGTTTTTAGCCACGGTGGCCATAGGAAACCCAGACCCCAGACCATAACGGTGATGTATCTGGTGCACCTTGCCAGGCCTGGAAACCAGGGGCTACATGAGGCCCAGGCTGTGTGTCTGGGGCCTGCTCACCTGCCTTCTCTGGGCCTGATCGCTGTGCAGGAATGCAGTGCTCGCGACACCAAGCGTCCCCCAACTCCGACATTCTACACCCCTCGGGAGAAACCATGAGCCAGGCGAGCAGGGCTATGTTGGGATTTTCAAATTTATTCCAACGTGCTGTGTGTTTTTTTTTTTAAAAATATCCTCAGGCTGAACACTCAGCCGGAGCTGTAATAAAGGCAATTATTATACTTGTAAAAACCTCTCATTCACAGTACAGATGTAATTTACAACAAAGGTCACACACATCAATACTGAGCATTTTTTTCCTTTTGTACATCAGACTCTGTGCTTTAGACCTGCATGGATTTTTTGTTGAGTTTTTTTTTTTTTCTTTTGCACTGTTATATACCATACCGACATTGCAAGATGCAGGTGTAGAAACTGGAGTTTAAATAAAATTACAGGCAAAACTACCCCATCCCAATGTGGCTGCTGTACATATTTACAGGACGATTTTTGGAATGTATTGCCATTTAAGAACATAGAAACTCTCTACAGACAATTTCACATACGGAATACATACACCTTTTAGAAAAAAAAAGGCAAATATTTATCTTACAGAGCACACGTATCTTACATTTGCCTACACGTTTCTTTTTTGTTTCTTTTCCTCTTCTTCTTCTTCTTCTTTTTTAAACACTAGCTTTAGTAAAGTGATCATAAGTGCCGAAGCGGTTTTCTAATGGAAAGCAGACTGGAGCCAACACCACAGAAGCAGAATTTGCGGGACTGGCCTTCGGGAACTTTCTCCCCCTGCTCAAGGCTGCAGATCTGTCTCCGAGGCAGGACTTTTGCTTTAAGGAGGACTTTTTCTGGAGAAAGGACTGGAGAGCAGTTCAGCTCAGATATATTGCTGGTTCCTATTCAGAAATGCAGCTTGAGAAGGGAACGGGGGGCCAGGGATCCGGAAGCTAATTCTTTCAGACTTTTTCCTCCAGAGGGAGGCAGAGGGACTTCTGCGCCTGGAAGTTGGAGGTGATGGAAAAGGGAGAGTAGGGAGTTTGCTGCTGTCAGCATCCTAGAGGGTCTCTGTGACTGGGCCAGAGTGTAAGCCATGGGTCGGGGGGGTGGGGGGCCCTGGGAACGGTGCCTCGGAGAGGAATGGGGTTAGTACCCAGGATGGCCCTGAGCTCGCTGAGGGTGGAGGGCATCCTGGAGCGTAGGCCTGGGATCTGAGTGTCTTGGAATCCCTAACAGAGGGCAAGGGCGGGCTCTGAGACCTCAGCAACTTGGTTCCAGCCACACTACCTACAGCCAAGGACCAGAGCGAGCCTTGACGTGGGGCAAGGCCAGCCGGCATGTCACCCCAGAGCACTAACAGGTGTCTATGGCAACCAGTCAGCACTGCTCTTGGTGCTGTCCCCCCTTAACAGGGACAGGAGCATCACACGCAAACTGCAAATGTGGGAGTGGTTGGGAGTGGGACGGGTTACCCCCAGGGAGGGCATGGAGTGAGCGTCCTTTTCCAAATTATAGAGGTGTGTGTGTGCTGGGACCTCTGCTTGGGGGAGCAGGGGCAGAAGCTGGCAGGAGGGGTTAGCCCTTGCCCAGCGACATCTGTGCCAGGCTGGTGGCACTGATTCCATCCCTCTGGGAATTGTTATGGGGCAACAGCCCTTCACCCAGATTTTGTTCGTGCGCTGTGTCCCTGTCATTAAGAAGTGGATCTCTGGTGGCTCCCGGTCCCTGTCCCCTCTGCCCGTGCCTGTGGGCCTGAGTAGCTGCGAGAACTCTCCCCTGTTGGCCACATTGACCATGACTGGGTCTCCCAGGGAGGAAACCTCAGTTGGCGGGCTGTCCCAGAACAGGGGAATGACGCCCAGGAGAGCAGGGGTGCATGGCTTGGGGGAGAGGCCTGGCCACCCCCAAGGTCAGAGGCTTGGGTCTGCTACTTTGTAGGTCTGGGCTGGAAGATCTTGCCCAGGAAGATTTCAAACCTGGGCTGAAGTGATGCCCTTTACCCAGCTCCTGGGCCCCAGGGCTAGAAGTGTCCACTGGTAAGGCTGAGAGGTAAGGGTGAGGGAAGGTGAGGGAAGCCTGAGCTGTAAGGGGCTGGGCACCTTCCCACTTCCTGTGAGGCCAAAACAGTGCCAATAGAGTCAAGGCTGGACTTGCTGGCCTTCTCCCAGGGTGGGCAGGCACCCCGGACTCTGGGCCAGGCAGCTGAGCACTGCCTGCTGACCGGAGCACCCCCAGCACCCCGGAGCCCAGCCGACCCCCAGGGAGGCCCTTCCGTATTGTCCAGTTTGTGTCTTAGAGGAACCTAGGGCTGGCCTGTCCACTCAGCAGAGGCCAGGCAGGGAAAGGCCCTGAATTGGCAGAGGAGGGAATTACGGCCTCAACCGGCGTCCTGTCTACACAACTTCAACTGCTCAGGAGGCCCAGGCACAGGATTCACAGGGCCTGGCTGAGGACCAGGGACTGGTCAGGAATTTCGCTGCTCTGTAAGGTGGCTCAGCACCTAGCACGGGGAGGCTGGGGGTGGGGGGCAGGACCGTCGTCCCTGTGTTTTCTTCCTCTTTGTAGAAATGAAAGAAAAGAAATTCTGGAAGGTTGGGAGAAAACCCGCCTCTCCCAGGGCAGGGTAAACATGAGTTCTATATTTCAACTTGGGATTTTAATTTCTGGTCATATTATTTTTCTTACAAAGCAGGTTTTTGCCCCAGGAAATACACGGGAGCTTCTTGAGGGAGGAGACGCTGTCTAGTACTGATTGCTTTGGAGAATTCAGTTGACTTAGGACCATTCTTCTAGGTCAGGAGAATCTGAGGAGGCTGGGAGAAGTACCAAATATCATCCTGTGTGTGTGTGTGTGTGTGTGTGTGTGTGTGTGTGTGTGTGTGTGTGTGTGTGTGTAATTTTTCAGAGAGATTTAAGCCAACAAACAGGCCTGGGCAGTTCCCACCAGTCATGGTTTTGGGTACTTCCTGGGGGTAGTGGAGGCTTGACAGTGTGTGGGGTGGGGATGAGGGGAGGAATTCAGTCCTGCTTTTGAGAAGAGGTCCCAAAACGGGTCCCTATAAACTTCCAGTTCTGAGCACTAGGAAAGCTCAGCCATGGAAGAAATAGGGCCCGTTGAGCCCTGGGGACAAAACATGCAACGAAACCCAAACCCAAGGCTCAGGAATGGCAAGGCAATGCACCTTGGATCTTGACCTCAAGGGGTTGAGCCCTGTCGCTTCAGCCTTGTGGGTAGTTTCTAGAACAAGGGAGGCAGCCTGTAGCTGGGCCCCCGAAGCAAGGCCTCAGTTGGGTTCTTGGGAACCAGGAGAGGAACAGTCAGGGCTCTTCCCGGGGTGGAGGGGACGGGTTGAGGGTTGGGGGGCTGGGGGAATTTGCCAGGATGCCAGGATGGGTTCACAATTCAGACCACATGGGTATCAGGGAGCCCTGGGGGAACCAGCAAGCTCCTACCTTCTATCTGCTCCTCTTATCTATGTTGAAATCCTAAGAAAGGTAACATTTTCTTTCCCTTGGGAAAACTGGGGTTTTCTGGGCCTGCCTGTGTCCCTCTGCCTTGGGCCACTGGCCCTTCTGCTGGCAGCAAGGGTGGCCACTAGCTAGGGTGGAAGGAAGTGGCAATAAATAGGAACCATAAACATCTGTACATAGGAGTGCTTGCTTTTACATTTAATTAGATACTTTAAAAAGTTTTTTGCTCTTTTTTTCTTTCTCCTTCAGTGCATCGCCCCCTCCCTCAGCAAATGGCCACCTCTTGCCAGTCTTGGGGGGTGGCTGCAGACCGCAGTGGCCCAGGCTGAGGCCACACCTATACCCTTTCTCAAAAAAAAAAAAAAAAAAAGCACAGAATATTCACAGCCTCAAACTCCTCGTGGGTTTTTTTTTTCATGTGTGCGTGTGTTTTGTTTGTTTCTTTTCAAGCGACAAAAGGTACAGAAAAAGGCACAGGTAACTGCATACGTGGGAAGATAGAACAGTTGCACGCTGAGCGGAAGCTTGGACAGACGGACAGATGGGAGAAGGAGCCCGTGAGAGCAAGATGATTCGAGGAAACTGGCTGGAAACGTCTGTTGCTAAACACCGGAAGCCAGATGCTGAAGCAGTCGGAGAGAGGCTAAGTGCTTGGGGGGCCCCTGTCCTCGGGCTGGTGTGGAAGTGCCCCAGGCCCCGCACTTCCTGAGGGCTCGGGGGAGCCCTGACTGGTCCTGGGTTCCCCAGAGAGGTTCCTCCTCCGGGCTGGGAAGCGAGTGGAGGCCTCTGCCAGGCAGCCCACGGAACTGCTGCGGTCCAGGGGCGAGGCGGCAGAGGCCACGGGGTTGGCCAGCGTGCGTGGTGACTCCAAGCGGGGGCTCCAGGACTCTGGCCTGCGGCCGTGGGGCAGCCGGGGCGAGGCCTCGGGCGGGGGGCGGGGGTCGTGGGTGGGCACAGGCTCTGCGGGCACCTCAGCCACTCGGGGCTCCCAGTCAGGAGGTCTGCCCAGGCCCCCACTCGTCCTCTCCCTCTCCTTGGGGTAGTCCCTGCCCTCCAGCTCCGACGAGAGTGTGAATTTGGATACCTTAGCCACGGGGGACACGGAGGCTGACGAGCTCTCGGTGGGACTCCAGCGGCCTCGCTCCTGGGCCTCCCGGGCCCCTGTCAGGTCACTGCCGCCTCCTGAGAAGCCACTGACCCAGGCAGCGGTGGGCCCCGGCAGCAGGGTGGGGTGGGCCCCCGGCCGGGCCTGCACCATCTGGATCCCGCCGATGGGAATCAGGGGGCACGGGGCACGGGGCAGGTGCTGGGAGTGCAGAGGGAGGTGGCTGAAGATGTTGTCCTCTGTCCGGGCTGGGGTGTGGCCGTGGAAGTCATGGGGGGCCGAGAAGGGTCGGGAGGAGGGAGGATGAGCAGGACCAGGTGAGCAGGAGGGACTCCGGGATGTGGCCTTCTGCTGGGGTCAGAAAAGAAGACAGGGTAAGGCAAGGGCTACGTGCTGCCTCGTGGAGACCCCAAGGCCTAAAGAGGAGGGGCGGGGGGCTCGCCCCAGGGGACAGAGGAGGACAGAGGGAGCTGGGCTCCGACTCCGGCCTGTGGGGCTGCCCTGTGCTGGTGCACTCCCTGAGGCGGGCCGTCCCCAGCCCTGCGGTGACCGTGAGCACATGAGGCCCCGCGGTCTTCATGCCTCGGGCGGCGCGCCTGACCCTCTGTTTTGGTTCTGCTGCCTCTCCTGTTCCTAGCGCGGTCTTGACCCAACTCTACCCTTGGAAATGAGCTCCCACTCCAGGTTCTTGACCTTCTCCCAGCAGCAGGAATGATAATGTGACCCCAAAACTAAAGACCAAGGAACGATTCCTAGCCCGAGCTCCTCCAGGAGCTGGAGCCTCTGAGTGACGATGTCCCCGCAGCTGGTGGTGGAGGGTGGTGTTGGGTTATGACAATATGGCGACAGAAGAGGCACTGGGAGGTACAGGTAAGCGGACAGGGATGGGGTCGCATCGTGGTGGCGGTGACAGGATGGTGCTGGGCTGCCGACATGGGAATGTAGATGGAGCTGACCCGGCGGTGGCCGGCGCTCGTTAGCGTGGTGAGGGCAGAGACGGTGCTGGGGATGGGGACAGTGATGGTGCCGATGGACAGCGATGGTCTGGCAGGGATGGCGTTGAGTTGTGGTATCTCTGAGGCTGCTGGTGACAGGGCTGTTGGGGAGGTGGGGTTGGGGGCCTGGGGTGGGGGAATGCCACAAGCCTCTCTACCTTCCTCCACGGCCAGCCCCAGCATCCATGCCCTGCTGCTTTCGAGGCTACACTGGCGGGCTCTGGGAGCCCCCGTGGGGGCNGCCCTGCTGCTTTCGAGGCTACACGGGGGGGCTCTGGGAGCCCCCGTGGGTGCCTGTCACAGGAGGCACCCCATAAACTTCTGCTCTATTGTTAGCAACCACCGAGCTGGCCGGGCCGTGTAGCCACGAGTCCGATGTCTCAGGGAGGGGTGCACTCCCCCTCCGCCCCCCATCAGGGACAAGCAGCCCAGCCACTCAGGGGCGGGAACTCACCCACGTGGAGGTGCAGGTCTCGGGGCTTCTGCCAAGAAGCTTGTGAGGTAGAGGCGCGGGCGGGTAGAGAGCCCGCGGAGCCAGCCCCGAGCCTGGGCCGCGTTCGCCTGCTGACGGGCTGCCCGGCCCAGCCAAGGGCCACTTCCCTGGCGGCGCGGACCGTGGCGGTGACTCAGCCTGGCCTGGGGACCGTCTCCTGGTGGGTGAGAATCTGGGGGGGCCCGGGTCTGGGGCCCCCTTGCGTTCGAGGGGCAGATGCGCTCGAGAGGGCAGCTCCCTTCCCAGGGGCCGGGGGGTGAGAGGAGATAGCTCGAGTCTTGGAGACCCACAAGGGAGAGGGCCCGTCTGGGGGCCAGGCGGGCTTGGGGTGGAGGCCTGTGGCTCTCGGGCCGGTGAGTGTCGCTGGGGAGACGAGTCGCTTTTGGTTAGTGAGTGTTTGTGGGTCAGTGGTGAGCGGCTGCCTGCATCTTTGCTTGGGGACCACGGCCTTCTTGGGGACACAGCCTTGGAGCTCGGGGCTGAGCCTGTGTCCTTCTCCACCAGGCCTGGAGGGGCCGGTCCCAGCCGGGGGAGGCACGGGGCGCTGTGGCAGGACGTGGAGCCACTGCCGGCTGCCAAGCGCTCGGCTTCCAACCCCGAGCTGCCCCGCGTGGCCTGGCTGCCCGAGGTGGCATCTGGGGGCTGAGGGCCTGGACTGCGGGAGGAGTCTGCCGGCAGCAGGGCCAGCGGGCCAGGCGGGGGTGCCTCCGAGGCCGGTCCCGATGGCTCGTCCTGGCTCTCCTCTTCGTCTTCATCCTCGTCTTCGTCCAGGTCCGAGTCCGAGTCCGAGTCCTCCAGGTCTGAAAACTGGTGCTCCGCCACGGCCTCTGAGCCCTCTCGCCCTTCTGAGTCCTGGAACGGGTCATCACTGGTTCCTGAGGGGTGGAAACAGGAGGCCCCGGGGTCACAGCCGGCCCCATGCGCCGCCCTCAAGCCCCCGTCCTTGTTTGCAAACCGGGCCTGATAGTTGTGGCCATGGCCCGAGCTTGTGGAGAGGATGGGGGCCGCGACAGCTACGAGAAGACTATGTAAAGAATCCCAGCGAACAACAGTTACCCAGGATCTACCCTGCGCCAGGTTCCTTCTAAGGCCTGCATGCGTGTTAATTCATTTAGTCCTCAAATGATCTCGAGAGGTCAGCACTGTCCTTATCTTCATGTTACAGATGAGGGAACCAAGGTAAGCAAGATCAAGTAGCTTGCTCAAGTGAGATAAGTCCTAGGGCCGGGACTGAACCATAGCAAAGGAGACAAGCTTTTCTGTTGGTTTGTCTCTTCACTAGGATTTCAGGGCAGGCTCCCCTCTGAGCCCGGGCAGCCACCTTGCTGTATTGCTGTCTCTCCCTTTGTCAAATGAATGTGACACTCTCACCTCCCTCCTGGGCCTGGCCAGGAGGAATAAACACACACCTGGCACAGAGAAATGGCTCAAATAATTATGGCCACTCAATACGTTCATGAAGAAATCTAGTATTCTGGGACCCTGCAGCCGGTCCAGCAGCACCGGCCATGGTCAGTCTAAGCACACATCTCCCACCACGGCCACACTGCTGCTGGTAGTGGAGGGTGACAGAAGCCCAGTAGCATCGGGCTGGTGGCAGATCCTGGCCTCTGGGGTGAGGAGGGGTGGTGGCTAAGCTGGTCTGACTGCAGAGCAAGGTCCCCTCCCAGCTGGTCTTGTCCAGAGGACGCGTTGCCCTTGCAGAGCTCCCACTGCTCCTGGCCGGGAGGGAATGGACCTCCGGAATACCTCCTGGTCTGGCTGCTGGTGGGGCAGCCCCGACCAGCCAGGTCACTTCTTACATGACACCAGTCTAGCGTGGTATCTCTGAGATGGGCAGCAGTGAGACCTCTGGGGAGTGCTCTGCTAACATCTGGCCCACCTGTCAGGCTCCTGAGGGTTTGGGTCCTGCCGGCCCCTCTCCAGGCTCATCACCAGCACCCCTTCCACCACGGGCCAAGGGAGCTGGACACACAAGCTGACCTGGACCACGGGTGCAGCCAGGCTTCCAAACTCTGCCATGCCCAGTGGCCCTGGGGCTGGAAAGCCTAGTGTTCGTGCTTCTGACTAGCTCAGCATGCAGCAGTAAGACGTCTGAAGTGGATGATAGTGGGTCAAAAACCATGGGGTGGAACTGGGGTTGGCAGGCGAAGGGCAGGCCAAGGGACCAAGGGCAGGGTCTCCTGGCAGCCCGGAGCAGAGGGGAAGGTGGGAGGGATATGGTGGGGAGGGGTATGCAAAACACAGAGTTGCAGTGCCCCAGGCCCTGCCTCACAGGGATTTCAGATCAGACAGGTTCACCTCGCCTCACCCCTCATTTACATATGGGGAAATCCAGGCCCAGAGGGGGCAAGGGCTTCCTCCCCAAGATCAGTGAGGGAGCGGAGCCTGAGTCAGGACTAAGGTTTATAACCCTTGCATTATTACTCTGCCAGTACAAAAATGATGTTTATGCACTGAGAAGCAGGAAATGGTCTGGGTTTGGAACCCAGCTTTACCCTTCCTTGCTGTATGATGTCGTAAAATTGACTTTCTCTATATTCAGTTTCCTCATCTGTAAAATGGGGGTAAGAGCAATCAAAGTCACCTCATGAAGCTGGTGGGAGGATCGTAAGGGTCTGACACATAGGAAGTACCCAATAAAACCTAGCAAATATCTCAAGTACCCCAAAATGCCAAGCAGATGATCAGCGTTGCAAGCATCTCACAGTTGATGGTCAGACGGGGAGTTCTACTAGTGTCCCCTCAGCACGGAGGGCTCCTAAACAGCCTCTTTATGAATGAGGAAGTGGAGGCGCAGAGTGGCCTGCCCTAGGCACCCAGGGCAGAAGTGATGGAAGGGTGCCCTGCCCAGAACAGGGTTCTCCAGGTCCCCTGCAGCTGGGCTCCTGAAGGGCTGTATAGGATGCCCTTGCCTGGGGGTCCATCCCCAGTGCCCCTCATGGCGTGCCAGTCCACTGCTGGCACCGGATCACCGGCAAGGCTCCATCTACAGGCCTGGGACCAAGGGGGAGATGCAGAATGAAACCTGCGAGGGCGCTGAAGGGGTCTGGCCACACGGTGGCGCTGGTGCCCAACCGCCTCACTGTCAGGGGCGGGGCTTCCGCGCGGACCTGGCCACAGGGAGGGAGGGGTTCCTAGGCTGTGCTCCCCAGCGCCACTTGGCGTTTAACAGACAGGCTCCTCGCAGAACCTTCCTCATCATCACGGCAAGTGGCAACTCCGTCCTTCCAGTTTCTTAAGCCATAAACCTCGGACTCATCCTTAGCTCCTTTTATCTCATGCCACCACCATACCCCCTCGTGGTAGCAAAACCTGTCAGCTCCACCTGCGGAATGTCTCCAGAACCCTAGCACTTCTCTCGGCTCCACCCGGTCCGCGCGGATGTGTGCACCGCCCGACAACCGCCTCCAGCCGCACCCCTTCTTGGCCGTCCTCTGCACGCAGAGTCACCGAGAGTCGGGGGCCATCACTGCACCGCACTGCCAAGCCCATCCCTTGACCGTCCCACCCCTTCACTCACATCTTTGCCTCCTATTCATTGACCCTGTCCCATTCCGCACTTGTCCGCTGCCCTGCTCCCTTCAAGGATGTAAGCTCTCAGAATAAAACATGCAGTTTTATTCACTGCGGGGTCTCCAGCAGCTGGAATAGGGCCTGGGATAGAGCGGGTGTTCAGTAATTATTTCTAGAATAAATGCTCGATTTTATCCTTAAACAAGGTGGGTATGGTTATCCTTTTTTGACTCGTTGGGAAAATGAGATTGGGAGGGGGCAGGGACAAGCCCTGGGTCCCTCAGCGGACCTCGGTGTGTGCCAGCAGACCTCCTGACTCTCACCCCAGGCGGGCTCCCCAGTGGGGCTCCGGCTCCCCAGGTCCAGCCCCGCAGGCACTGGGGTGGTATGCAGCCAGCATTTTTGTATGACCTTGAGCAGCTGCCTTTACCTATCTGAGCTTTACTTTCCTCAACCGAAAATGGGGCCACACAAGTTTCTACCACTAGTTATGAGGACTCAGTGAGACAACAGGTGTAAATGGCCTAATGCACATTATGGATAAGCACGGTAACCCCACATTCTCATTTTGGTGGGACCAGCCCCAGGTTCACTGTGTTTAGTGCAGTAAAGGTGATTTAGTCCACCTAAAAGGAAACTTGCTTTACCTCTTTTGTAAGACTGTAAATTGAAATCGGAAAAACAGACACTCGCATGCACACACATGTGCGCGCACACACACACCCCTCTTTGTCACACTCTAAATCCTGATTCTGATTTTCGGGAATCTGGTCAGAGGGTTGCTGGGTACAGGAGGAATGCCCCTGGCCTCCCTGACCTCCCTTTAATGGGGTGGGGAGGGGGACACCTGCCAAAGCCCCTCTGGCTTCCTCCCCGGAAGCCCTGGCTGGCCAGGGCCTTTGACCCCACATGCCCTCCTCTGCTGGGTTTTTCCAGAAGTAGGCTCTAACATGCCTCTTGCTGATGGAGATTTTGGCCAGGGTTCGGGGCTGGGGATGGGGGACTTGGGAGGTGACAAGGGGCAGTCAGGTCTGGCTTTGGCTCTCTCAAAAGTTTCCCAAGTTCTAAAAGGCCCAGGTGTCAGGCTCAGGCCCAGAGTGCGGATGGAGGTGGGGGTGCGGGTGTGGAGTGTGTAAGAATATGTACCTCCCGGCATCATCATGAGGATTTATGAGATAATTTACAGCACGTGTTTACAACCCGCCGGACACGTAGTGGGTGCTCAGCCAATGTTGACTATAATCACCTATGTGCTAGTTTATTCAGCACACGTTCCCTGAGCACCTGCAAGGTGTCAGGCACGCCACCTGCTTCGTAGACGTTAAGGCATGCTCACTGTGATGGTACAGCGTGTACTCGAAGCGTACGGAGGGGAGGGGCCGTCCCTCTGTGACTTTAACCTTTACCTCCCAGTAGGTGGGAACGCTGGAGGGGAGGGCCTGCGAGAGGGAGAGGAGAGAGCAGGGAGAGGAGGAAGGAAGGAAGGGGAGGAGCAGGCAGGGGAAGAGGGGGAGACGGAGAGTAGGGCAGAGGGGGGAGGAGGGAGTTGGCAGTTCCCTACCTTCTTCGGCTTCCAGCTCCTCCAGCACCCCTGTCTCTTGGCACTTTTTGCTGTGGGCCTTCGACTTCATGTGCTTAGTCAGATTCCCTGTAAAGAAATGAGAATGGACTCAGGCTCTTGGCTGCAGGGCAGGGGCCCAGCGCAGGCCCGGGGGGCTTGCAGACACAGTGCCCGGCGGGCAGGCTGTGGCTTCGAAGGCCCGTCAGGACCCCGCCAGCTGCAGGGGCTGAGCAGGGGGCAGGGGGGTGGGCGGGACATCCCTGCCCCCAGGTGCTCAGGCTGGGATATGTCCCACAGCCATAGTTCAGGACAGTGCCCTGGAGCTGGGGGTGGGGGGTGGGGGCTGGGAGACGGCAGAGGGGCAGAGGGTGTAATGAGGAAGTGAGATGCTGGTTAAGAAACAAACAAAAGAGAAATTAAAAAGACAACTCATGTGCAATAGGTTTTTCCTGCTTTGGGTTTACCTCTGGGCCCAGGAGCTAGTGAGCCCCTCATTGAACAGGATTTCTGGCCTTCTCAAATGCTGGGATGCCCAGAGGGCCCCTGTTAACCAGGGTGGTGAGTGGGTACTGAGGATGTCCTTCCAACTGAGGCCACGCATGGGGCAGCCCACAGGGTTTCAGAAGAAGAACCAGGACATGGAGAAAGAGCAGGAGGTATAGGGAAGTCTGCCGGACAGGAACTTGTGAGCCACAGAGTCTTCCTTAGAGAAGTCATGGCCAGGGCCTCCGATTCCCCCAGCTCGCAGCGCTGTGCAGACAAAGGCAGGGAGCGCTGCGCAATGGTTCTGCCCACTCCATCCCCGCCTCTGCCCTAAGCGGTCCTTCCAGCCCCACAGCTGTGAGCAGGGGCAGCAGTCCGGTGGGCTCGAGGGAAAGGTAGTGATACCTCTGTTTTCCCCTGAGCGCGCACAGCACCTCACAGGCCATAAACCTCTGCGGGCAGGAGCACCCTCGGAAGGAGAGGCAGAGCACCCCGGTCCGCCCCAGAAGGATGCAGGCCAGACAGCTCAGGATGGTCCTCTGAGCTCAGCAGGCATTTCCGAATTGTGATGGTCTCACCGTGGCCTGCAGATTGCCACATTTGCCCGTGATCGCTCATGTAATGACCATAAGTGCCCCGAGCCAGGCGCTCTTTCTCATTGAGCTTATTAATTGGCAAGTTTGGATAGATGGTTGGAAGAGAGAAGAATGGACACTTGAACAGAGGCAGAGAGAGACTGGTGGGTGGATGGATGGATGGACGGCTAGATGGGTAAGTGGGTAAGAGGAAAAAGGGGTGAAGGAAGAAGAGGAAGAATATGGACAGAGGGACAGGACACTGGATGATCAGAGAAGCAGATGGAGAGACAGATGGGGAGTAGACGGTTAGATAAAAAAATAAATGGAAGGACAGTTGGAAAACGGGCTAATAAACATGTGGGAAGCTGGAGAACTGGAGAGGAGAGAGAGGCAGGGGTGAATGGGAGAGTGGCCGGTTGGGTTGCCAGGGTGAGGGCTTACACGCAGGAGGGACAGACAGGAGGAAAAAAGACTGGGCGGGTGGATGGAAGGGTGGATTGCTGGGATGACAGACGTGAGAATAGGAGAACAGACAGAACGAGAGAATAAATGGAAAGATATATGGAGAGGAAGACAAACTAGGAGGGGGGGGGGGGGGGTCGATGGATGGATGGGTGGGTAGGCGAGATAGAAGAGAGTCCATGGGTGAACCAAAAGGTGCTTCCTAATCATTCTGCGAACTAAGGAATTTGTAAGGTTTTGCCGAGAAGTTGATGGGAAACTTAACCCGGGATTCCCTGAGTGCGCAGGTCAGTGGGGATGGAAGGGGGCTTGTTTCTTTCCTCTTTCTTCCCTTCCTCCTAGTCTGTGACTGCGCTCTTCCCCACTCAGATTCCCTTCCTATAACCAGATGGAAACCTGGGTCTTTTCTCTTGGCCAAAGGGAAAGCAGAGCCATACCTTCCAGAGCCATTCTGGGGCCACAGGGTCCCCGGAGGTCCCGATCTAACACCGGGGGCCTCTGCCCTCCCCGTCATGAGCAGGTAAACCTTGAGCAGGACGCCAAGGGCTGGTGAAGACAGCCGGGGTCTTCCAGGGGCCCGAGATATCAGCGGTTTCCTGAGGTTCTGGGACTGGCCCACTGTCCCCAGACCACAGAGGACTATGCACACTGCTCATTCTGGCTAGGACATGACTTGCCGTACATGTTCCGTCAGGAAGGTTTAGGTCTTTTTTCGAGGTAGGTGGTGAGCACACAGTGGTGCACGACCGCCACACGTGGGCGACGCTCTCCTCGTCACAGAACGAAGTGTTGGAAGGAACCGCCCAGACGGTGTAATCCAAGCACCACGAGGCTCAGGCTCAGGACGGGAGGAGGGTGGTTTCTTGCTTCTGCTCTAACTCGGGGCCTCGTGATGCTGCTGGACACGATTACTGACCATCTCAGGTGCCGGGACGCCGCGGGAGGGCTCCCGTGGACCAGCACTGTGACCCCACCAGCAGAGTAGTGCAGATGACCCTGTCTCGAAGCAGGTTTGGGAGCTCCAAGGGTCTCGCTCGCTGCACGCTGGCAGAATCGACCCCGGCGGGCCCAGGAGCTTGCCGGCCTCGGGTCTGAGTTTGGGCCCCGTCGCTGGCTAGCTGCGTGCTCTGGGGCAGCCTTCTTAACCTTCCGAGCCCCCGCTGCTGCCACTCTGAAGTCACACCTACCTCTTGGGGCGGGGGGTTGGGAGGAGCTGACGAACCAGTGCAGGGGGAGAGCAGATGCTCGCCTCGTGGGACCCCCTTCCCTTCCCGACCCGGGAACCCCCCCCCCCGCCTGCGTCAGCACCCCTCTGGACTGGGCACCAGGGACTCTGCNCCCGCCCCGGGACCCCCCCCCCCCCGCCTGCGTCAGCACCCCTCTGGACTGGGCACCAGGGACTCTGCCACGCGCCAGGCTGGTTGTGGAGAACAGGAGGCCGATGGCTTCACCCTCGGGTCTGGGCTCAGGGGCTCCTGGAGAAGGTGCCGATGGCCCCTGGAGGCTGCAGGGAGGACTCGGGGAGTCTGAGGGGACTCTGCCGGCACAGGCCGTGTGGTGTGGGTGACCAGAGATGAGGCTGGCTGAGCAGCCCTGAGTGTCACCCGGTGTCCTCCCCGACCTCCCCTCCCTGGGCCTCTTCTGTGAATGCAGGGAGGTGTACCCCATGGTGGCAGGCGTCTTTTCTGGGCTCAGACACCCCTTCTCTGTCAAGGGGCAGAGCCTCAGCTTGCCAGGCCGAGTCCACAGCTTCTCACGGTCATCCCAGCCCTCACCTGAAGCCCCCCAGTCCTGGGATGAAGGAGGAAAGGCAAGCGGATGGAAAATGATGAGTGTCCGGAAGAGAGGTGAGACCTCTGCCAAGGGCACCGGCCAACGGCTCTGCCTCATTCAACTTTGACCCACCGCCCTCCTTCGGCCCCCATGGGCCTGGCAGACTGACGCCTGTCCCCAGCTGTCATCGCTGTCATCGCTGTCATCGCCGTCCCCTGCGGCGACCGGCGCAAGGGCCTGTACGCGGCATAGCCCCCCCGCTGGCGTCTGGGAGCCATCTGAGAAGAGGAAAGGGGACCCCAGACCTCCACAGGGACATCGTGGCAGCCTTTCCCACACGACCCCCTGAGATGCCTCCGCTCGTGTCCAGGGGCCCGAGCTGCCGCCACAATGTCTAACACGGAGACGGAGACACAGACAGGCAGACAGAGACGGACAGGAAGGGCTCCCCGGGCCTGGGCGCAGCCAGGTGGTGGTGAGGGGGTGTCCCGAGGACCACGGGGCCCAGCTGGAGCCCCGACGTGAGGAGGGAGGGAGGGGATGGCAGCCTGAAGGAAGCCAAGAGCCCGAGAGGAGGTGCCGGAGGTTCCCGAGTGATGGCTGAAGGCTCACCCCTCCAGGAAGACACAAGGCCCTGGAAGGACAGGGGCCTCAGTGTCCCACTGCTTCCCTCGGTCCCCGAGTGCAGAGACAGCCAAGAGCACGCTTCCTCTGCTGCCCGCCCCCGACCGGCCCCTCTCTGCAGTCACAGTTTGAGATGCCACCATTTCAGATCCTCTTACTGCTTTGTCTCTGAAGGTGTGGTCTTCCGGAAGCCTCTATGAGCATTTGGGGAGAGCCCAGAACACTCCCTGATCACTGGCTGGGAGCAGAGCCTCCTGGGCCTGGCCTGCAGGGCAGTGTGGGCAAGCCTGCACACCCAGGACTCCACGGCCCAGGGCGTGCAGAGTGTCTGCTGCCCCTCTGCTCAGGTTATGCCCTCCGGCCCCTCCGGGGCTCTGTGCCAGCCCAGAAGGACCCAGGAGGGGGCTGCGGATAGGCCTGGCATGGCCTCCAGTGAAAAGAGCTCTGGAAAAGAGGTGTTCCTTCCAGGGACCAGGCCTTTTCTCTCCAAAAAGGCAGGGGGAACTGAAAGGGACCCCTCTTTGGAGAGACTGCTCTGGCTGGGAACTTGGATGGGTTTTTCTAGTCTCACGTGGCAGGGGGAAAGCTCCCCGAGGTGGTTCTCTGGGTGCTGGGCCCAGGTGAGCTCCGGGTAACCCGGGGCTGGGATGTACTCTCAGGACCGGCTCCCCTCTCTGAGAGCAGAACGGGCTGGTCCCGTGAACACAGCCTGGAAACAGCGGCAGCCGCTGTGACCCACTCTGGAGGCCAGCTGATCGGCTTCCCATGTTTGCCACTCCTTCCAGAGCACGGGACCTGCTCACAGAGAGGAAGGAGGTGGGGGTCCTGGCTAGCATTACAGCTTTAGCATTAGTAGTCACTTGGTTTGGGGGGACCTGCTTTCTTCATCTTCAAGGGTGTTTTGGACAAGAGGCTTGTTATTCTGTTACTTAAATTATCAGTCAACTATTCCCATCTCTCTTCTTCCATAAAGTTCCACTGGCAGCCAAGGCCAGAGGGAGTGGTACTGTAGGGGACACAGTGGGGACGGAGCCCACAACCAGGGCCAAGGCACGCTGGGTCATGCTGCCTTGGACATGACAGGGCTCTGGGGCTGGACGCATCCATGACGTGGGGGGCCGGGCTCCAGGCCTACCTGTCCTCTCTGGGGACCCTTCGGAACACTGTTTATGAGACGCCAAGAGAGAGAAGATCAGAGAAAAGAAGTGGGCGGGAGGGCAGCTCCATGCCACCCAAAACCTAGGTGGGAAAGTTCGAGGTCCCCTGAGATGGATGCCAGAGGACAGAGGAGGGCAGGGATCGGTGAACCGGGTTAGGAGAGCAGAGATGGAGCTCGGGCAGAGAGGGGCGGGGAACCAGGGGATGTGGTAAGAAACCCCTGGACCCAGTCCAGAGAGAGCTGAGTGGGGCATCAAGAGGAAGAGGAAGGGAGGAAGCCTGGCGAACTCTGCAGGGCTTGGCCCGGCCTCTCTGGCTGGGAGCAGCTTGACCAACAGAAGAAAGATCAACAAGTGGCACGGCTGAATCTGCTCTGTCCTCGGAAACGCCACACGGCTCCAGCAGGTGCCAGCGTGGAGGCCCCCCTCCCCCCTTGCTCAAAGGAGGATGCAGGCCCCTCGGGCCCAAATCCTGACCCAAGAAGCACAAGAGGCTGAAGCCATCGTGGGGTTGAGAGCCCCCGGCCTTCCTGGGCTTCTCCCCTGTCCCTCCGCTCAGCTACCAGGAATGATGCACAAGCAGCCATGTCTTCCCTGCCCGGCCTGCAGGAACTGTCAACACAGTGCACGGACAGGAGCCTGATCCAAGTCCCAGGGACTCGGCCCTGCTTGTCTTGTTCACCTGAGAGTCCGGGCAGCTGCAGCGGGACCCTTCTTCCTTTCTCAGATGACGGCCAGAGCCTGTGCTGAGCCTGCCTTGGGGTGTGGCCGGCAGGTCAGGGCCACCAGCCCGGACACAGGGGAGGCGAGCGGGCCTGGGCAGAGAGCTGCAGAGGGGCCGGGTGGGTGGGTAGGAACATGGTCTGAGTGGTGAGGTGGGTGGAGGCAGGGGCAAGCTCTGCCATGAGAAGTGACCATGCGAGTGTTCTATGTGGCTCGGAGTGGAATGGAGTTCTGAACGCAAGAGTGGTGGTGACAAGTGTGGATGCTGGAGCTCACCAGCTCCATGGATCAAGGGCTAAGGAGACATGCAGCGGGACCAGGGTGAGGAGAGAATATCGAAACGGGGAACCGTGTGCAAGAGCGCCACCTGTAGGCGGGGGAAGCGCGCAGGTGGAGTTGGTGTGTGGGATCCAAGAGGACAGGCTGGGGCAGCCTGAGGGGTGCCACGGCCCCGCCTGGAGCAGGCTGCTCAGCGGGCCGCTGGGGAGCCCGGGCAGTTGGGGGGGGGGCGGGGAGGGGCCCAGGCCCCTTGCAAAGCGGCCCGGGCCTCTGAGCTCTGTGCTAGGGCTCCCAGAGGGGAGCGCCCTACAGTGGGCCAGGGCAGTGCTCCAGCTGACTGTCTCTTACCTTTGGTTTTAAAAGCAAAGTGACAGTGCTTGCACACATAGGGCCGGACGTCAGTGTGGGTGCGGATGTGTTTCTTCAGCATGCTGGGCTTCTTGCAGCGAATTCCACACTCCTCACAAACATATTTCCCTCGGCCGCGGCCTCGCACATATACATACTCTTCGTTTGATTTGTACCTATGAGCAACAGGCGTCATGGTAAAGGAAAAAAAAAGGAGGAGAAGAGGCTGGTTCCCACCTCAGAAGATGCACACGCTTCCTAGCCGCCTCCTGCCCTTCACGGATACCGGGCCAGGAGGACGCGAACCGGAGAGAACCGCGTGGGGGCAGGGGGGAGGGAGGCGCCCTGGGGATCCACCGCGGACCCCTTGCACCTGCCGTGCCCTCAGCCGCGTTCGGCTGCCTCTTTCCTCCGGAGGCAGCAGGCCCCGTGCTTCCTGCCGGGAAGTGAAGCCACAGATTCACGGAGGGCCTCTGCTCCGAAGCAGGCCTTGGCCCCAGCCTCTGCCCACAAAGGACGGCTCCTCTGGGCCTGCAGAGTCACAACGCGAGTGAGAGAAGGTGACAACCACGCTCCAGCGGCTCAAGCGGCTACCATTTGCTGAGGGCTCTCTCTGGGCCGGACACTTCACACAAATTAAATTACAACCATGAGCACGAGCCCTAAGAGCCTGAGGCTCAAAGTCCCACAGCCAGAAACGTATGGACCTAGGATCTGAACCTGCCTGCTCCAAAGCCTGTCCACCTCCCAGGAGGGTCAACAAGTGCTAAAACAGTCTGCTCAGAAGCCGCGTGGACACTGGTGTGACGGGAGGTATGAGGGATCGCCATCACGTCCCTATTCTGAGAGTCAGAGACCAGGAGCCCCCGCTTTCTCCCCGACCACATCTCCGGATGAGCCTTAAGCTCTCAGGACCCAGATTCCAATCACCTTGCTCCCAGGGATCCCCCGGGGTCATCGCATCGGGGCCCAGAGCTTTCCTAGGGCAGCTTCTGGGGCAGCTGGCCCACCTGCCAGGCCTCAGGGCCACCAGTGCTCTTGGACCTGAATCAGAATGCTCTTATTTCCACCGAGGAGGAAGCCCATGAGGCTCACGCACTACAATCCTCATCAGAATGCCTCGTTGGTCTCTAATACTATAGATGCGCCCATCTCCCGGTTGCGGCAGGAAAAGCTCTGCTGGGGCCAGGGGGCTGGTTTCTGGTGTGATTCCAGGATAAGAGCCTTCTGATGCATGAGCCTGGGGGTTCTGACGGCACGGGTGCCTTAGGGGAGGTGCGGCCCCTCGGCCCACTGAATATGCCCCCAGCACCCAGCAAGAGGCCTGCCTGTGCCCCACACTCAGGCGACACAACAGGTCCCTAACCAGCAGCCTTGGCACTCAAACTCGGGGCAGGTGCAGGGGGCAGGGAGGCGGCTGGGAGGAGGTGAGGCAGTCAGGACAGGAACTGGGACTCAACCCTCCTCTGTAGGGGCATCAGCTTCTGGCTGAGAAGATGTCACAGAATGACCTGAAAGAGGGGACTGTACAGGAGGGAGCCAGCAGGTGGCGGAGTGATCCCATCACACACACACACACACACACACACACACACACACACACACACGCACACACACCCATACTCACATGCACACTCACATCTAACACCTCCCCACACTCACACTCACACACACACTCACACCCATACCCACATGCACACTCACACCTAACACCTCCCCACACACACACACCCATTCTCACATGCACACTCACACCTAACACCTCCCCACACTCACTCACACACACACACCCATACTCACATGCACACTCACACCTAACACCTCCCCACACTCACACTCACACGTGCACTACTATCCACAAGTCCCCGAGGGTCCTGGTATTTGTCACTTTCCTTTGGCCAACCCATGCCTCTTCAGTTGTCTGAAACCACCTTTCCACCTTCTAGGCCCTGACCGGCTAGTGGTAGGCACCCTGTTCTCAGGTTAGAGGCCAACTTTCACCCAATCCAGGGCAAAGTGACATCTTGTGTTCAAGGGGAGGAAGTGAGGGCTGCAGGGGGTGGCAGGGAGATGACTCTTATCGCTCTTATGAAGACCCCCTGTGGGCAAACCGGGGGTGCCCGTCTCCCAGGGACAACGGTTCACCCTCAAGCAGCAGGATGCCTGGACCCACACCAGCTGCCCACACCCGGATTTTAACTCCTGTGTCCTTCTATGGCTCCCGCGACCCCACCTAAGGTGGAGCGGGTGCCCTTTTCCCAGCCAGAGAAGAGAGAGGTGAGAATGGGCTGGTCTCTTCTTGCTCTGGAGGCTCTGCCACCACCTGGACACTAACCTGCACTTGGCCCTGCCCGGCGGGTCCATGACACCCCCTCCCCTCCAACTTCCAATGACAAAGGCGTCCCTCGGTGCTCCCCTGCCCTCCACCCCACTGCTGTGCTGAGCACTGTGAGCTAGGCCCACCACCACTCTGACTCTCCTGTACCTGGGCTCTGCCCTACGCTCAAGCCAACTCAGAGTCAACACAGAGTCTGTGACCTGTGGCTGCTCTCAGACCCCTCAGTTCGTCCACTACAGCAAGCTTAGATGACAACTGGTCTTCCTTGGCTCATGCTTATGTGTGTACCGGCACACGCGTGTGCATATACATACACATAGAAAAAACTCTGTTTGAACCTTCGAGGGTTGTGCCTTGAGTTGGGTGCCTTGACCATGGAAGGTGTGTGTAACCCACTGGGGAGCACAAGGGAGCTTGGAGGGGCCAGAGAGGACAGTGAGAGATGGAGGCGGGAAGGGGAATCTCCAGGCAGGGACCAGAAACAAAGGCAAGAGGGGTTAAAAGGCCTGATGGACTTGGGGTGTGTGTGAAAGCAGATGACGTGAGATGGGCAGGACAGACTGGATCACCATCCCCATCAGCCCTGAGCGCCATGCTAAGTTTCGACTTGATCAAAGTTGTCATAAAGATAAAGTCTCAGAGGGAAGATGCTTCCCTGGCACCACAGGGAATGGTCTGGAGGGCGAGAGACTTCAGGTCCCCCCAAGAAGTGTGTGTTTTAGGACAGGTGGCCATCGGATGGTGTAGGGGTCACAAGGAGGCAGAAACCAAGATCGAAGTTTTCAACGTGGCTGGCTCAAGTGATACCACCCATGGGCTCGGAGGGGATGCAGAACCCCAGGCCTTTGCTGAGTGTGGGATGCCCCATGAGGAAGACATGAAGAGATGCCCAGGACATGGCTGGAAATCCTCTGGACTCATGATGGGACATGCAGATTTGTGGGGAGGAAGACAACTGCTCAGGAGAGAACTGAAGATGAGAAGAGGGCAGTGTGAGGGTCTAGGAGGCTCCCCAGTGTCGGGGGGGAGCAGAAACACGGCCCCAACACCCACCCCCAAACAGCAACTTCCTGGGAGCTCAGGAGGTTTGGAAGCCAAGAAAACAGGACTGGAGCAGGCAGTAGCCGCCTGATCCAATGTCATGGAGGAGGATGGATCCCTAGGATGAAGGGTCCCAGGAGGAGGAAGGCCCTAGGATTTGAAGAGCGCGGTGCTGGTTGAATAGCCCAGAGCCTATGACTTCTCTACTCCTTGAAGCCTGAGACCAGGCTTCGTACAGCTCAACAGCTCTGTGGTTCCCAAAGGGCCCAGTCCAAGGACAGGCATGGGGCAGCCGTACAGTGTGGGCTGGATCCTCCCAGCAGCTCAGGACCAGCCTCTTCTTCCCCAGCAGCTCCACAGCTTCTGCCTTCTAGCACATTCCACCATCACGGACCACATGCTCAGTTCAATCTTGTCACCAGTCAACCAACCAACCTCAAAGCCTTGCTGAACCCCAACCCACTCCAGCTACTGCTTCCTCTGCTTCCTTTCTCAGCCCAAGGCAGGGAAGGGCAGCCCAGGGCTGCGTTCCCTGCCACCTCACCCCATCCCCTCCTGAGCCCCCATGATTCAGCTTCCCTGGACAACTGCCCTTGCCAAAGTCATGTTGCTAAATCCAAAGGACAGCTGCCTTTTCCTATCTGCCCTTTTGCCCACTTTCTGGAGGTTCCTGCTTGGCTTGGTGACCCTTCTCTGCAGGCTCCGTCCTTACCCTTTTCCCATGCTGCCACTCCCCAGGCTCCAGCCTGCCCTCTCCCCTCACCCCTCCAGGTGACGCCCTCTGTGCACCTGACTTTCCACCTGGATGCCGAAGGATTCCCTGTCCTCTCCAGGTCTGACCTCCCTGCTGTGCATCCAGATGTCCCCTCAGTATCTCGCCCAGTGGTGGTCAGGTCCCTCACGCCCTGCATGCCCAGAACCACGTTTCCACGTCCCCCCTGCAGCACCATCTCCTCCTGAACCCCCATCTCCATAAACAGAACACACACGTGTGTGACCAGCAAGGCCGGTGGCCGGGGCTTGCTCCTCAGGGCCCCCACTGCCTTCACTCCTCATGCTCAGCCCATCACCACAGCCTGTCCGTGCTACCGCCCAAGTGTGGTCCGAGGAGACCCGCCTCCTGCCTGCGCTAGCTGGGGCCACCATCC
Source organism: Ailurus styani (assembly GCA_002007465.1). Taxonomy (NCBI): domain Eukaryota; kingdom Metazoa; phylum Chordata; class Mammalia; order Carnivora; family Ailuridae; genus Ailurus; species Ailurus styani. Next base: position 6,476,043 of record LNAC01000063.1, on the reverse strand, counting down.
TCTCTCCCACACGACTGTGTCCTTTCTTCATAGAGCAGCCAGGAGTGGGCCCTAACACTCACCGTCATGCTGCTCCTCCCAAGTTGGGGGCGATGTTCCCCCATCTCTGTCAGATAAGGCCCTATCCTTGCACGGGCGCAGAGCCCAGCACGCCGCCTGGCCCGGCTACCCTTCCAGAGCCCCGCCCCCTGCGCCTTCCCACCAACCATGCCAAACATCACTGGGGGCCCCAGAGGCCCTTTCCTCCAGCCTTCTGCCCTCCCCAGCACCACCCCCTTCCACCTGCCCGGCTCCTCTGCTCCTTCAGGGCTTTGCCAAAAGGTCCCTTTCTCTGGAGCCGTCTCTTATACCTCTGAGCCTGGGGGTCCCACCTGCTCCTCCCTCACAGGACGGTCAAGCTGTCGTGCACGGGGATGGCCTTCTCAACATGTGTGGTCCCCGTTATCCCAGCTGCTGGTACAATCCCAGCCCTCAGCACAGCACCCGACACCCAGCAAGGGCTCAGCCCTCCTCGGCTGCCCATAGGAAAGCCAAGCCAAGGCCTTCTTTCCGGGTCTGCTCTAATCAGACTCTCAGCCGTGACACCCCCACCCTACGAGGCTAGAGCACAAGGTCAACACAATGCAGTGGCCTCCCCACGGGCAGGGCACATAGCCAGTCCCTCCTAGCCACGATGGACTGGCCAAGCACTCTCCACTCCTTGGTTACAGGTCAGCAGGAGACCTGGGTCCGAGTTCCGGCTCCTGTTCCAACTTGCTGGGTGACCTAGTGTAAGTCACTTCCCATTCCTCGGAAACAGTCAGTCTTCATTGCCCTGAGATACACCAAGCCCCTTCTCATGCCTGACCTCAACCGGTCCTCCCGTCAGCCTTTTATCATCGTCCCCATTTTGCAGAAAAGAGAACCAGGGCCCTAGGAGTTTCAGTGACGTGGCCGAGACCAGCCAGTCAGCGATATCTCCCCTCCAGCTCCCTCTCCCTGCACAGACTTGCTGCACAAATACTTTTAGATGATGTTGACCAAGGCTTCCTTAGCACTTTCCTTCTCCAGGATTCCCAGGGGCCCGCGACACGGCAGACAAAGAAGAACAGCATCATTCTCCACCCAGCCTTTCCTGAAAGGGCCGCCAGCTCTGGGTGGGACCGGCAGGTGTTGACAGCTACAGAAAAATGCCTTGCAGAAGGCCAGGGCAGGAAACCAGGAAACCATGGTGGGGCCCCGAGGGGGATGGTTCTGCCTCCCAGGTCTGCTGGCTCCTCCCTATCCCCCCAAGGCTCCCAACCCAGCGGGGGACGTGACCACAGACAGCCCCCGCCAACAGGCCTGGGTGCAGTGGACTCACTCACGGCTCCTGGGACAGGGAGCCATTTCTCTGAGACCTACCACCTGCCTGTCTTCTGCTCCCCTGACAAGCCAGGGGTGTCAGCCAGTGTGGGAAATGTTTAGTTTTGTATTTAAAGACAGATAGTTATTTCTGTGGATCGCAGAATGTCTTGATTAGAGTGACCTCGAGACCAGGCAGCTTGACCACCTGAGGCCCAGAGTCACATTGGCCATGCAGCAAAGGAGCTGGGCAGAGCAGGGCTGGTCTGACCATGGCCGCAGCACCAGGGGAGTCCCAGACCCCTGCCTCCTGGATGCAGCTTTTGGTTCTGCCGCCTTAGGCTGAGCAAAGAGCAAGGCTGCCAGGAGGGGTGTGGAGCCACTAGAATCTCTCAGGTCTGGGTTTGCTCTTACGCTGCAGCAATCAGACTCATGGACTCAAAGGAAAAGAACGAGCATCTCAAGCAACACCTTGATCCAGGGAGTCTTATTATATTCCTCTGATAGAGAAGGAAACAGAACCAGAGAGGTCAAGCATCTCACCACAGCTACAAGGCAACTACGGAGGGGTGAGGCAGAGCCTGGACCCCAGGTCTGACCCCAGGGGTCTGACAGATGACACAGTACCACCTGCCTTCTCTTCCAACCCTGCAGCTGGGGATGCTGAGCTGTGGCTCTAGACTCTTCGGAGGCATTTCTGAAGCCCGCAGCTTCCACCAAGCACGCCGGAGCTCAGTGTACGCGGCGCACCCTCCACTCCCCACTCCGGAGACGGAGGGGGTGGAGAATAAATGTCATCTCAGTCATGGTGACAGGTGAGTTGTGCTTGGCTCTGCGGATGACGAAGATTCAGCAAGGAAGCTGCTCCGTGAGGGAGTGAGCTCCCTGTCACTAGCACTGTTCACCCAGAGGCCAGAGGGAGCCTGGAGCAGGTGGGAATTCAAGGTTACTGCGTTTCCACGACACGTCCAGCACCGTGAAGCCCCCTACTCCTATGACGGCGCTGTGAGATGGGCATAGTTATCCATGAATTGTTCCATATTTGTTCCAATAAACAGAAATAGGTATATTTATTCCTGACCAAAGGGAAGCTGAGGGTGCTAAGTGGGGAGGCTGGCAACATGACCGAGCGGGCAGAGGAGGCATGGGGGTGAGGGCTGAAGTGGGCCGGAAGGCAGGACACAGTCTGTCTCTAAAGGGACAGTGGCTACACCTTTCCAGCCAAGGGTTGCATGATGTTGTCAGAGTGCCCAGGTTTTCAAGAAAACCTCAAATACAGATTTTTAATAACATTAGTCTACTCTTCTATAGCTCTTCCTGGGTACCAAGCACTAGTTTAGATGGTTTATATGCATTTCTTCATTTAAACCCCACAGCAGCCCATTAAGACTGGGGCTCTAGTCGTCCTCATTTACATAGGAGAAACTGGAGTCACAGAGAGGTTAAGTAATCTGCCCAAGGTCACACAGCCAGTAAGTTAACAGAGCTAGTATCTGACCCTAGGTCACAAGTTACAAAGTTCAGGTGCTTAACTGCTATGCAATTCTGACCAACACTTGAAATCACCTGCTTTAAGAGACAATTCAAGGAACATAAAATAGGAGAGGCAGATTCGGCCCAGAGCTAAACTTCTGGCTCATGGTAATTTCCCCAAGGTCACAAAGCCAGCAGGGGTCTGTCTGACCTTCAAATCCATGACTTTTCTGTCCACCAAGCTGCATTTTTCTCCTAAATGAGGGGGTGAACTCCGTGCCCTCCAAGTTACCTTCCTAATCCAAGCTCTCTGAGGCTGGTCTGTAGCTATGTTACTGACTTTTCCATAGATTACTAATATTTTATCATTAAACCCTCACCAATCCTTTGAATTTGCATATAATCATGCCAAGCAAGAAAAAGAGGTGATGGGAGGTGCACACATGGTGGCTCTGAGTCCCACTTTTGCAGGGACCCTGTGTTCCCCGAAGTGAGGTTAGAGTCGGTTCCCAGAGGTCACTGTGTCCCAGAAGGTCCCACCACGGCAGGCCTGTTGGCTTGTCCACAGCGACACGCTGCTTTCGTCGCGTGGCCCGAAAGGAAGGGATGTGGGAAGAGGAGCAAGGAGCAGGTGGTCCAGCCCACTGAGCTGTGTATCTGTTGCAAATACTCAGCTGCTAAGAGGTAGGGAACACTCCCCCTTGGTGAAAAATAAACTAGGGAGGCCGAGCTCTGGGTCACAGGGGGACGTTCCCACTGGGTTTTCAGTGCATCCTGGATTCTCCTTCTGTGGGGTTCTGCAGAGATGACATTCCATCACAACATCTGGGGAAGGGGGGCCCTTAAGACGTGGTCCAGGGACAGGCCCGCTGGGCCAGGAATTCCACAGCCGGTCTGTAACTGGAACGCAGGCGCAGAGCCCACCTGTGGGGTGTCTATTTTAAGCCAGTGGTCTGTGTATTTACTCAACAGTACTGACTAAGGCCCGGTCTGAGCCTGAGGCTGGGCCAGGGCCAGAAATACAAAGCTAAATAAGACTTGGACCTTGGTCTCCAGTGTGAAGAACAGATACTTAAAAAGATCATGAAACAAAGAGGAACAGTAACCCAGACCATGTACAAAGTGCTTTGGATGATCAGAGGAGGACCCTCGGGGTGGGTCTTACTTAGGTGGTTTTCTCAGAAGAAATGCTTTTCATCTGGTAACTGCAGGGAGCCCGAGCCAGGGCAGAGGCAGGAGGAAAGACGACGCAGGTTCGAGGTTGGCTGACCTGACAGAGGCAAGAGAGAAGCAGGTCAAAGAGCCTTCTTTTCCACCTTCCAGAAGGACGCCCACCACTGGAGCAAGGCCTTGTCCATTTTGCAGGCTTGCATGTGTGCCTCTGGGCCGTTTCCTTGCTTTGACTGTAATGAGTTTCCATTCCAGGGGCAGGTCAGCAAACAGCATCAGCTCCCCGTGGGACAGCAGCAGCTCTGGGGGCTGACCAGGCCCAGAGCTAATACTAGGAGGCGTCTTTGATTCTAAAGACATCGGTACGATTGGTGGAGATGTTGTGGAGTGAACGACGAAGGGCCAACACCCAGAACCACCAAGCAGGCACCACGCCTGGGCCCACGCCAGCGGGGGTCAAGAGAGTGCAGCCAGAGGCCCTGTTTCCGACCAGACAGGGAGATTAGGGAGAGAGGCAGGAAGCCAGAAGCTGGGCCTCTCGTGTTCAGAGAAGTGAAACTGCCAAAGAGGCGCTCACTCCCTAGTGGTGCACAGATACGGAGCTGCTCCAGCTTTCGGTGGGCCCTGGCCTCCAGGGTTCTAGAACAAAGACTTTCAAACCATGTTCAGGACTCCTGGAGGTGGGGAGGCTGAGCAGCGGGGTTCTGCATCGCCCTCTTCCCCACCACATCGAGCTGTTTTTCAGAGAAGGCATCTATGCAAACTGTGAGTTTAAAAGCAGAGTTCTGTGAGTTTAAAAACAGCTTGAAAATTACTGTTAAAGAACATCCATGCTTGGAAGGATCTTAAAACCTCTGACTTCCGAAGGGTGCGGGGCCTTGCGCATCCTCTGATGCGGTCACGGTTGGGACCCCTCCCAGGGGTCATACGCCTTGGCACTGGGGGTCTCACGGTTTCTGGGCAGCACCTTCCACTTCCAGGCAGCTCTTCTCCTATTAAAGCTAAAGAGGTCAACCTGTGCTCCCACCTACAGTCTGAGCTCCAGCTGGCATCCTTCTTCCTCCACGTGACAGTCTCCAAGGGGTGCCACTCCACCCAAGACTGCTCTCCTCCAGGCCTGTCATTTCCATAGCCCCAGCTATGCCACTCACGATGGATGCTGGAGGCCTCTGCAGACTGCCCCAGGCCCTTCCAGGTTGTCCTTGGTAAGAGGGAAGGGCTGCTAGCCCCTGGGCCCTCGGCTGGGGCTGGACCCAGCCGAGTCAAAGCAGGACTATGGTCTCAGTTCTTCCAGCCTCCCTCCCTTCCTTGTTCTGCAGACGGGAAGCGGGCCCAGAATGGGGACAGGTCCAGATCCTGGAGACTGAATACCTGCCTTACTCTTGATGAAAAAGCAGCGACAAGAAAGTCAGCCAAGGTCCGAGCGGTCATCTTTCATCACAGAAAAAGAAAGCGCTGTCGTTTGTTGAGCACTCGCTCTGTGATAGGTGCTTTTTCCAGGAATTCGACTGTGGAAGCCACGGCACAATGCTGCAGGACCCGTGGCAGGAACTGAGGCGGGAAGGTCGTGTTGAGGCTGGCTTAGAAAAGTCTCAGATGCCGGCACAAAGGGCCTGTGCCTTGCAGGCACCGGGAGCTGGCGAGGGCTGTCCCGTCAGGGCTGTGTTCTGGAAGCACACCCGGAGGCCACAGCTAGAAGGGATGCTGACCAAGGTCGTCTTCAACAGCAGCTGCTAAACTGCGTGTATACACTAAGTGTCTGATTAATGCTTGTGAGCCAATGGCTAAGACCACTGTGCCACCGTCATCATGATGGTGATTTGTGAAGCTTCCGTGTTTCCAGAGCAGACATACATATGCACTGAGATGCAAATAAGGTGAGAAAAGGCTTCAATGTGATTCTAATCTCACCCGAATGCAAGTTCTCATCCTGGTTCTCTCTCCTTAGTAACAGCTTTCCCAGGTGCAGAGAAGTGCGGCAGTAGAGACAATCAGGCTTAGGAGCCAGAATTGCCAGGGCTGAAGCCAGGCTCTTCCCCTCATTAGCTTTGTGACCTTGGGCGGGTTACTTAACCTCTCTGTGCCTCAGTTTCTTCACCTGTAAAATGGTGATCATGTCCTAGTTCTTGAGCTGGGGATAACGGAACATAGCAACCTGGGTGTATTCACTGTGTAATAGCTCATGGACTGTATACTTAGGACTTGGATTACTTTTTATATGTATGATAGGATTCCATTTAAAAATTACTGAAAAATAATAGTACACACTCGCAGGGTCCTTGTGAGGTTAACGTCGTTAATTCAAGTTACATGCTTAGAACAGCACCTAGCACATGCCGAGGGTTCAGTCAGTACTTGCCCTCTCCCTCTAGCACTTTGCCTTGATAGCCCTCATGACAGTTAAATTTATTCTTCAACAACATAAGGAAAACCAAATGGCCCAGTTGTCCATTGACTGAGAAGCTTGGAGACGTCCCCTTCACTTCCGATCAGAAAGGAAGCCAGTGGTTTGGTGCTTCTATACCAGGAGAACCGTCCATTTGTGGCCACGCGTGGACCAGAGGTTGGAATAATAGCCAGTTACGATGGAGGCTCTGCCATCTCCTCCTCCTCCCTTGTGGCAGCCAGGTCTCCAAAGCAATCCCAGACACGCTCATGGGGATGCTGGTGCCCTGGGAAGCCGGTCAAGACCACAGCCAAAGTGATGGTGGTGAGGAGAAAGATGGAACTGCTGACTTGGAATGTGAAGCATTCCAGCAGCCAAACTTTGATGGTGACTACATTTCCCAAGCCAGCTTCAGTTTCCCCTATGAACACGATCCATGTGACAGGAAGCTTGACCAGTGTTAGACTCCGGCGGTCCACCCAGGTGAGACTGCTTGCGAAATGGAAATCAGGAGGATGGAAGGATCAAGGTCCAGATAAAGAAAATGCAGGGGTGGAAGAAGCCTCAGTGAAGTTAACCAAACCGTTAGAAGCCAGATCAGGATAATACAGGTGCAAAGCGGGCAACAGCTTTCCAGGGAATTCCAAGCTTAAGGATAAAGGGATTTGGTTCTTTGCATTTGAAAGTCGCAAACCAGGACTCCGCTAGTAGGCAGGACTTTGCCAGCTTTGACTGGACACATAGTCTATCTCCAACCCATCCCCTTGACTCCGAGGCCATTCAACACGGTGGCCCAATTAGTGTCTTGGCCAGGGGAGTGTGGGGACCATGGCACAGCTGCAAGCAGGCATGGCCAGGTCACGGACAATCTGACCTCCTGCCTGCTGACAACATTGCATCTTGCCTTCAGTTAAAAAGTTCAATGCTCTGGACAGTTCTTAGCATGACAGATGGAACAGACACTTTGCAGAGAGGTAGGCAGGGTGGGAAACGTGCCAATCCCGAGCTCATCTGTGAAGATCCGACTGAGCACTGCTGCTCCCAGCTCAGCGGGCCTTCGGAAAAGCCGTTTCTACAAAACCTTGTCAGAGATGACAAGGCTCACGGGGTAGTCGGCAGAGAATGGTGTGTCCCCAGCACCGTGAAGCTGACTGTGGCCAGGTGCTGGACATGAGAGAGCAGACGCAGGGTATGCGGAATGAGCGAGAGGCTACTAGGGACATGGTTCTTTTGAAATCCTCAAATGTAAGTGAAGGGGATGGAGAAGTTTCTCACTGGCTGAGCACTGTCCCTCCGGCGAGGCTGTTGCCACACTCCCTTGTCCTCAGATACCTCACAGCCTTCCTCTCCGGAACCCCTCCCCAGGTACCCTGCTTCTGTGACCCCTATTCTCACCCTCAAAAGATCCCAGCTTCCAATACAGCCTCGGAAGACTCTTCCTTATTTTCTGGTGGGGTGGGAAGCAGCACCTTTGCGGACTGAAGCCTTAGATCACCTTCACAGTCAAGGTGAAGTGGAAAGTCTCCTCTGATGGGGTTGCTGAGGATGGCTTTGCGTGCAGCTACGGGACTCAACATAGCTATTGAGCCATTTCCTGAGCTGGATGGACAACAACAGCGACGATAGTAACAACTGAACAACTGTGATCCTTTAGCATGAAAGAGCCACCTTCCTCATTCCCCGGGCTTGTCCTATCCCTGACTGGAAATCAGCGAGGTGCGTAATGTCATGCCTTTTTTCAGATAAGGCAGTGGAAGCTCAGAGAGGTAACTAACTTGCCCAAGGTCACACAGCCAGTGAGCAGCGGAGGAAGGGCACCCAACCCCCAATGCTCCTCTCTAGCTCCCACACCCTTCTAGCTCTCAGGGCTGAGAAGATGCCACTGATGGGGTGACTGCTCTCCAGAGCATGGAAGGAGAGAGGGAAAAGGCAGAGATGTCCAGCCCTCACCATGGGCTCTAGAGGAAGCACCACCATTGGCAGCATCTCCACGCACAAGCATCTGGTGGGGGGTCCACTTGAGGCCTGGCCCTGGGCACACAGGAGGGGCGGCCAGGGTCTCCCCAGGAGCTTGCCATGCAGGTGGCTGAGCGTCAGAGAGCACAGAAAGTAGGGCACCCTAATGCGCGGGGCTGTGGAGGAAAGAACACAGATCTGGAGCCGTTAGGGCTGGCTTTGAATCCCAGCTCTTCTCCTCAGGACCTGAGCTGTAGGCAAGTCCCTTTGCTTCTCTGAGCCTCTCGTCTACAGAATGGACACATGTGTGCCTGTGTCCACATAGGTCAATATGACTTAGCAGGTGGTGATGAGGGTCAGGAATTATAGGTGCGGAGAGCTTAGTGCTCGGTTCTGTACTGGGGCACGGTAGGCCTCAAAAACCATGGGCTGTTGTTACTTCAAGTGGTGAGGGTGAAGGGTGGGCCCTGGGGTGGGTGGCTGCAGTTGGGACAGGGCTCAGCCCAGGGGACCGTGTGCCGCACCTCCGCTGCAGCTCCCTGGAGCTAAAGTCAGCCACCTGGGGTCCCCCCTGAGTGTGCACATGGAGGGCTGCCAGGGAGAAGGCACGCGGGGCCAAAGCGCCACCTTGCAGTGGGAGAACCTAGCTGCCCACGTGGCGGCAGAATGCTAAGTCGCAGGTGCAGCAGAGCAAGGAACACTCTTCTCAGCAGGCCGAGAGCTGACAGAGAAGAGTTTGAGAGACAGAACAGGAGCTCTCAAGAGGGTCTAGCTACACTCTGGAACAGATCCCCCAGAAGGGTTTTAAGTAAGTTGACCCAGGCGTATGGGGGCCTGTGGCTTCCCCAAGGTCACACAGACACTGCCGGCAGAGCCAGCACCCAAGGCAGGGCTGATGTGACCGGGTGTGTCCCAGTTACAGACGACCCGGTGCTCCCCACACATTTCCCTGCACTGGGCCTGGTGCCCAGTAGAGAACTGAGTCAACACACAGTGTGTCCAAAGCCCTGGGCACCTGTCCAGCAGCACTGGCCCAGCCTGGACCAAGTGTCACTTACAACTGCTATTTACAGCCCGTGGGGCCTTTCCGAGTGACCCTGTGGCTCCAACTAAGCCCAGAGGGAATGCAGAGTCAGCTCGAAATGTCTGAAAGAGAGCAGACCCGCTAACATCTCCTGCAGACCCACGGGGTGCTGGCGGAGGCTGAAGCAGCCTCCGGATTTCACAGCGGCCTGGGAAAGTCCAGGTAGCTGTCCCTGCCGCAGAGACAGAGAGACTGAGCTCAGAGAGGCACAGGGACGGGCTCTCAGCCACACAGCTCCTAAGTGGTACCGTGTCCCACCAAAGATCACTCTTATTCTGCCCACTGCCTACACTTTTCAACTTAGCATATTTAAACCACACACAGATTTTATGGAACGTGTTGCCCCTGCCTGTGGGCTTCCAGGCTGCCCACCAGGGGCAACGTCTGTTTGTCTGAAGCAAACCAAAAACAAAGACGTCAAGCACGGTAAGAGAACACGTCCTGGGGGTTCGGAGGGAGAGACGGGGTCTGGCAGGGAGTGGTAGGCGAGGGGGAGGTCAGGGCTCGGAAGGACAGCTCAGCTGTGAGGATTTGGAGATGAAGAGGGGGAGAGGGCCCTCCAAGCGGAGGGAACAGCATGAGCAAAGGCACAGAGGCAGAGAAGCATGGCCGCACAGAGGCTGGGGCCGGGAGAAGAGACTGAGAAGGTGGTGCTTCGGAGGGAACTGGGGCACCAGCAAAGACTCCGAGCCAGGCTTTAGGGCCAACTGCGTGGTGGAGGCACAGAAATACCAAGCTTTGGGGATTTAAAGATAGCTCGGAAGGCATGATGTGTTTACAACTTACAGTAACTCCCATTTGCTCATCCCCACTCTCCCCTCGCAAAAATGCAATGAATGAAAAGGGACAGAGGGCCCTCCCACCCACGGCTGACACCTGTGACAGGATCCCAGGCTCACCAGCCCCCTGTTCCTGCAGCCTCAGGCCTGGGCCTCTGCCAGTGGCTTCATCTGGAAGAGCGCTCCCTCCCCTGCCCCTCCCCATGCCTTTGTCAACTGCGGCCGGCCCTCAGAGGTGCTTCCAGAGCGCTGCCCAGTCCTCCTGTTCAATGGCCACCTGTGCCGAGCCGTTGCGGAGGTGCCGGGGTGCAGGGACAGGGGCCCGCAAGTGGACACTCTGTGCGCCACTAGGACTCTCCCCACTTTGCAAGGGACAAAGGGAGGCACAGAGAGGTTACACGCTCCAGCAGGGGACAGAGCGAGAACTCAAACCTGGCTGGGCTGGCTCCAGGCCGTGCTCCCAGACCCCCAAATCCTGCCTTTGTCCTGCCCTGCCAGCCTCCCCGCAGGCTCTGTTCCGCCTGGCAACAGGCTGCTTCCAAGCCTGGGGAAGGGGCGGGGCAGTGTTTCCTTATTTAATCTTATTATCTGTGTATTTAATCCTCACCGCAGCCCAGGACACAGCCTGTCACCCTGAAGATCGGGAGGCGCAGATGGACTCACAGCTTGCCCCAAATCACACGGCCCCTCAGGGCAGAGCCAAGCTCCCTCCCAGGCCTCTGGGGCTCCAGACGCAGTGATTCTCCCTCGCATTCATATAAGAGGACCCAGAGCAGAGGGCCCCCCCTCTAGTCCCTTGCTGCCTCCCTCAGAGGTCCTGCCATGCCTGATGCTCCGGAAGTGACCTTGCCGGTGAGGGCAGTAAAGGCCCGCGGTGACACTCCTGGGGGCTGGTCCCAAAGCCCCCCAGCTCAGGCTTTCCAGCCTCTGAGCTCGGAGACAGGCCTCCTGAGCCCCGCCTGCGGGGCCTGCCTGGCCACAGCTTCATCCTAAGGACTCACAGTCATGGAACAGCGGGTCTCACGAGCTGATGACATCTTTCTAACACACATTAAAATAAAACGTGGCAGATGAAATAAGGAGCATTTGTCCCGGTGCCGCCGAAAATCCCCCTGATGGTGGCATCACGGCCCGAGGGAGGCTCTCGCCCAGAGAGCTGCAAACACAAAGAACCTGCTGTGAGGCAGGCCGATGCTGGCAGGAGCCAAGTGCCCCGGAGTCCAGGGAGGGGACATGGCCTGGGAGGAGTCCCTGGAAGGATGGAAGCAGTGTTCCGAGCTGGTGGCCGCACGCTCGCACCACCATTCTTCAGGAGGACAGCGACAGTGTCCCCTAGGTCCGGCCAGTAGCTGGGGTGTGGAGAGCGGCCTGGGTCCCTATGGTGGACGGCAGGGCCTATCTACACCCCAACTGCCTCCTTGGGCCTCCCTGCAGAGACCAGCACGTGGCCCCCATCTCATTGCTGTCCTAGAGAGAAAGGCTTCCCCTGCCAGGGCCGGGGGTGCCAGGGAGCCTGGGGGAGCCTGGCTGCTTTCAGTGTGCTGCCCTGCCTGAGACGGAAGGGCACCCCCTTTGATGAGGACTTGAGCAGGCATCATGCCTTGTCCTGTGGGAGCCCAGAGAGAGCCTTAGCTCAGTCATGGCAGCTTCTCCCGGCCCCGGGTGAGGGCCAACCTTCAGGAGCCCTTAAGAAGAGTGGGGCCCCTAGAAAGGGGGAGGGAGAGAGCCTAGACCAGTGTGGGGACCCCCGTGGGGGCCTGCTCTGCTCTTCCCTGTGGCAGCCAGACCCCAGGACATCTGCTGGAGTCTGGCAGGGGCTGCAGCTGGGCCTGAGTTCCACCTCGGCTGCCCCCTTCCATCCCCCGGGGGGAGCTCCTGGGTGGCCGCTCCTCCCGCACCTGGCTCCCTAGGGGACACTGGGTTCCCCGGGGTTCCAGACCCATTCTGGCCAGCATCTCCTGCTTGCCCCAAGGGGCTTCTCCCTCCTCACGGCTGATCATAGAGGAGGAGGCGAGGCCCCAGCTGCCTTCACTCACTGTGATGGTGGAAACCCAAAGTCCACAGAGTGCCACCGCCAGTGGGTTACAACCCTCAGGAAAATCACGGTTCCCAGAGTCTGCTTCTGAGCGCGTAAGCTAAGCAGTCCCAGAAACTTCCGAGAGACGGATCCGAGGCGGCCCAGCTGCTGGACCTGCTGACGGTTTGAAAGTCTGCAGGAACCAGCCTCCTCCTCTTTGCAAGGGGATGGCTCTCCCTCCTCCTGAATCAGCCTGCGTCCAACCTGGCCCCCAGTGGGTGAATTCACTTTCCTACCTGACCCCTCAGCATCCTGGACGGCACAGCCTGTGGACAAGCCCCCCCGCCCCCACATCCTCTGGACCCTGCCAGCTGCCTCCACTCCTTGTCGCCATCCCTGGGGAGGTGCCCGCCTTGCTCCTGGCTCCAGGCCCCGGAAGCCCTGCCTGGCCCCTGGCTGGCCGCCTCCTGGCCCCAGTCTGCCAGTGCTACTTGCCAACAGGTCATAAGGCCTCGCTCACAGCCTGGCTTCTCCCTGGCTGCCTTAGGCTCGTTTTGGCTCCTGTGTCCTGCCCCGTCTGTTGCACCATGTTCCTGGGAGCCTGCCTGCCTGGCATACCCACCCCCTGCTGCCCCGCTCTGGCCCGGTCTGTCTTCCGCTGGCTGCTGTGCCCCAGGACACACCTCCCTCCGCCCTCCTGCCAACTGGGCTGTCCCTCTTTGGTCTGCAAGCCACCCACGGTGACAGATGACACCCGTCCATAGCACAGGCCCAAACTCCTGCCCGAAGTTCAGATCCCACTTGTCCTTCGGTCTGATGCCCTTAGCTCCCCCTCTTGGCCTTGGCTGACTCTGCTTGTCCAGGAATCTGCCGGACAGCCCCTGACAGCCTGCGTCCCCCCTCAACTCTTGCCTTGATTTCTGGCTTCCTCTGTCTCCTTTCTGCTGAGCCAAACTGGTTCTCTTTTTTCATTTTACGTTTTTATTTTGAAACTATGGCAGACATACAAAAAAGTTAAAAGTATAAAGAAAAAACAAAAAAACAAAACCCCTTTCTCCCTGAACCAGTGGAAGACAAGTTGCATATCCCATCCTCCCGGAATTCTTTCATTCATATTTCCTCCCTCCAAGGCCACTCCAGGCCTCCCCAGCCAAGTCAGGCTCTGCCTCTCCAGCCATGGCCCGGCCCCCCGGGGGAGGTGCCCTCCGCCACCTGTGTGGGTCATGGCCCTCCCACCTGGCTGCCCTGTGTTATCTCTAGAGCCAACGGCATCCTCTGGGGTCGACCACCTCTCTTCAAGGGAGCTGAGGGCACTTGCAGGTTTCCAGCTCAGCAGCACACCAGAACTGTCTCCCTGCCGTCAGTAAGATGACACACGTACCCCCTACACTCCTACACACGTACCTCACCACCCTTCCTCCCTTCCTCCCATTGGCATGTTTTGAATGAGGGTCAACAGGATGGCTGCTGTCATACACGCTGTATTAATGTCTCCCTGGGCCATAGTTTCCTCATTGGAAAGCGAAGAATTTGGGTGAAATGGTTTCCGGGGACCCTTTCGTAACACAAGTAATAATAGACTTTCGTTGAGTAGTTATTATGTACCAAGCACTGGACATTCTTTACATGGAGCGTCTTAGTTAATCCTCACGTAAACCCTTTGAGGTGGAATTACTGTTACCATTTCCATCTTACAGATGGGGAAACTGAGGCACAGAGGTATGACCTGGCTTACGTCACATCAGAAGGGCACCCTGATAGATCCAGGATTCCCAAGCGGGCCATTTGGCTTCTGTCCTCTTTACCGCAAAGTGCTTGTAAAAGGCAGGAGACACCAGGAATTGACCCCTTTACTTGAAGAGGCAATCATATAAGTAAATATTGATAATTCATGGCAGAATAAGAGGTCAACTTACTACTGTGTGCCAGGCACTGTGCCAGGTACTTACAAACATTGTTTCATTTTATTCTCAACAACTTTGATAAATAGGGACTGTTAGGATTCTCGTTTTCCAGCTGAGAGGGCTGAGCCATGGAGAGGGTAAGTCTTTCTAATCAGTGGCAGAGCCAGGATTTGAACCCAGGTCTGGCCGGTGCCAAAGCCATGCTCTTGTCACCGTGGTCTGCTGCCAGCCTGAGACTGGTGCTTGGCGTGGCATGTGGGGAGTGAAGGATGCCCCCCAATCCCTCTGCTTGGCAATGGGCTGGGGTGGAGAATGTCAGACTCCGGGCAAGAGTGTCATGAGTCTGATTCTATCGGAAGCTCCTGGCAGCCCTGAGAGGCCTCCCTTCCTCCAGAGTGGAGAAAGGCCGCCCAGGCGCCCCACAGAGTGAGATGGGCAGATGCAGGACAGCAAGGTGTGGCTGGTGGGAGGCATCAGGGTCTCCCAGGGCTCGACCTCCACCCTGGGGTTGGCAAGGAGGGGGAGACACTGCAGCCGGGACCTCGCCTCCAAGACTCCCCACACCATGGAGAAAGAGCAACTCCCTTCTCATTTTTCTAAGCTGTGGGGCCAGAGAATCCTAGAGACTGAGCCTCTCTTTTGCCTTCCTTATCCCTTTACCTACATGTGTTAGGGCAAGCAATCCCCAGTACCCAGCTCTGGGCTCCGAAAGAAATTCTTCCTGACAGATGTCTCATCTCAGGCCGGGGCATACAGCCAAAGGCTCCTGCCCGAGAAGGGGCACCCTGCAGATGAGCTTGGCTTTGATTCTCTGACAGCTAGAAAAGGCCAGCTTCTCCTGAGGGAGGGACAAGGGCTCACAATAGCCTGCACAGCTCCCCCGCCCAGGCCTTTCCCTAAGGACTATATCTGAGCAACAGCTCTTCCCAGGATCGAGTAGGGAGCCGAATGAGCTCATCCTCTGACAAGAGCTGGAAAGTTCCTGCGTGTCACATTATGACCGCCAGAGATCCTTCACCCAGGCCAGGTGGCAATCATTTGTCCTATGAATAAGAACCGAGGTTCATAAAGAGCACAGGCACTGTTCGCGATCTCAGAGCCAGCAACAGCCATCAGCACTTGGACCCCAGCCCCGACTCCAAGACTCGAGCCGTTTCCCACATCCTCCAATTACCACGGAGGAAGCTGAGATCCAGAGAGGGGACAGACTTACTCCAACTTGCCATGGCTGAGCTCACACCACGTTACCGACTTCCCTGTAGTGGCCTCATTCCCAACAACACTCAAGGTGGAAAAGGCCAAAGTTTCCTGTGATTTGCAGCTAATAAAATCCAGCCTGCTCAATGCCAGTGTCATACACTCCATCTGCCCCACAGCCCAGGTGTCATTTTTATTGTCCCAGGATCAACCGGTCACAGACCTAGAGCTGACCTCTAGCCCTGTCCCTTCTGATGTGCGGTCCACAGGTGGCCAGGCCCCAAAGGCACCCTGGCTCACGGCCCTCAGCGGCTTCACTGACCGGGCAGAAGGAGCACCTTAGCCCAGAGAAGAACAGAGTTGCGCCAGGGGAGGGAAGGCAGAAGGGAAGAGAGGAAGATGGGAGGAAGGAAAGAACAATGACGAAGGAAGGAAGCAAGGAAGGAAGTGGCACCTTTGTGGAGCACTTCCTGTATGCCAGGCCGGCGGTAAGCAGTCTGCACTCTCTCGCTATTCATTTCTCACAAGCAGCTTGTGAAGTAGATACTTCTGACCCTATTTTTAGGGACTGGCCAGTAATTGCTGGAGGTGGGGCTGGAATCTGATTCTGTCTCAGTCCAGAGCCCAATGACTTTCTAGACTTTCTGGAACTGGAACTTCACCCTGTGCTCCTCTGACTTCTAGAAGTTTAGGAAGGTGCCATAGGGACTCCTGGGGCCTATGGGGGACCCTAGCAGGGTGGCTTTCCCCGGGGTTCTTCAGAAGAATGACTTCCATGGCTAAAACAAATTTAAAAACAACCCTAGAGTTGTCTGTTATTAAAGATGGTGGGGAAAGCATTCTTTTTTTCTCTCTGCTTTTCTGCCTCCCTACGTCTCCCCACCCCTGCTCTGCCCCCTCACTCTTTCTCCCTTTCTCTTTTATTCTTTTCCTTTGGCATCATAAACCTACAGGGAAGAGAAAGGCAGGAGAGGACACTGGCAACAAGCTCTCAGAAGCTGGAAAGAAATGAATGGGTGGAAAAGACTTTTTGCAGACTCAAGAAAATGGAATCCTGTATTGACAGTAGGGAATATGGGAACCATCCCAACTTATACCACAGGCTCCCTCAAGGACGGGAGACGAGGGTGGGGGGAACCAAAAGAAGGAGGCTGATTTTATTTACTTATTTTATTTTTTAGAGCAGGGACAGGGGTGAGAGGTGACAGAAGCTGATGACTGATTGATTCTTAAGTAAACTCTACCCTAAACATAGGACTTGCACTCACAAACCCAAGATTAAGAGCCAGGAATCCCAGGGTAACTGCTTTTATTTTTAATTATTTTTAAATTTTTAAAAAAGATTTTTATTTATTTATTTGAGAGAGAGAGAGTGCACAAGCAGGGGTGAGAAGCAGAGGGAGAGAGAGAAGCAGGCTCCCCACTGAGCAGGGAGCCCAAGAGCATGACCTGAGCCAAAGGCAGACTCTTAACTGACTGAGCCACCTAAGCACCCTTATTTTTAATTTTTTAAGGTAATCTCTATATCCAGTGTGGGGCTCGAACCCAACACCCTGAGATCAAGAGTCACAAGTTCTACCATCTGAGCCAGCCAAATGCCCTTCAGGATGACTGCTTTTAGACCCCTATCCCTTTCTCAACTTCAGCAGCCAGGAGGCCACCCCTCCTTTACCCTAGAGAAAGTCTGGAAGTTTCTCTGCAAAGGATGAAATGGGAGGAATTTGAGGAGGGCGTCAGGTGAGCTGAGGACAGGCAGGGGCGCCCTGAATAAAGGAGCAGGTGAAGGGCTTCTCTCCCCTCCACCTCCCACCTTTTTCCATTCTGTGGCTCACAACATAGAAACTACGCCTTCAGTCAGGAAATTGGAATCTTCACCCGGGTTCTGGCCAAGCAGAAAGACTTAAGACAATATCAGTGCAGTGACCCCAGAAGAAGGGCCTGGATAGGCAGCTACCAGGATTCAGGCCATCAATGAGCCCCTCTCACACCCGGAGTTGCCGGCCACCTGTGAGCTTCCTATTCTTAAACAAGTGAAGACACCAGAGGCCACCAGACACCTGAGAAAAGGGACATACCCATGGATCAGAGGGAACCTGAGGGGGACAGAAACCAGGTAGAAAAGAAAACTAAAACCAAAAACGACTAACATTAGCGGCCTCTGAGAGACAAGAAAAAGTACTGGGATCCATCAAGTAACAGGATACTATTAAAAAGAAACACCCAGGGAAAGAAAAGAGCTCTTGAAAATTAAAGATGCGATGGCAGAAAAGAACAAAATGGCCAGAAGACAAAATGGAGAGAACCAAGTACCCAGAAAACAGTGCAAAAAAAAAAAAAAAAGAGAGAGATAGGAAATCTGACAGAGAGGTATGAAAATCGGAGAAACAAGCCTGAATCCCAGCACATCCAGAGAGAGGGGAGAGAAGTCATCAAGGAAACAATGCAGGAGCATTTCGTGAAGTCCGAGTCCCTGAGTTGTCAGACTGGAAGAGTCACTGCCTCTGAGAGACGGCCCCGCCCGGGGAGCCACGCCTGTGACACTTCACAACTCTGAGCGTGAAGGGAAGATCCAGAGACAGTCACAGAGCATGGAAGGAACAGGAACCAGAACAGATACGGAACTCTTGACAGCAGCCGGAGGCTCGAGGACAGGGCAGTGATGCCTTTAGAACTCGGAAGGAATGTGATTTCCAACCTGGAATTCTCCACTTCGAACAACCGAGAAACAGAATAAAGACATTCCAACACCTTGAGTCACGTCCAGTGCCAAAAAACCCTCACCCATCAGAGACCCTTTCTCCAGAAGACCCTACTGAAGGATGGTCTCTGTGAAAAGGAGGAAGCAGATGAGGAATAGGAAGATGTAGGTTTGCGGAGAGAGGAGATCTGATCCAGGAGGAAGAGACTCTCCGGGCATGGGGTGGGGGTGAAGAGAGACCCGGGGGTGGCAGCTGGCGCCGGGCAGAGGGAGCCGTTGGGCCACACGGGAGGGGCCTGTGTAGGCACCGTGGAGTTTACACAGTGGTCCGGGCAGCCGAATGTCCAGAAGGGGTTTCGGCGAGGTGAGAATCTGAGGGTCGAATTAGTAATAAATATATGGAAAAATAAGTGAACGCACGCACCCGACTTTATCCACAGAGAAAACAGGGAAGTTGTGCAGGAAAGAAAAAGGAACCCCCGGTCATTATGTGACTTGGCTGTGAATTATGTGTGTGGCACTCTCGTGAGAGGCTGGGGAAATGGGGGGGCATGGCGGGCAGGTGGAGAGGCTCTTGGCTCGCTCGTTAACGCTGAAATGCTACTGCAGTAGCAACCCAGGCCCGTTTGTTAGAGACCGAAGGGTGAACAAAGAGGAAGGGTACTGCTCTTTTCCATGATGAAATTTATGGAAATAATTCGTTCTTTAAACTCTTTGCCTGTGCAACTTCAGTAAAATTAAAACTAGAAAAAATGAAAGAGAGTGTGCGCAGGCCGCTGTGTCTGCTCCCGCAGGAGAGACGGGGAGAAGCCGGCCTCCTCCTAGGTGCTGGGCCGGATACCCCGGGAGGCAAGAGGCCAGGACTCAGACACACACTGTCCAGGCCCAGGCGGATGCTGAGTCCTCAGCACTCAGGGGCCACAGTGGGTTGGGGTGAGCACCCCACTTCCCACACTTCCTCCCCCTCAGGCTGAGCCCCGTGCCTCCTTAGATCCCCTACTGGAACCCAGGGGGCAGCGTCTGCTTGAGAAATGGATTCTCCTTTAAATTTTAATAAGATGCATTTAGGTCTTCTCTGACAGTGCTCCGGGGACTCTGGCCCCAGCCCACTCAGACACTCAGTCTGCCCCCCGATCAATATGTCTTTTCTCGTTTCCATTTTGCTTTCATGCTGTCTTTTTTTGCTGTCCGTGACTTGGGTTTTGTAGTGACATAATCTGCTCTCTCTGATGCCTGGAGTGAGTGTTCCCTGGGAAGTCCTTCGAGTCCTCAGGAGAAAGATGTCAGGCCAGTACCGAGAGCCGACCTCACTAGACTAACATCTGATCCAGACCCACCTCGGACATACTGTGGGTTCACTTCCAGACCCCAAAATAAAGCAAGATGGATGGATTTTTTTTTTTTTGGTTTCCCAGTATGTACAAGAGTTGTGTTCACCCGATGCTGTATGTAGTCTAGTAAGTGTGTAATAGCATTATGTCTAAAAGGTGCACATACCTTAATTTAAAAATACTTTGTTGCTAAAGAAATGCTAACCCTCTTCTGAGCTTTAGGCGAGTCATAATCTTTTCGCTGGTGGAGGGTCTGGCTTCAGTGTTGGTGGCTGCTGACCGGTCAGGGTGGTGGGTGCTGGGGTGGCTGTGGTGATTTCTTAAAATAAGACAAGAATGAATTCTGCTGCATCACTTGACTCTTCCTTTCATGAATCATTTCCCTGCAGCGTGTGATTCTGCTTGATAGCATTTTACCTACAGGAGGACGTCTTTCCAGACTGGAGGCCATCGTCTCAGACTCTGCCGCTGCTTTATCCATGCAGCATATGGAGTGTCCTAAATCCGTTGTTGTCATTTCCGCAATCTTCGCAGCATCTTCACTGGCAGGAGACTCGATCTCAAGAAGCCACTTTCTTCGTTCATCCAAAGCAGCAAGTCCTCAACCACTTGGGTTTGACCATGAGATGGCAACGATCCAGTCACATCTTCAGGCTCCACCTGCACGTCTGGTTCTCTTGCTCTCTCCACCACATCTGTGGCTACTTCCTCCACTCAAGTCTCGAACCTCTCACTGATCGAAAAACAATGCGCTGCAAAGCGCAATAAAGCGAAGCCGGGTACAACGAGGTGTGCCTGTATTCTTATTTGAGGGGATAACCTTCCCAAAGGAATAACCTTCCCAAGAATGGAAGTGGTTTCCCGGGAACAGAAATTTCCTGCCCTTGTTTTCAAAATAGCCATTCGCAAATCTATCGTTGGCCAAGACCCAGAGCCTGGATTGGGTCTGAGAGAACCCTCCCGGCTTCCCAGTCCAAACCATCAACCCTGCTCGCCTGGCAGCCAGCATCGTTCCTCCTGCCGCTCGAGAGGAAGTGCCCTCTTCTTAACTCTGCTTTGGCCCCACCCCCTCGAACCTTCTCCAGGGCCCTGCTCCTGCACTCTGTGCCTTATTAGAAGTCGTGCCTAGCAGCCCCAGGATCCCTCAGCTTAAACACCCATGTGCTTTACTTTCCACTCTCCAGTTCCCACTCCTCCCCATTTCTCTGGTTCCCTCCGTAGCCAGCCTCTTGGATGGAGGTATACTAACCCTGATGTCTCCGCTCCTCATCTCAGTGCATGCCATTGGGATTCCGCCGCGACCCAAACAGCTCCCATCCAGGCCACCAGTGACCCCCTCGTGGTCACATCCCATGCACACTGCCTGTCCTCACCTTCCCGGGCCTCTGAGCAGCACTCAGCACAGATGACCATTGCCTCCCTGAACACCCTCTGCCCTTGGCTTCTAGGACTTCTCACTCTGCTGGGTGTCCTCCTACTCCTCGGGCTTTTCCTTCTCAAACTCTTTGCAAGTTTGTCTCTACCGGCCTCTAACTGCTGGTTGATCCCGGGCTGGGTCCTGATGTCCTTTCCTTTTCTCTCATTCTGTCTCCCCAGGTGACCCTCTCCAGACCCATCCCCTAAGCAGCATCCATCCATTGGCAAACACATATTCCAGTGTGTATTTCCAGCTCAGGCCTGACCTCTGCAGTCAAATGCTCTACCACTGAGCTATACCCCCTAGGCCTGACCTCTGAATGCCAGGCTCACCAGTCACCTGTCACGACCTGGCATCTCAAAATCAACATGTCCACCAAATTGGGATTTCCCCATCCCCAAACCTCCTTCTCACTCTCTTCTCCCCTCCCCTTGCAGCTCAGTAAACGACACCACCATCTGCCCACTGTCACCTGAGCTGGAAGTGGGGCAGTCGATCTTGATTCCAAGTTTCTCTTTCTCACCCTCCATATTCAATTCACTGGATGTCCGATAGTTATATTCCTGTCTTACCCACTGGATGTCTCACGTGGGCCCCGCTGTATCCTGCCCTTCCGTGCCCCGCCCCCACCCCCTCCCAAAGTCCAGGTCATCTTCCTTAGGAGAGATGGAGCAACGCGGTTTGGGAAGGAGGAGAAAGGGAACAAAACCTAGTGTGGGCACGTGTGATGGGGCTGGACGATTTAGTCCCCAGCCCACAGAGGCCACACTTCGAGCTTCACGTCCACACTTCCAGGGAGAAGTCTGAGAATTAAGGAGAGATCAGGGCACTGTGGTCCTCTCAGGAAGAAGATAGGCCCCCGGCAGCCTGGAATCTTCTGGGCCCTACACCAGAGCAGGGTGCCTGACCACTAAAACATAAGGGCTCTGCTCAGTCAGGGAGCTGGAAGCCCACGAGCAGCCCTTTTTGACCTTACATGTTTCATTTTGACCTGGAACACTTGTAGGACAGGTGAGCACGCAAACGACCTTGGCTGCCAACCCCAGATGCTGGCTCCATCACTGAGACCATCTGACTTTACCTTCCCCAGATCAAGCCTGACTCCAGGTGTCCAACCTGGTTTGGCCCTGACTCTTGTCCTTGCTCCTTCCTGAGACCCAGAGCCTCGATCCTGATCACAGATTCTGAGAGCTGCTGAGTCCAGGGACCTGGACCTCACCTACAGTCTCCTGACCATGCTTGAGGGAGATTCCTTCATTTAATAATAAACACTTTGCTCAGCATCAGGGATACTGCAATGACCAAAATACACTTCCTGCCTTCTCACAGAGCTTACATTCTGGTGGAGGAAATAGAAGCAAACTAGTAGATACATGGAAGAAAATAAAACAGAGAAGGGGAATAAGCAATGGCAGAAAAGGGCACGAGAGCTTGGGTAGTCTGAGAAGGCTTCACTGAAGGGTAACTAAAAGAAGGGAGAGAGCCATGGGGCTCCTGGAGAAAGTGTTTCAGGCATAGGGCATAGCAAGTGCAAAGGCCCTGAGGCAGAAGCCACAAAGAACAGAAGCCCCTGGCTGGAGCACAGGGAGCACAGGTAGAGTGGCAGCCAGGGAACCCAGGCCATCGGAGGTCCACACACGCAGGCCCCTAGAGGGCTGTGGAGGGCTCAGGGCAGCAGTGACAGGGTCTATTGATATGAAACAGGATGCCCGTGGTGGCTGGGCTGAGAATACACTGTGGTGGGAAAGGGGGGGATACAGGAGATTTTATAGGAGGACACTGTGAGAGATGGCAGTGGCTTGCCCCAGGCGGTGAGAAACAAATAGGCAGATTCTGGATATGGTTTCCAGGGCTGAGTTGACAGGATTTGCTCACGGACACAAGACAGAGCAGTCTGGGCCTTGAACACCTGGAAAAATAAAGTTGCCTGTGCAGAGAGTGAACAAGTGGCTTTGCTTCTCTCCTGCAAAAGATATTCCTTTCACCTCCAGCCACTTACAAGACATTCAAAAGGACATTCAGCAAGTGGGTGGTGGGGACCCAGTTTCTCTGTCATGCTACCCGGCACACCCTGTACGTTACCAACTCCCGAGCAGCAGGTATTTTTTTTGTTCCGGTGTGGATTTTCAGAGCGGTTTACCTGATGAGTTTATTGCTTACATCTATCCCCAGAGCTCCAACTTATCACTATTTGAGTCATAATTTTATCAATGTGTTCCTCAAAACATATTACAGACATAATATGACTAAAGACAAAATTCAACATCATCCTCCATCAGGAGCTCACAGGGAGAAGGGGCTAAGCAAAGCAGAAATTTAGAAATTCGGGATGAAAAATAATGATATCCTTGTTGGCCTCAAAGTCCAAGACGAAATGGGTTTCTGAAAAATTACTGAGAAAGAGAATAACCTTTAAATTAAAAAAAATGAAAACTATTCTCTTCAAGTGACCATTGCATAAACACACACACACACACACACACACACACACACACACACACACACACGCTTTAAAAAATATGGAATATGGGCATACCATAAAACGTGTGTTGCATATACCACGTGAGTTTGAATACAATAAATTCATCTTGGAGAAATGAAAATACATGAGCTAGAACAGCACATCTCTTAAAAATATATCTCCCTGCAATGGAGCAATATTTAATTAAGTCAACTTTTAAAATAAAGTCTTTAGCAACTGTCCCGAGAACCTGCTGAGTCACTATAGTTCTCAGCATGTGTGTGTGTTGTTCTGCGGATGAGTCCACCAAACACACCAGTGGACGTTACACAGATGGCTGGAGAGCCAACATGAAGCCCTGGGGAGAAGTCCGGCTGGACATAGGCGTCTGGGAGTCATCAGCCTGCAGACAGCATAGCGAGTCATCTTGGGGTCTCGGACAGAGAAAAGGAGAATGCCGGAGACTGAGCCCGAAGAACCCTAAGGTTTAGAAGTCAGGAGATGACGGGAATTCACCAAAGATGATGAGAAAGTGCCACTGGCAAAGGAAGAGGGTCAAGAAAGATGGCGCCCTAGAAACCAAAGGACAAAGGGTTTCAAGGACGGGGGAAGGAGGAAGGAGGAGGGGTCAACTGTGCCCAATGCTGCCAGCAGGTCAGGGAAGAACGGAAGTGAGAACTGACCACAGAATTCTACAGGGTGGAGGGCACTGCTGACCTTGACGAGAGTAGTTCTGAGGTGTGATGAGCCCAAACACCCACCTGGAACGGACTGAGACAGAATGGGAGGAAAGACACTGAAGTGAGCAAGTATGGTTAACTCCCCCTGGAGTTTTTCTTTAAAGGCCAGCAGAACAATCTGGTGATACAGGCCCTTCAGTCAAAGGAGTGTTTTTAAGGTGGGAAACTTGAAGTTTGGACACACTGAACTGAATGGGCCAGAAGAGAGACAATGGCTGCAGTGATGTGTTGGGGAATATTGGGGAAGGTGAGAAGGCATGGGACCCAGCACCCTCTGACGGGGACCCAAGTGCTCTTCTTTCAGCTCGGCCGCTGGGTGATGCAGTCGGCAGGGTCTGGGATGGAGTCTTTGATCATAAGGCCCGAAGGGCTCAGGGGCAGCCCTGGGCAACCCCGTGCCCCTGAGTCACCTTACCCACCCTCGCTGGCCCACCCACAGCGGGGCTTCTGTTCCCTGCCCTGGATTCCAGTTCTGAGTTGAGGCTGGTCCGCCCCTCTAAACACTGCTCCCCCCTCAATCCCTGACTCCCTGGCCATGGTCACCTTTCTGAACATCCCCACCCTTGCTGGGCCTGGCCTCTCCGGCTCTTACTGTCTGATTCATCGTTCCATTTAGAGCGAAGCACCAACCTCTCCAACCCTCAGAGCTCAGATGACCACCTTCAGCAGCTGGGTCCTTACTGATTCCAGTCCCTCCTTCTTCCACACCAGCCCTTGGGACTAAGCTCCCAGCTTTCCTTGCAACAAGTGAACTTGAGTTAGGACAATATAGGCATTACCCTCAATGAACAATATAACTTTGTATGAGTGAAAACAACATGCGCTAACAAAGGAGCCCTTCTAAAACAACCAAGGCAAATGCATAGGTGGTGGGTGAGAGAGCCAACACATTCCTGATGGGCACTCCCAGAGGCTATCTGGAAAGCGTGGCTTTGTTCGGGTGTGGAAGTGATGGGGAATGCAGGGAGGGGGCTGTATGCCAGGAAATCAATGCAACAAATAGGAACCGATACATAGTGTGTACAAAGCAAGGCCCTCGGACCCAAGTCAAGAGGGATCCTGGAATGAATTTCAGAGCCATGGTTACTCTAGAAGTAACACAAAGAACCACAGAGTGTGGTGGGACTGGGAGGTTAGTTAAAAGAGAGGGTTGAGTACTCTGGAGGCTGGATAGGACTTGGGAGTGGGAGGGCTCAGCAGGCCCAGAGGGGAAAGTACAACAGGGGCAGGTCAGACTGGGGGTCCAGGAAGATCGGGTGGAGTTTTAACTGGATTCCGTAGATAAGGCTGCCCTAGAAAGCCCTGGGGCCCAAGTGTGACATAGGCAGAACTATGATCAGAGACACTCAGTGGCACCAACATGGCAGTCTGGAGAGAGGGGACCAGAGACCACAGCTGAGTCATGGACCACTTCGTGTGGACACCAGAATTTGGGGACAAACTGGAAGGGGCGGGTCAGGGGAAAAGGCACCCAAGATGATACTCAGGGTTTGAGTGTAAAGGTCTGGGTGCATCATCTGAGATCTGGATGCAGAAGATTCTGTGGGTGGCTTGGTTAGCACATGTTGAAATTGTGGGGCCCACCAGGCATCAGAAGCAAGGGTATTTAGTGCAGGAGTGAGGCTCTATC
Organism: Ailurus styani; assembly: GCA_002007465.1. NCBI lineage: Eukaryota > Metazoa > Chordata > Mammalia > Carnivora > Ailuridae > Ailurus > Ailurus styani. The sequence continues at coordinate 6,450,477 of LNAC01000063.1, read as the reverse complement.
TGGAGACCCCGATTTAGTGTTGCTCATGCAATGACAAGGTTTGAAGAGGAGAGAGATGATGCTGACAGGGGAGAACACTCAAGGTCAAAAGAAATCAGTCTGACTGGCCAGGTACCCGAGTCACCATTGCACCCAGACTGCTGACCGAGCTACCTTCCCTCTCCTCTCTAGTCTCATCCACCTCTCCGGGCCTCGCTCCACCTTGTACAGGAAGCCCCTTCCAGCTGTCCAGCCCCCAAGGGCCCTGCCCGCTGGGAGCATCTCGACATTAGCAGCCCACAGTCAGCACTGGGCCTTTGTTGCCACCTGAACCAGTCTCCAAGCACCTCGAGGGCAGAAGCACGGTTTACCTCCTTGGCTCTGGGTATCTTTGGGCACAGGGCACCCAGAAGGCATTGAATAAATGGGTCCTCCTTGATGGATTGATTAATTGATCAATTGCTGGGTTGGAGGTCAAGACGAAGGGTAGGGAGACCAGCGAGTAGTCTGACTAGTGATAAAAACACTCGTGAGCATGAGACTCATGACATCTACTCTTTGTGTCTGGCTTCTCAACTTTTGGCTACGAATTCAACCTATATTAGTCAACAAGGGTACATCTCAACAGCACTGTTGAGGAACAACGACAAGTTGCAGACAGACGTGAGACCCACTGGAGTCGTCAGCACTGTTGGCCAAATATCTCTGGCCCCCCATGTGCATGGGAGGCCACTCCCCCCCCCTCCCCAATGCAGGTGAAGCGCAGGGGCTTGGCCTGGCCGATCACGGGAACAGAAGCTTCTGGGTGGAAGCCGTAAGGGCCAGCGCATGGCTGACTATTTCTCATCTTCCTCTCTCAGTCTCTATCACCCTACGTCTCTTAGTGACCCCCAGGGACAGAAGCCCACAGCAGACCCTTGTCAAACAGATCCTCAAGTGATAGCGATGGTTGCTGTGTTAAAAAAAAAGAAGAAAGAAAGAAAGAAGAAGAGAAAGAAAGGAAAAAGGGAGAAACGAGTCTAAGACAAAACTAGGGTGACCTCAGATGGGGGTGCTTGAAAGGTATAGTCAGTTTCTGGGTGGGGGGTGCCCTCGGCAGCTTGAGGGGGATAAGAGGTCTCGTGACTAGTTGAACAGATGGTCGCAGCCTTGGCCCCACCCGCAAAATGCTGGAGGTGCCCCCAGTTACACGACAACCTAGAACACCCCCCCAAATTTCCAAACATTCCTGGGGGGTGGAGAGCAGCCCCCAGAGAACCGTGAATAGAGAGGGGTCCCCAGAAGTGGGGGGTGGGAGGCGCAGCAGGGGCCTCAATGGGACAGCTGGGCTGCAGGAGAGAATCTGACGGGAGACACCACTTGCCCCCGAACTGCTCCAGCTGGACGTGGCGAACTGAGCACCGGGGAGGGCATGTCTCACAGCCCGCAGAACCGCGCCAGGTCACCCCGGAGGGAGGGGGACACACGAGGTGGCTCCAGCAGTGACAACAAGCTCTGGTGCCCATTTGCCAATGCCCTGAACACGACCCTTAAGTGGGGTGACACAGGACCTCCTGCCAACCCACAAGGCATGTCTTTTCCCCTCTCATGGATGAGGAAACAGAGCTGGGGATTCGACTGCTTGTCTGACCGGGAGAGAGGTGAGTGGAAGGGGCAGGGAGGGTGGGCCTGGAAAGGGAGGGAGATCCTGGAACAGAGCAGGTAGGACTAAGTGGCAACCTGGATGGGACAGTGGGGGGAGGGGGTCCCAAAGCCCAGGCTGTAGGAAGAGAAGGGGACTCAGGGTAACCTCTCCCCTTTCAGCTGAAGGCAGATGCTGTGACAGGGACCCCAGCAGGGAGCTTGAAGTGACTGGAATGGGGAGAGGCTCCTGCCCTCTGCCCTTCCTGAGTTCGAGCTTTCCAGGGACACGAGGGCAGCAGGGAGCCGCCTCGGGGACCCCATCTCCAGTCTAGAGGCAGCTGCTTCTCAGGGAAGAAGCGAACCTCTTCGTGCACACCAGCTATCCCTCAGCGGCCCCTCAGTGCCTCACAGACGGTTCTTGAAGCCAGAGGAGAGAAGGCAAGTCATTGTGAGCAGAGGCATCAATCCTTGGGTGAATGAAGTCTTAGGGGGCTTCAGTCCCCAGTGATATGAGACATAGGGACACAAGAGGGCGCTCTACTCAAATAGTAGGGACAAAACCCATCTGTCCTCCGTCGGAAAGAGGCTTAGTATTTTGAAAAACCTTTGGACTAGTGTTTCTCAATGGAGCCGCTACTGGAACTTTGGACAGGATGTTCTCCCCCTCTAGGGAGAGAAACCCCCTCGACCACTGCACTTTTTCGGGGTCTTTTTGCCATCCTTGACCCCCACCATTGACACCCCCCCCAGTTGTGACAACCCAACTCCGCAAATTTTGTTTCCAAACACCCCCTCTCCCGACAGCCACCAGAAGATGCCCTCCTGTGGCCCTGGGGAGCTTGGCCATCTCTGCTATCCCCAACCAACAGAGGAATCCGGCACCTCCCACTTCGATCTCATGAGTTAGGCACCCGCAGGCCCCCAGTGACACCCCCTGTTGGCTGGTGCTCACGCTTATGGGGACTCTCCCCCTTGGCAGGTAGTTGTTCCCCGCGTGCTATCGTCCCTTGGGACGGGTGGGACGAGGGCCGCATTGATCACACTGGGGACACAGACACAGGACCCTGAGACAGACACCACATCCCCGGGAGCAAACACGTGGTCACACAGAACACAGCTGGCACGAAACTTCCATAAAGCAAGTCCGCAACAAGGCACCCTTCCGAAGCCCAGCAGGCCCCACCATGTGAGTTGTGAGATGTTTAGATCGTTGGGTTTCCAAAGATAAGCACCAAGGGTAAAAAAAACCAGCGACGATGTTGCAAATATTAACCAACCAATGAGTCCCGGACCCTGACCCGTCAGAATGGAGACCGGTGTAGACAGCTGGAGTGAGCAGTGCCTGCGTGATCAGCCCGGCGAACAGCCTGTGGGCAGAGCCCAAGTCCCCTGCGGGGCACCGGACATGCCGAGGTGGCTGCTTGTGCAGGACAGAGGTGATTGGGGGGGAACATGCACCGAGGTAGGTGGCAGTCGGGACACAGGAGGCAGGTGGCGCGTGGTCAGCCCCAGCACAGCGACTAGAAGCCCGGGCGACATCTGAAGAAAGAGGGGGCTACAGAAAGACCCAGACTGCTCTAGTCCTCGGCACACAGCCGGCTCCCATCCCCCGCCAGGGAGCCCGGTGTTTGGGAGCAGAGACGGCCAGCGAGTCCCACGAAGGTGGCCGGTGGCTGGCAAGCGCCCGTGGGCACGGCGCGGCCCTGGGAGATGCTCACCGCCTCTCACCGCAGACGGCACCGCCTCTGCCTCACAGGAAGCAGAACCAAACGCTGCCAACCAGACATGATTCTTACCCTCCTTCGAAGATTTTGATCCTCGCTGGCTCCCCTCGTTTGGAGGCGGGAGCGTCCTCCTCCGGCTTCCCTCGCTTCTCTTCTTCCTTCTGCACTCTAGCTAGATCTTTCTGGCCTTCCGGGGAAACCAGCGAAGGGAGGTGAACCTGGCCCACCGCAGGAATGACAAAATCACAAAATCAATGACACAAACACCCCGGGGCGTGGGAGTAGTGGGACGGGGCCTTCGGTGGCCCCGCGTGCTTACACTTCACTGCGGGTGCCTCTCTTGCTCTTCCCTCCACCCCGGGAAGACGTGCTAGAAGCTCAGTTGGCAGAAAGGAGGAAATGGCTCCCCAGAGAGCTGAAGTCCCTTCTTCAAGGTCACCTGGTTGGTTGGTGTCCAAACTGGGACTCCCCTCAGGACTTTCTCCTGGGAAGACCAGGCCTTCCCACGAGAGCCGTCTTTGCTTTTCCTTTCACACTAGTCTAGAACCTTCTGGAGACAGGTCCTCATCTTGGGGTCCCTGGTCACACCCAAAACAGGACCTGCCTCAGAGAAGATGCATGAGGGAGGGTGAGCAAATAAATGAAGACTCCACCCTGGAGATTAGCTGCTCCAATTCTCTTCTCCAGATCAGAAAATCAGGGTCACCCTGCAAGTTAAGGGCAGAGTGGGGAGCAGAGTGCAGGTCTCCTGAGGGCCCTGACCAGGGTTTTGTGTGCTCACTGACTGGTATGCACCCGGAGGGGGTGTGTGCAGGCTCTGGCCGGTAGTCTAAGGGAACCCATTCTCTTCACAGAGCTATGGGCCTCAGTGGTGAGAGCTGGCTCAGGAGGGAAACAGGTCCCTTAGGCCCTCTGATGGCAGCAGCAGGTGGGCACACCCCTGAATAGGGAGCAGTGGTGCTGTGCTGGGGGCCGGGGCCAATTGTGCCCGGAGTGAGACTCTTCCTAATTCACGCCACTGTCAATTAAGGTCATGTTTACAGCCCGTGGGAGAAACACCCATGTCTCCTGGTGCCGGGAAAATCTAAACCACAGGCTCCTGGGCCAGCCGTGCTGTTTGCCCCAATATGGGGGGCTTGGGCTGAGCAGAAAGGGGCTGGTTGGGAGTCAGGGGACCTGGGTGTTAGTCCCACATAGACCACATTGCATCCTGAGCCACCTTGGGTGGATTCCTTCTCTTTCTGGGATTAGTTCACTTTTGAGGAGATTTAGATGATCTTGAAGATCCATTCCAGGGCCAACCCCCCCCCCCCCCGCCCCCGCTCCAAACTGTGTCTTCGGACTGGAGATGAGGAGTGGAAACCAAGCGAGGCTACGGACTGCTGCTCTGGCAGAAGGCAGCAGATAGTGTGCCTTGCCCATGGAGTTCCGGAACACGCTGTTTTCCCTCCTATCCCGGCCTGCCATCTGCGCCATCCGTGGAATGACCAAGGGGGCCTTCCACAGGCTGACGGAGGACTTCTCTCTCGCAACCAGCTGTGATGTCTGGGCAAAGCCGGAGGAGGCTGGTTTGGGTGGCAATGTGCCATTCTATCAGGAAACACTGTTGGAACTGAGAGGGGGACCAGAAGTCCGCGTTGGCTTTTAAAGACAATAATATGATTGTCTTTACATCGTAAAAATGATTGTTGAGTGCTGGTGTGCCAAGCACTGTTCTGAACACACTTTGTATATTTTAACTCACTTATCTTCACAGCCCTATGAGCTGAATATTTTTATTATCTCTAGTTTATAGATGAGGGAACCAAGGCACAGACAGAAGAGGCAACTGGCCCAAGGTCACACAGCACACAGATAGTAAGTGAGGTAGTGGGATTCCAACTGCAGAAATGTGGCACTGGAGTCCTTGTTCTCAATATGTTTGCAATATGTGGTTGTCAAAATGACCTCCGAGGAGAAAAAAAGCAGGAGAAACTGGGGAATGCAATGTGGCTGCAAAGTGACTTTTGTCTAAGCTGGGGTTTCTTCAGGGCTTAGATATGGGAAAAAATACCAGTGGCCCAACTGAAAACCGGAGGGTGGCCTAAACCTACATGAAGGGAGTTTGGAAGATCTTTAAAATGCTAAAATAGTCCAAAGGGCTTTTCAGAACTACTAACAGAGAATGGAAGTTACAAGATGACAAATGTCAGCTTAGGAAAGAACTTTCTTTAAGCACTGTCCAAAGACAGGTTGGGTTATATCAAGAGGTGAGCTTCCTATCACTGGAGCTATAAAAACAGAGACCAGAGAGAGAGGCGTGTAATTGTAGAAAGGCATGAAGCAGTGGGCCATGCAGCTATATGAATACAGCATCTGGGAGCACTTCTAATAGGAAACACGCCAGTGAATCTAGCATTTTTTGTTTTTAAGATTTTATGTATTTATTTGTCAGAGAGAAAGGGAGAGAGGACAAGCTGGCAGAGAGGCAGGCAGAGGCAGAGAGAGAAGCAGGCTCCCCACTGAGTAAGGAGCCCGATGTGGGACTCAATCCCAGGACCCTGGGATCATGACCTGAGCCGAAGGCAGCTGCTTAACTGACTGAGCCACCCAGGTGTCTCTGAACCTAGCCTTTTATTCCAAGAAGAAGTTTGCAGGTTTCAGCTCATTTTATAAAAGCTGCCTTTTAAACCAAAGATAGGCAAACTCAATTAAGCTAAATTATCTCTTCCTTTTTCTTACATGGACTTTTAGTGTATAGTCATTCCAACAGAGAGGCAGTCCAGATCATTGGAAAGGGCTCTGGAATGAGGTCTAGTTTTGAATCCCGGTGCTGCCATTTACTGTGCAGCCCTATTCAGGTTACCTAACTTCTCTGTGAATGGGCTTTGTCATCTATAGAATGGTGATATAGTACCCTAACTTTCAAGGTGGTTGTGAGGATGAAAGCCAAGTTCTACACGACTTGGTCCATAGCAGGGGCACGAGAAGTTGTAAGTATGAATATAATTACAACAGCTTCTTGGCTGTAGCTGTGGCCAGTAAGACATGCTGGAAAGAAATCAGTCACAATGTTTATGGCAAACGCGGAAATCTCATCTAGAGACATCTGTAGACTGACAAGGATATTCAGAGAATAAGTCTGGGAAACAATCCTGTGAAGAATATCCAGCTGAGCTAAGACAAATTTGGTGCACAAAATTCACTGGGTGATCAAAAAGGAGGAGACGAATCTAGGAGGAGTTCCTGAGAACAGTTTTATTCGTGTGTCTGTGATATGAATTTAGTTTAATGGATTTAGGTCTGATTTGATCAAAGCATCTGATCTGAAGACACTTTGATGAACATTTTAAAATCTGCATTTTTATGGTTTTCTTTCCTCCAATAATTGAAAGAAGAAATATTGATTCTCTGGATTCAGAGAGGTCCAAGTTCAAATTCTGAGTGTGCCAAATACCTGCCATGTGACCTTGACATCTCTCACCCTCTGACCCTTGGGTCCCTCACCCATAGCTGGGAGATGGTCTTACTGCCTCACAGGCAAGGACAACACTGACTGGGTTCAGCACAGTGTCTGGCACACCGAGGTGACTCAATCAACAAGACCAACTGTGATTCCACAAACACCAGGTCCGACATAACTTCGCACGGCCTGGATGCTCGGGCTGGCCTTACTGGAGCATGTGGGTGTCGCGTATCTGAGACAAAGTGGGAATTATCAAATGTCAAACTCCCTGGACTTACAGGGGTCAGTTTGCTCTATGGCTCCTGGAGCAGCCTCCGATCAGAGGCACTGGAGGAGTACCTGTGACCTTAGGGCTGTGTGCCACCTCACAGCACAGATGGGTCAGGCTGTGAGTGATCTTGCCCCCTAGTGGTGGCAAGGAGCACTGCAGCCAAGCTCTGTTGGCTATCCTGCTCACCGGAGAGAAAGCTGGGGTATTTCAGGAGCTGTTTGTGTCACATTCTAGAAACTCAGGGAGTGGGAATATTTTGAGTGGTACCAGAGAATGGAATTAGCAGGCGTGAAGAATAAGAAAATCAGGAGAAGGCGAACAGGGCCAGGCAGGAACATGTGGAGTGGTATAAAGTTTTGAAGTTGCCGTAGGCTTTCCCATCAGCCAAGTTTTCCAACTGAGTCTTTTGGAGAATTTCTTCCCCCTGGCTCCGATTGTGTCTTTGATTTGATAATAGCGGCTAATGGGAAAACAGGACGGCTTTAAAGCTCATTTTATTGAAATGTATCTAGTCTGGCGATGGGAGGGACACCCTGACAAAGAAACCCATAAATATGTTTTCTTATAAGGTGGCCAGTGACAGCTGACAGGGGGCAAATCTGCCCACTCATCCAGCTCTGGTTATGCAAATAGAACTTGAGGGAAACGTGGCTTTAAAAGCTCCACAGAAACTTTAACACTCAGGAAAAACAAGCCGACTTACCTCTGTCATGCGGGGCTTGCGGGAGCTGGATGGTACAAGCCTTCCTGTCTCAGGATGCGGAGCTGTGGCCATGGTGTATGTTTCTTTGCTCACCTTCTGCTTAGACCTCAGGAGGGACAAAGCAGCTTTAGTGGAAACCCCCGGAAGGTTGGGGTTGTACAAACTTATGCACCAACCAGCGTAAACAGAGGACCTCCTATCTGCATGCTGGATGTGATTTGGCTTAATGTAGTTTAAATAGCACCAACTGACATTAGTGGTCGTGTGGAGGCTGGGGGACTGCAGTACCTTCTTTGAGTCCGTACCTTCTTGCGACTTGGCTGGTCTGGGGGACGTTTCTGACAGAGGCAGCGAGCTGGAAGGTGCCAGTGGAGGGAGGTCAGGTTGTTCCTTGGAATCTTCTTTCTTCACACTCAGTGGGGGCAGCCCTCTTCGGTGAGGCTTCCCGGATGGCTGGGCGTATTCCTTCAACACCTCTGAGCCTGGGGCCATTGCATGGGGCAATGAGGAGTGCGGAAGGGGAGTCATTTCCTTCGGGTCAGAAGGATCTGAGGATACACTGGGCACTGTTTCTAGCTCCCTCCTGCCCTGGCCCTGGCTGCCCATGTGGGATTTCTCTGGCCTCTGGCTGTCCTCTGTGCTGGTCAGCACCACGCTGCACGGTTTTACCAGCTCGAGTGTTTCATCTGCCTTGGAAGCCTCCTCTTCCTTCACTCTTTTTTGCTGCTGGGTTTCCATAGTAAGTTCCAGGCTGCCAGCTGGTGAAAGGACGCGTTTGCTCCCCCCTACAGTTGAAGAACTCCCCTCCAGGCTCAAGGCACTCTCTGATGACAGGGAAGTGCCTTTTCTTTCCGGTAACATCACAGGCACTCTCAAGTATGGAGTCGGGAAGCCTCTGCTCTGCTCTTCACTTCCCCCAGCCGAGCCAGGCCCGACCTCATACACGTCTGTCCCACACACCGTCACCCCTTTGCATGGGGGCTCCTCACACTTGGGAAGAGTCACAGTCGCTGAGCTGCCTTGGGACTGGGTGACCAGGAGCTGGGAGAGGGTGGTGTACATGGCACTCCCATAGGACGGCATGTTGGTCTGAATGCGGACGGGCACAACCAGGGACACCGTGGCATCTGGACAGGCCGGCAGGGTTGGTGGAGGGGCTGATGTGGGTGCTGAGCAGCTGGCTGCGGGAGCCCCGGGGGGCAGCTGGACATCACCGCCGTACTCTGTGCTGGGGGACAGGCCAGAGCTTCCTGTTGCCAGCGGGGGCAGGCTGGTTTTGATCTGGGGCAGATGGCTTTCCACATCCCCAGGGAGTGGAAGCGAGAACTGGGATTGCAGAGGCAGGAAGAATCCAGAAGAGAGTGCCGATGAGGCCGGGTACGGCACGGGGAGAAATGAAGGGGGCTGCCGGAAGGGGATGCTGGCTGGGTGAGGCAGGAGCTGGGGGATGGGGAGCTGGCCTGGGTGCAGAACAGTAGGCTGGAGAGGAAGTGGCGGGGCTTGAAATAAGGAGGGAGGAAGAGGGGGCATGGAGTACGGTGTGGAGAGGAGGCTGGACATGGCTGGGCTGGAGAAGAACTCTGAAGACTGTCCCGGCTCATGCTGCAAGAGGTGCTGGAAGGAGAAAAGGGAGACGGGTGGGGGCAGGTACGGCTTCTCATGCAGGGGGAGCTGGGTAATGGGGTGGTGAAACACCTGCAGGGCTTCTGTGTAGGGCGGAGTGGACCCCAGCGGGGGTCTGTCCTGCACCTGGCTCTTGCCTCCCGGGTGCCCGCTGTGCGAGGTGGCTGCTGAGGAACTCTGGGGCAGTGAGCTTTTGGTGGAAGGTTTACTGCATGAGGGCTTTGGTTCCTCGCTCTCCTGTCTCCCCTTGGGGGCGGCCTCCGGCTCAGTGTCGGGAGGCCTGCTAAGAGAGGCCTGTCTCACCAAAAAGCATTTCCTTCTCTCTGGCGGGGCCGTTGGGACCGCGGGGGCTGTCGGGGCCGCTGGGGCCAGCACGGAGGGGCCTGTCAAGGACAAGCTGCCGTAGTCGAATGATTTGCTGCGTGTCTCGGTCATATGGGCAGAATGGGAAATGTTGGGGCTCTGCTCTGAGGCTGACCTCCGCATCTCTCGGGCGTGCGGGTGGTGGCTGGGGACGGTCAGCATATGGGTGCCCAAGGGTTTGGGGCGTGGGTCGGATGAGAGCCCAGAGGCCTCGGCCTTTCCGTGGTCATCCCGCTCGAAGGAGGCAGAGCGGCTGGACCCGCTCAGGGAGACACTGCTCTCCTGGCTGGGACTGCGAGACAGGGGTGCGGATGACTCAAAGCTGGACTCCCCCGATGACTGGGCCATCTCTGCCAGGCGCAGCCTCTTCTTCTTGGGCGGCAGCTTCTCGGCTGGGAGCTGCGCAAGTGTCTGGCTGCGCTGGGGCCACTGGAATTCCTCTGTCTTTTCGGGTTCCTTAGGGGGCGGCTCGGGCTCCGTCTCTGGCCTGTCGGGCTCCTCAGTCACCAGGATCTCTGGGACCTGAATGTTGGGCTGGCGGACCAGCCTGGGCTGCAGGGAGTGGGCTGAGCGTCCATGCGGGGCAGGCGGAGGGGAGGAGAATGGGGCCGGGGGCTTGTCTTCCCCTTCCAAGCCACTGGGCTGCTCCAGAGAGTCGGACTTCTCAAAGGAGCTGGTGTGCTGGATGACAGAAATTTCTTTGGATGTTGTTCTCCTCTCCTTCCCTGACTCTAGACCAGACCCTGGCTTGGGAGTCCTTGGCTGGAAGCCCGTGGGTCCCTCCAGGGAGGGCACTGACTTACTCGGCTCTGCTGGTGACTTGGTGGACTCCAGGGGAAGGTTCCGAGAAGCATCAGATGGTCCGGGGCTGCCAAACTGACTTTTTGTCGACTCAAAGGCAGATGGCTCTTCCTCATCCCCAAGGCTCTTCTCTTTCCTCCTCTTCCTCAGTGGAGTGAGTTCCAAGGTGGTCCCCAGTTTGTAATGCATCATCTGGGACCACGGCTCGTGCTCAGCCTGGCTCTTTTCCACCTCCGGGGACGTGTGAGCACCTGCAGAGACGGGCTTTGAGATCTGAAGCTCCGAGCAGTAGTACTTTCGATGGGCTTCGTAGTTGTCCCTTTTCTTGTACCGAGCACCACATATGTTACATTCATAGATCACCCCTTTCGTTTTCAAACCCTTCTTGGTCTTTTTGGTGAGCTCGCTTTCCTTGGCTTCTGGCTCGTCTGCAGGCTTGGAGGCTGTGTCTTTGCTACTGGGCCCTGCTTCCTCTGAACTGTACTCTCCTCCCAAAGGTAGTTCGATGGCCGGCTGGCGCTTGAGCATCCGGGGGTGGGAGGTAAACACGTGACTGCTGCGGCTCAGGGCTTCCGAGTCGGTGATGTGGTCGTCGAAGGAGTAGCTACCTCGGAAGGTGTGATGGGGGCTACTGAGGGTGCAGGTGGCAGAAGGCATTGAGTGGCTTCTCAACAGAGGCACAGGGGGGGTGGTGCTGGGCGGGTGCTGGAGGCTCAGCAGTGATTGTTCGGGCTTGGTGGCTTTCTCGCCGTGGGACGACAGGGGCTCCCGGTAGAGGCTGGATTTGGGTGACTCCATGCTGCTGCGCCTGGACAGCGAGCTCCTCCTCGGCTTCACGCTGTCAATCTCGCTGGTGTCCACCACGGCCTCATTGATGGTGATGAGCTTGGTGATGTGCTCGATGACCTGCGTCCGGGGCACAGACAAAGGCACCAGGCTGGGCTTGTCTTCGGTGGCCAGGGGCAGGAGGGGCTGGGTGGAGGTGGCCGTCAGCATGGCGGTCCGCTGTCCGATCCGCCCACACTTGCCCAAGATGATCTCGGCATAGGACCTGGCGTTGGTGTTTGGGGGGCTGACCTGCTGCTCGGCACTCTCAGAGCGGGAGAAATACCCAGATTCTGTACTCCCTTTGCTGCCCGGGCTCAGAAACGCCTGCTCGTCCATCACCTTCTTCCTCTCACTCAAGCGGAGGGCCAGCTTCTGCTTTATTGTGTGGGTGTCTTCGGGTTTCTGGCTCAGGGGGTGTTCCGACGAGGGCTCCGTGAACGGAGCAGGGTCCTCAAGCGATGGGGCCGAGCTGGACTGGGACAGGGAGCAGCGCTCGTGGCTGGAGCCCTGGCTCCCAGAGCTGTACAAACCGCTGGACAGAAGGGGGTGCTTGGGCCTGGGGGAGAGCTCTGCAGGGTGGGCGGACGCGCTGCCCGTTTCCTCTTCCGAATCTGTGCTTTCCCCCTCAGTGGGCTCCTCGAACTCCTCCCCGGGGATCCTCTCCATTTCCAGCCCTGGGGGGTACATCTCGCCGCCCACTCCTGAGGCCAGGCCGGCTTTGATGCGGTGGGCATGGGACTTCCTGTGCTTGTACAGGTTGCTCTTGGTCTTGAACGAGAAGCCGCAGGGGCCGCAGGGGTAGGGCCTCTCGCCGGTGTGTGAGCGGATATGTTTCTGGAGCACGCTGGGCTTGGCGCAGGGCCGGCTGCAGTACTGACATATGTACTTGCCTGGCTTCTGGGGTTTCCTCTCCTTCTTGTGTGCCTCTTCTGGGGGCTTCAAGGACACCTGGGAGGGACGGGGCACAAAGACTTTGGGGAGGCCAGGCAGGTCCTCAGGGGGGATGATGGAAGTGTGGGAAGGGAGGAGCTGGCCCGGCGGATGGAGCCCAGGGGTCACGAAAGAGCTTGAGGGTCCAGGTCTCATGGGGTCGACCAGCTGCCACGTGGACCCCTCTAGGAAATGCTCCGGCTTGCAAGGCGACATGAATGCTGGTGTCACGGGGTGCTGCGGAAGCTGCGAGATGGGGATGGAGGTGTCGAGGGAGGACCTCTTGGGGGGCTTCTGCTGTTGGCCTGTTTTCTCCTGAGAGCCTTCCCTAAGAACTGACGGGGGACCCGGGAAGGGCTGCGGGGCTAGGAGCTCTTGGAGGGGGCCCTCTTGGGGGGCAGCCGTGCTGCTGCCTGGGTACGGGGCACCAGACGAAACACTGGCCTGCACGGCCTCTCCTTTGGTCAGTCGCTTCCGGGGACTTCCCTCAGCCTTCTTGGTGCCCTTGACACTTTGTTCAGGATCCATGACCTCCACAGAGACTTGAGATGCTATTCAGGGAGGGCTGGGGCAGGCTGCATTTATGAATAATCCAAGTGTCCCAAGGAGGCGTCTGGCTTTGGCCACATTGGTCAAGAGCTGCGGAAGCCAAACCCAAGATGGGCTTTGGGAGTTTTTTGCAAGTGTCACTGGCTGCAAGTGGACTCAGAGCAGGTCATCGGGGCCCAAACTATTCACATGGGTGAGGCATGGCCCTCTACTTTGAAGACAGAAAATGCACCCGCACTTTCTGCCTGAGTGTCTGTCGTGGAAACGTCACGAAGGATGTCAATGTTGCCATCATACTGTTTCAGTTGGCGGTGGCAAGTGGCCACCCACAAGTCCCCTGTGTGCTATGCAAACGTTCGGAGGCTAGAGACATCGGCAGGCACGGCCCACTCATCCCTGGTCCCGGCGCTGGAGAAGCCACGCTGGCTGCTTCGGGCAGCTTGGTCCAGCCCCTTCTCCCCTGGGGTCCCGTGTTGGAGATCCGCGGCCACAGAGGGGAAGTCACGCTCTTCTAGTGATGAAAGCACACACACAGAAACACACACACACACACACACACACACACACACACACACAAGAGAAGAGAGAGTTACTGCAACGTGTCCACGACCCGTGCAGCTCGGACTCTGTGAAACACAGCCATATCCCTAGAAGATTAACTGGGGAGACTCAACCAGAAGTCACAGCCCCCGCCTCCATGCACCTGAGCACTGCCCGAACCTCCCTCACCCGCATTCACAGAGGCATTGGGTGACCTGAATGCCACCTGCAGTTCTGAGGACTGTGGCTATGTGGGGTGGTAGGAGCAGGAGGTGGGGGAGGGCAGGCTCTGGGAACGGCAGGGGAGTTGGGGATGGGAGGCCCAGACTCTGCTCTGAGGCAAGGTCAGCTCCCAAAGCCTCTGTTGCCCATCTATACAATGGGATAACATCAAGTCTTGCCTCAGCTGTGCCTTGGCGCTGCAATGGAGTCCAACATGATAATGGATATGGATGCCGCTGGACAAATGTGGGCTGGTCCTACAGCTGGTGCAGGAGGGGGCGCTGGGGTGTGATTTAGGGATGAGCTTCCCAAGGGAGAGATTATTCTCAGGTTAGTATTATTCCTTCTCTGGCCCTGGGCTCTGAAGGCATCCACGAGGGGCACCGTTCCTGATTTTATTGCCCTTGCTAACCCAAGCCCTCAGTTCAAGGAAAAGCTAAAGCCCACCACCCCAGCCTGTGCAAACTCAGTCTAACACAGCCCTGGCTACTCTGCCAAACAACAGATGGGAGGGGCATTCTGGCAGGTTCCTCCAGCTTTTCCTGGCAGCTGAAGAGGAGAAGGGCATGGGGTCCATCACCGGGCCCTGATAGCCAGAGAGGAAGACATAGCTATGTTCTTTGTAGGAAGCTAAGTCTTGCTTTCAGAGGACTTTTCCCCACGGTACTTCAGACAGGAGCAGTGACTGGTGCACGAGCTCACCTATGTCTTCGAATGATAGCCCTCCAGCAAAGGCAGTGACTGACTTTGTCAACACAAGGTCACAGCTCAGCAAAGCCTCTTCTTCGAGCAAGTCAAAGGCCTCCTCTAACTCAGGCAGAGAAGGCATCCTCATAAAGCAGGTGAGTGTGCGGAAGGCCGAGGAATCTCATTTCTCATATTACTCTCAGTAGGGTGGCCACAGGAGATGGCGTCATCCAGGGGCGCCTGGGTGGCTCAGTGGGTTAAAGCCTCTGCCTTCGGCTCAGGTCATGATCTCAGGGTCATGGGATCGAGTCCCGAATCGGGCTCCCTGCTCAACGGGGAGCCTGCTTCCTCCTCTCTCTCTGTTTGCCTCTCTGCCTACTTGTGATCTCTCTCTGTCAAATCAATAAATAAAATCTTTAAAAACAAAAAGATGGCGNCTCCCTGCTCAACGGGGAGCCTGCTTCCTCCTCTCTCTCTGTTTGCCTCTCTGCCTACTTGTCATCTCTCTCTGTCAAATCAATAAATAAAATCTTTAAAAACAAAAAGATGGCATCATCCAAACTGGACCACTTTTGAGAGTGAAAGAGGCACGACTAATAATTAGGGAGGAGCAAAACAATGAAATCAGGGCTGTCCCAGGCAAGACGGAACGAATGGTCTCCTTACGATCCACATTTACCTCGTGACCCCAGGCAGGCCCAAGTGCTGTCTCTGGGTGTCTGGNGCTGTCTCTGGGCAACTTTTACAAACTTTTCATCTCTGCTCTGGGGACTGAAATTACACCAGGGCCTCCTAATGGAGTTGTAGAGATTGGGTGTCTAGTCTAATCCCCTCAGTTGACAGATGAAGAGGCTGAGGCTAGAGGGATGACGTGATTTTCCCTAAAACTTGCACAGTAATGGCGTTAGGCCCAGACCCCCCTTTGCCTCCTGACCTCAATGAATAAATGTCTTCTATGACTTCTAGAGGACTCAGTGGGCACCTGGCTATGCCTCCAGGTGTTGTGAAAGCACTGGCTTGGGCCCAAGGGGCATGGCTGTGGCGGTATCCCTGGAGAGCTTCTGCAGGTGTCTAGAACCTTAACAGCCATCTTTGGCCTTTCAACTTATGTTCTAAACTTGCTGTGGCTGCTGGACAGGAGAATTGGGGGAGGGTACAGCTAAGGTTGAGGAGGTCATGGTGATGATGGCTACCCCAGGCTTAGCTTAGATAAGCTAAGGTAGGACAAGGCAGAGGTCATGAGCAGTGCAGAGAGAGAACTCTTCTCTGGGCTGGTCTGGAACTCCCGGTGGGGGCCCTCAGGTGCTGTGTATGGATAGTAAAGGGTTTGCTATACTATTTCTATTGACCCTATTTTCTATTGACCCTCTCTTGATGCAAGGGTCTCAAAACACCCCCAGAATACTAGCTAGCAGTAAGCTTTGCTTCTTCTGATGGATGGATGGGGCCCTGTGGCATGACTGAGTCTCAGTGGGGGTCAGTTGACCAAGGAGGACCCTACGTTGTCGAGTCCTGTGGTTGGCCCTTCACGCAGCCACAGGCTCTCCAGGGGCAGACGGGAAAGCACCCAAGGGCTGTGGTTTAGAGCAGTTCACAGGCTAGGCAGGAGGGGTGGGGTGGGTGAGCAAGACAGTCAGGTAACTGTTGGGTCATCACGTGACTTGCTGGGCCTGCACCACGTGCTGAGGGTCAGCTTCCAGCCTCCACCTGGGAAGGGGCCCTGTGCTCTTACAGGGAAGCCCCTCCTCCCTCAACCCCGAAGGGAGAGGCAACCAGAACACATCCACGCCATGAAGTCAGCAAGGCCTGCGAGCCAGAAGGTCTGCTCCTTTGTTCTGCAGGGAAGGCACCTGAGCCATGGTGGGCCATGACTAGCCCAGGGCCACACTCACCCTCAGACTCCTGGGACAGGGCTCTCTGCTGCCCTATCCACATCTCATGATGGGTCTGAGGGTCTTAATACAAGAGGCAGCTGGAACTGGGGGTGAAGACATGGGGCAAACCTATGAGAACTCAGAAGGCCTCTTAGCCTTGGAGTGGATTGCAATTCAGACTGGCATTAACACTTTCTTGCTTTTTAGCTCCTTTAGAAGGATGATTTCTAATCACTGAGACCAAGTGACACCAAGAAAATATTCTTTTTTCTACTGTCTGTGCTTCTGAGGGTATGTGTAAAGTGTTAATATAAACTTGAAGTAACCAAAGAAAAGCTGCTTCTCCCAAGAATTGGTAAGGGCGTCCGCAAAAGTCGCCCGTGACGTGAGGTCAGAGGTAGAGGGTTTCCCTGACAGAGCCTGGGAGCTGGGCCAACGGGGATGGACAGAGGGAGGACGGACATGGTCTGCTGATGGTGGCAGAAGGGCCCTGGGGTCCACGTTGTCTGGCACCCAGACCACAGCCCTCAGAGAGCTCTGGCTTAGAAACCAGCTTAGAATCGCAAGGAGAAACTGAGCATCAAGAGCCAGTTGGTTAATAAATCAGACCACTCGGCTTCTACTTCTGGAAGCTTCGTAGGTCTAGCTGTCAGGATATCCCAAAAGGGAAGAGGGTGGGGTGCCGGGGCTGGAGACCCACAGAGCCTACTCGTGTGAGTGTAACCACAGGATCAGTTAGTTCTTAGAAGAGGAACTACTTGGCTAAAGGGAATGTACCTTTATGCTTTTGATGGGTCCCGACAACTAGCTCCCCAAAAAGCACAAATTCACGCATCTACCAGTTGCGTGCGAGGTCTATTTCTCCAAACTCCTTCCTATCTAGAATATAACCAATCTCTTTAATATTTACTAATAGAAGAGGCAAAATGGCTGTATTGTTGTCTCCTGCTACGGCCACAAACTGTCACAGACAGTGGCTTCAAACAACACAACTTCTCATGGTACAGTTCTAGAGTTCACAAGTCCGAAATGGGTCTTGCGAGGGCTAAAATCAAGATAGGGCTAGGTTCCCAGCCTTCTTCCTTCTGGAGACTCTGGGGAAGAATCTATTTTCTTGTCGTTCTCCACTTCTAGAGGCTGCCTGCTTCCTTGGCACGTGGCCCCTTCTGTCTTCAAAACCAACCAGCATTGGCCAGTCACATCCTTCTCACGTTGAATCACGAATCCTGACTGCCCTGGCTCCTTTTCACGTGTAAGGACTCTTGTAAAGACACTGGGCCCAGCTGGATAATCCAGGATCATCTCCTACCTCCAGATTCTTAATCACACATGGAAAATTCATTTTGCCACGAAAGGCAACATATTCACAGGCTCCAGGGATGAAGGTGCGTGACATCTTGGGGGATCATTATTCTGCCTATCACAGTGATATCTTATCGGTCTTAAATCAGCGTTTCTTGATCTCTAGTGAGGCTTAGAACTCTGAACAAAATTTATTAACCCATTATTTCATTCAGGGAGTTATTTTTCCTATCCTCTATTTATGTTTCTAATAAATTATATTTTTCTTATTGTTTTACATAAACTCTTTTGATATTGGGCATATTAGTCCTTTTTATATGAACTGCAAATATTTCTATTTATCAGTAGTCTTTAATTTTTCTGAACAAAAAATTTTTGTTTTTACGTGGTCAAATGCATCATCAATCTTTCTGTTTTGGACTTTTAGATTTCATGTCCAAGATTGTTTTCTAGAATGTCACCCAATTCCTTCTAGTTCCTTTATGAATTAAATTTTTTCCTCCTTCCCTCTGCTCTTCNCTTTTAGATTTCATGTCCAAGATTGTTTTCTAGAATGTCACCCAATTCCTTCTAGTTCCTTTTTATGAATTAAATTTTTTCCTCCCTCCCTCTGCTCTTTGACTCCTTTGTTCCTCCATTCTTCCACCTCCAACCTTCCCTCTCCTACTTCTTTCCTTTCCATTGGATCTTGGCTCCATTTGACATTTATTTTTGTGTGAGGAATGAAGTAGGGATGATTTTTTGAAGCTTGATTTTTTTTCCCATACAGATATCCAGTGTTCCTGATGTCATTACTGAAGAGTCCACCCCCACTCCCCCAAAATGCCCTGAAACATTTTCTGAAAGGACAGGTTATAGCCCCATTCTAGATCCACCAAAAAAAGAATCTCTGGGGAAAGGACCCCAGAATCCATATTTTTTACAAATTTCTCCATGTAAATCTAACATATACATTTATTTTCTACAGCCTGGTATTTGGGAAAAACTAATGAAACTCCTCTAAGTGCCTCCTGTAACAAATCACCTTGCCTCTAGGTTCCCAAACTTCCCCCCTCCCACCCCACCATTCACTGTGGAAAGAGAAATCTCTTCAACCTCGCCAAGTTCTCCTTCTTTCAAGAATGCTCAATAGCTCCCCATTGAAGGGAGGGTCAGCCAATGGCATTCCAGCTCCCATAACAAGCCCCACCTAGCCTTCCTAGCCTCCTCCCTCCACTCTGCACTTTCACTGTGCATTGCCCTCTAACTGGCATGCTCTTGACCTCTCTGTGTTTACACACTGCTGTTGCCAAGGGAACAAGCTGAGAAAGGAATCTGAACACTAATCCCACAGAGGAGTTAGTGAATGCATGCAGAAGCTGTGTTTGAGCTGGGACTTGAGAGATGGGGAAAATATTGATGGTTAGATTTGGAAGGAAGGGATTCTAATCTAGGTGGGAGGTACAACACATGCAGAGCACAGGAGGCTGGAATGTGGCTACTGGGAATGTTGAGTTTGTGGCCTCTACCCTAGCCAAGGCTTTGGGGCTCCTGAGCCCAGAGTATCTGGGCAAGGATCCCACATTGGGCTGGGGTGAGTTCAGGGCACAGACAGGAGCTTCCACACATTCCCTCCTAGGCCCTGGAATAACAAAACAAAACAAAACAAATGCCCCAAACTGTGAAGGCTCAGTTGTGCCACTCATCTGACTGAGCTGGAGTTAGTATTGGCCCTTGGAAAGCAGGTGGAAGGCTCAGTCTGTCCCATGGGGTAGCCAGAGGCAGGCTGCTGGCAGGATAAAGTTTTCAGGGCAAACAGACCCACACAGGCTCTGGCCTAGATTCACTCATGGAATATAGACACTCCCAGGGTCTGATGGATTACCTATGTTGGGATGAAGTTTTCCACTAATCCAATAGGTCCAGTAAGGGTGCTTCCTTAAGAAGCCTAAGATGTCGGGGCTGTGGCTTAACCAGTTCATCAGCATCTTCCGAGCAAACCTGTGTCTCCCTGGACTGGACAGAAACTGGGCTTTATTTATTTTTATATTTCCAGTGCCTGGCACTGGACCCAGTATTGAGTAAAAATATTAAAAATATTTTCAAAATACTTAAAGAAGCATCCACCATGTCCCCAAACTATACTAAAGATTAACATACTGGATCCTCACACAGGTCCCCTTTTTGCAGATGAGAGGATCGAGACTCAGTGAAGTGATGCCAATTGCTTCAGATGACATAAGAAAGGGCAGAGGTAGGATTGAACCCCAAGAGCAGGCTGCCACCTAGCAAAAATCCCCAAGAGCGCTGACCTTGATCACAAGGGCCCAGATGGATCTCCTCTTCCTTCTCAGCACCCCAGATCTTCCAGGAAGTCTTCCTGATTAATTATAGCCACCCCCGCTTGCATCAAATTCTCCACCCCATGTGTAAATCACTCTTCGTGACCCTGCTAAACTCAGGGCTGAGTTTCTTAATCAATGCTTCCCTAACCACAGTGAGTAGTAGATTATTCACTGTCCGGGAGGTTCCCAAATCATTTCCCTTGGGATGACTGTGGTCTCTGCGTTTCTAGTTTTCCTTCTCCTCCTTCCTAACCCCAAGACCCATACAGGGCTTGGAATTTCTGCACACTGGTCAAAATGCAAAGTCTCTTCATAACAAAGAGGAACCTAGGCAATCCTGGGTGAGTTACACCAGGCTGGAGTTTGTCTTCCTGTTAGAAAGCCCAGGCACCAAGGTGGAATTGACATCATAGGGCAGACAAGGTCTCTAGCAACATCCCTGAGGAAAGCAGGAACATTCTTCACAGTCAAGACCAAGAAATAATGCGGACAGAACTCCACTCTGTCAGGCCCGTGGAAGCCCAGACTTAGTCCTCAGTACACGTAGTTGTGACAACTCAGGGAAAGAAAGTCCTAACCTATGTTCCCTGTCCAGACGGACAACTGAACTCTTAACATATATTGGGGTTGTTCCTAGTGTTCTATACAACAGTCTATCAGGCTGCAGCTATTATCATCCTCACGTTACAGATGAGGAAGCTGGGGCACAGAATGATGAAGCTGCTTATGGCACAGCCAGAAACTGAATCTGGGCCATTGAGTGACCTCTGCAGTAGAGACCCTAAGGCAGTAGAATCCTGGGGTACCTGGGGGGCTCAGTCGCCTAAACATCTGGCTTTGGATCCGATCCCTGGGTCCTGAGATTGAGCCCCACATTGGGCTCCCTGCTGAGCAGGGAGTCTGTTTCTCCTCCCTCAGATCCTTCTCCTCACTCGGGCTCTCTTTCTCTGTCTCAAATAAATAAAAAGAAAATCTTAAAAAAAAAAAAGGCAGTAGAATCCTGGCAGACAGAACTCAGTTTGGAGTCACATTCCTAACACTTGGTAACTAAACCCTATCCCTAGCAGGTGGGCTGGCCTTATTAAGAGCTTTGTTTCCCCCTTCCACCTAGAAAAGTGCAATGTTTAAGTCTTGTTCCCACTGAGATTGAAAATGAACCATGGTTAGGGACTGTAGTCTGATCTCAGCAAGGGCCCAGTGAACCCCAGATGCTTGTAGTTAAGTAATCTACTAAGTTCTCTGTTGTCATATATTTAGTTATCTACCCACCTACCTATCTCATCATTTATGTATATCCAACTGATTTGGTAAAGATTAAAAGAGGCTTCTGGATGCCCATGGGAACTGGTGAGCTTCTGAATTTAACTTGATCTGCTTATCTAAATGGTCCAGGAAGTACTGGTAGGTCAAAGGGCTTAGGGAAGAACAAAGCCTGAAGTGAGAGTTGGGCCAAGTTGGGCAGACTTGTTAGCCGTTTTCATTCTTCCAGTCTCTTTCACAATTGCCTAAGAAAGACCCACACTTCACATTTGTTGCCATGGCCTGTTCTCTCATTAGTTTCCAGCAGGTCTCTAGCTGTCCCTTTGATGACCTTTGTTTCTACACAAATGACAGTGGTATAAAAGGCACACCTATATACAGACCTCCTGGGTAGTTAGGGTTCTTTGGTCTATTATGAAGGGCAATATATAGAATACACGATCTCTCTCTCTCTCTCTCTCTCTCTCTCTCTCTCTCTCTCACACACACACACACACACACACACACACTATAGAATAAACCACATAAAGAAAAATGACCAGGAAGACTGGGTGACATATATAGTGTATTCTAAAGTTGGACAATGACAAATATAGGGGTTACCTGTGGTCTCTACCACTCTTGCCCACATGGCAGGATGAATATAAGTGTACAAGTAATGATACAGCACTTATAATGATTACTCGACAACTCATTTGTTCATTTGTTCACTCAGTCTGCTAGCATTACAGGGGCCTTCTCAATGCCAGGCCACTAATATGAAAACGGACATAAATTATAGACCTTACTATAAAGCTACAGTAATCAAGACAGTGTGGTGCCAACACAGAAGAGACAAAAAAAAAAATCATCAATGGAAACAACAGGGTAATGAAACAGACCCTCTCCTATACAATTACTTGACTTGTAACTAAGGTGCTATTGTATTTGGTGAGGGAAATTATAGTCTTTTCAATAAATTGTGCTGAAGCAATTGAATATCCGTATGGGAAAAAAATGAATCTTGGGCCCTACCCCTACTACATACATAAATTAATGTGAAAAGGATGATTAGCCTTGATACAAAAGATTAAATAATAAAGCTTATAGAAAAAAACACGAGAACATATTTTCATGAATTTGGGGCCAGCAAAGATTTCTTACAGTTTACAAAATGCATAATCACATCATCATAAAGGAAAGGACTGATAAATTGGGCTTCATTAAAATGAAAAACTTCTGAAGAAAACTTTCTAAAGATTGGGAAAATCTTCAAAGCCAAACACGTAACTTCTGTTCATCAGAAGATACCAATAATGGAATAAAAATACAAACCAGACTGGGAGAAGATATTTGCAATACAAATTCAACAAAGTGCTCACCCAGAATAGAGAAAAGTCCTAAAAAGGAATGTAAAAAGGCAGACAATCCAATTAAAAATGGCCAAAATTAACTCAAAATGGACCAAAGACCTAAACATAAGAGCTAAAACTATAAAACTCTTAGAAGGAAACATAGAGGGAAATCTTCATGATATTAGATTTAGCAATGATTTCTTGGATATGCCACTAAAAGCATTGGCAATCAAAGTAAAAATGGATAAATAGGACTTAATCAAAATTTAAAACTTTTGTGCACCACAGAACATAATCAACAGAGTTAAAAGGCAACCTACAGAATGGGAGAAAATATTTTCAAATTGTATATGTGAGAAGGGATTAATATTCAGAATATTTAAAGAACTCCTTCAACTCAAAAACAAAAACCAAACAACCAGATTAAAAAATGAGCAAAGGACTTGAATAAATATAACTCCAAAGAAGACACACCACTGGCCAACAAGCACATGAAAAGATGCTCAATATCACTAGTCATGGGACACCTGGGTGGCTCAGTCAGTTAAGTGGCTGCCTTTGGCTTGGGTCATGATCCCAGGGTCTTGGTATTGAGTTCCGCATTGGGCTCCTTGCTTGGCAGGGAGCCTGCTTCTCTCTCTGCCTCTACCTGCCACCCTGCCTACTGTGTTCTCTCTCTCTGACAAATAAATAAATAAAATCTTTAAAAAAATATATCACTAATCATTAGGGAAATGCAAGTCAAAATCATGAGCTATCACCTCACACACATTGGGATGGCCATTATGAAAAAAAATAACAAGTGTTGGTGATGATGTGAAAAAAGTGGAACCACTGTGCTCTGCTGATGGGAATGCAAAATGGTATAGCTTCTATAAAACAGTATGACACTTCCTCAAAAAATTAAAAATTGAATTACCATATGATCTAGAAANGCATTGGGCTCCTTGCTTGGCAGGGAGCCTGCTTCTCTCTCTGCCTCTACCTGCCACCCTGCCTACTGTGTTCTCTCTCTCTGACAAATAAATAAATAAAATCTTTAAAAAAATATATCACTAATCATTAGGGAAATGCAAGTCAAAACCATGAGCTATCACCTCACACACATTGGGATGGCCATTATGAAAAAAAAAAAACAAGTGTTGGTGATGATGTGAAAAAAGTGGAACCACTGTGCTCTGCTGATGGGAATGCAAAATGGTATAGCTTCTATAAAACAGTATGACACTTCCTCAAAAAATTAAAAATTGAATTACCATATGATCTAGAAATTCTACTTCTGGGTATAAACTCCAAAAAATTGAAATCAGAGTCTCAAAGAGATGTCTGTCCACTCATGTTCATAGCAGCGTTATTCACAATAGCCAAAAGTTGGAAGAACCCAAGTGTTCATCCGTGGATGAATGGATAAACAAAATGTGGTATATATATGCAATGGAATATGATCCTGTCTGTCTTAAAATGGAAGGAAGTTCTGACACATGCTACAACGTGGATGAACCTGAGGATATTGTACTAAGTGAAATAAGTCAGTCACAAAAAGACTAAATACTGTATGATTTCACTTACATGAGATACCTACAATAGTCAAGTTCATAAAGACAGAAAGAATGGTGGTTGACAGGGGCTGAGGGGCTGGGAGGGTTGAAAGATTGTTGCTTAATGAGTATAGTTTCAGTTTTGCAAGATGAAAAGAATTCTGGGGATTTATTCACATTGCACAACAATGTGAAAATACTTAACACTACTGAACTTCAAAACAGTTAAGATGGTAAATTTTATGTTATTTGTATTTTACGACAATTTTACAAAATGGCAGAAGATTTGAACAGGTATTTTAAAAAGCAGGCTGTCTAGATGGTCAATAAGCATATGCGAAGGTGTAGCACCATTACCCATTAGGGAGATATAAATTAAATCTACCACCCACTCACCAGAATGACTACCATGAAACAAACAAAATGATGCCAAATGTTGGCAAGGATGTGGAGGAACTGGAACTCTTCTTGTATGTTGCTGGTGGGAAGGTAAATAGACACAACCATCTAGACAACTGATTGGCAAAATCTTCCAAGGCAAACACATAGTATGCCCCATGACCCCAAAATTCCACTTCCAAGAAGATAGCTCACATAAGTGCATACATTTGTCTGCCATAAAACACAAATGAGAATGTTCACAGTAGCTTTATCCATTAATAGCAAAAAACTGAAAGCAACCTAAATGCCAACAATGAATAGAAGAGATAAACTGCGGTATATTCATACAAGAATTATTACATAGTAATAAACAAGAACAAAGTACTGCTATAGAAAAAATATGGATGGATCTCACAGATAAAATAATAAGCAAGGAATTCAGACACAATAGACCATATACTGTATAATCCCACTTAATTAAAGTTGAAGAATAGGCAAGTCTAATTTTATGGCATTAGAAACTAGAATTGTGGTTAGCTCTGGTGGGGCAGGTGGATATTGACTAGGAAAGGAAATGTAGATTTCTGGGGTGATAGAAATATTCTATATATATCGATCTTCTTACAAATAAATTATAGAGATGTATGTACATAAAAACTCTGTGTTGTACACTTATATGTACATAACTGTATTATGTCATGCCTTGATTTAAAAAAGACATGGAATTTGCACTTGAAAGATACAAAGCCTTTTAAGAGACACAAAAAAACCAGATAATAAGGTGTGGTAGATGCCATGACAGTAACAAGTTCTGAGTACAGTTTGGTGGGGAAGAGAGGGATCATGAGGGTATGCTATAGAGAAAGTACACTGGGCTCTGAAGGACAAAGGGATTTCAACAAGCCCAAAAGAAGACTGATGTGGGCAAAGGCAGGATGATGCTAAGGTAAACCCTGAGTGTGTGAGGTGGTGGGCAGTCTAGCATTGGAGGACCAGGTGTGCAGTGCACAGTAGTGGGAGAAGCAGCCAAGGACTTGAATCAAATCAGGCTTCTGATATGTTTATTTCAGCAAGTTCCCCATCAACGTTTGCTGAATGAATGAGTGAGCCTTCCCACAGTCATGACACATCTGATGTCTGGAGTTGCAGAACAGGTGTGTTTGCGTGACAGCAAGTACTGGTGAGATGTAGTACTGGTGTGGTCGTGGAGTCCATTTCTTTAAAATTATTAATTTCCCCAAAGTCTGATGTCTCCCAGGCCCCAGAATTTGAAACTATCCTCACTCAGTTATGGGACTGACTCTCCACTATGAAAGCTGAGTAACTATCTATATGTACTCTCTCCCCAACTTCCTTCCAACCATCTCACCATTTTTGATAGTTACATATTGGTTGTCCTGGCAGTTGCCTTTAATATCTTCAAATGATATACTTAAATTGCTGTTTCCTTGTCCATCAACTTTAGACAGTATCTATCCACTTTCTGTTATGAACAATGAATAAATGTGTGTACACACTCTTCTTTCCACCTCCTTTCTTTCATTCACCTTCAAATTCTTGTTAGTTACATATTATTACTCATTCATTTCCAAGTTGCATAATACTTAAATTTCTTCTATATTATAATTAAGTCTAGTCTATAGACTTAGGTCAACTTTAAAAATTGAAGCTAATCAACAATATGATTGTGAAGATCTCACTCCCTGGGGGACCACTTAGTATGAATGGACTCAAGGAAAAAAAAATGTAATTCCATGTGACTGAAACCTCTTTACAAGAAAAGTCTACCACAAGTAAAGGACCAACACGTCTTCCTGTAAAGTGTTTATGGCTTCCTTTACTTCTAGAATCCCATGTCATCACCTTTATGGATTCCATTTTTGATTGAGAGAAATAACTCTAAGAGATTTCCATTATTGTTTGTTTTTTCCCCCAGAAAAATATAGATGACTGAGTAATAAACTATCTGAGCTCTTACACATAAAAAATTTTTATTTCAAATCTTGAAAGGATAGAATTTTAATTTAAAATCAACATCCTCCAGTTTTGAGAGCCCTGATCCACTGTCCTTGGGCATTTTGTTTTACTGATGAGAAATGCTGATGTAAGATTTTATTCTCTCTGGAAGCTTTTTGTTTTTCACCATTGATATTCTGACATTTCAGCAAGATGGGTCTAAATGTTCTTTTTCACTAATTCCTATCCTGAATTCAGTATGCTGTTTCAATTTTAAAATCTCTGTTTCTTCAACTCAGGAAATTTCTCTTGTTATTTGACTATTTCTACCCCTCCCTCTGCCATTGTCTATGGTCTCTGTTTCTAGATCTCCCATTTGATGGATTCTGAACCTCCTAGATCTGGCCTCTATGGATCTGAATTTTTTCTCCTTGATATTTTGCTATACTTTTTTGGAGATTAGTTTTAACTTCTAGATTACCAAATTGGTCTTTATCCATACTAATTGTGTCATTCATTTCACCCACTGAATTATTTTCAGGAGTTATATTTTAAATTTTCAATAATTATTTCCTTTTCCCTGATTACTCCATCTTTATAGTAACTGGTACCTATTAAATGAAATAATCTCAATTATTGCTAAGAACACTAATGATTATTGATTTCAGAGTTATAATTGAACTATCTATTCCTTTTGGAGTGAGCTCTTCTTTTTCCTTTTTATTCCCATTTTAGGGATTTTCTTTCTATTATTGGTTTTCTTCTAATGTTTGGTGATCCTATTTGTGAATATAAGACTACACTGTGAATTTAGTATGTGTGCTAGGATACAGGTTCCAGCTCCTGCAACAAGGATACAACTGAAAGAGTGGCTTAGACAAAACAGGGATTTGCTTCTGTCTTATGTGAGTCTGAGTGTAAGCAGCCATGGGCTGGTAGAGTGACTTAACAGTGCGGGTATCTTTGATCTTATTCTTCTGCCATCCATAGCACTTAGCTGTCATCTTCCAGCATTGTGTCCACACTCTGGTCAGCAGGAAAGGGAAAAGGGATGGCAAGACTGGAAATTGTACATGTTATTTCAGATCACACTAGCCATAGGGCCGTACCTCACTGCTAGAGAGCCTTGGCAACACAGTCTCTAGCTGGGTGGCCATGTGCCTGATCAAATATACATCACTACAGAAGAAGAGGAAGAGGATACTGATGAAATAATTAACTGGATAGGGCTTCCTGTGAGGTTTCTGGTCTCTTTTTCTGACAGGTTTGGCCTTAAATGTGAAGGTGAAATCATGAACCCATCCTATTGGGGGGAAGGGGTTCTATATAAGATGGTAGAGGATTATGATGGCAAGTCTCCCTGTAAGGACTGGGAGGAGGAAGCCAGCCAGGGGACTCCAGCAATCACTGAAAGAAGGGCTTTACTCTGCAGTGGGCATGGTGGTAAACTTCACTGGAGGCAAGCTGCCCATGCCCCTGCATGCTCCCTGCCCCCACATTGGGTTGGCAGGGAGTCTGGATTCTCTCAGCTGGTCTCAGACCTTGGGCTCATCACTTTCCTTAGTATTTCTTGGGCTTGGCCTGGCACTGGCCACCTGACTCCGTATGTAGAATGTGAGAGGGGTTAAGCTGTACTTGCTCTTCTGAAAAGTTCTTTAAGGGACTCTGCAATCCTGGCAGCCCATTCGCATTCTTTGTTTTGTTGGCTTTTGGCTTGAACAATGCTTGGCTTTTCTGGAGTAAAAAATCTCTCAGGCCTCTGGGGTCCTGTCTGTAGTGTCTTTTGCTCTGATTTCTCTGTTTATGCAATCTTATGGGCTTCCTATCTTCCTAAGACCTATCGACATTTTGGTCCATGAATGGCATTCTATCTTGTTTTCTAATATTATGATGTCATCCTTTCAAAAATGGCTTTATCTTCTGACAATTCTAGGATGTGGAGCTGGACACTCGTTTGCCTGTGGTTAGGAAATCATGCATTGCGGTGCACTGGCAGAGAGGCTGATGCCCCTTCCAGGATCCTGATGCATCAGGAGAAAGATGGGTCCTTCTAGCTGAGGGCCATCAGCTGAGAACCCCCCAGAGTCTACTTCCATGGAGAGCGCCCTTGACGGTCCCAACACTGAGGCAGCAAGCCCACCCAGTTCCATGAAGGGCAGGAACAGCTTGTCCTGCTTGGCTGGGCAGCCTGTGGTCCACCAGGCAGTAGTCAGTGACTGGACTGCCCAAGAGGTCTGCAAGCCAATGTATGAGCACCTGGCATGCTGCTTCTGTCCTCTTTCAGATTCTGGGAAGAGCCTTTGGAGGTAGCTGGTCACCCAAACCCTCCGCACCTTGCCACCCACAAACCTGAGAGTCATGTAGCTGTCTGCACTACGTGCTGGGAGAGAGGGGCTCCATCCCATACCCTGGAGGCTGCCCAAAGGCTATCTCTAGTCCAGAACAGCTCCCCTTCCTAAGATCCCATAGGCTTCTACATAGTATGGTTCCACGTAGTACAGCATGGTTCCGAAGGCCGCTTCAGGTGCTCCTGCTTGCATCTCTAGACTCATCCTTCCCCTTCTCCCTCCAGTCTGCATGTTCTCACCACAGGGAGCTGTAGACCTCTCAGAACGCACACCATTCCTGTTGCCCTAAATGCCCCATCCCTCCTAGACATGTAGCAAACTCCTCTGTGTCCTTCAAACCCACTTGTTCAAGGCAATATTAGGTGCCAGCCTGGCCAGACCATGCTACCTAGCCATTATTCTAGATGCTTCTGGGTAGGTGTTTTATAGATGAGATTAACAACATGAAAAACAGCAGACTTTGAGTAAAGCAGACACTCTCCAGAATATGGGCGAACCTCATCCAGTAAGTGGAAGGCCTGACTAGAACAAAGACTGACCTTGCCTGAGCAGGAAGGAATTCTTCCAGCAGATGGACAGCCTTTGGACTTGAACTGTGACTCTTCTGGGTCTGCAGCCTGCCAGCCCACCCTGCAGATTTTGGATTTCCCAAGCTTCCAAAATGGCGTGAGCCAAATCCTTAAAATAAATCTCTTTCTGTGTCTCTAAATATACGTACTGACATCCTGTTGGTTCTGCTTCTCCGGAGAGCCCTGGCGGTACACCACCCCAGACATCAAACTTTGGATGTCCCTCTAACATTCAGTCAAACACCTCTGTGCATCACACACTGTGTTGTAGTTTGTTTCCAGACTTTTCTCTGCCAAAGACACAGGTTTCTTTTAGATCAAAAAGCCTCTCTCATTCACCATTAGGGCCTGAGCACCCAGAAAAGTGGCGGACACACTAATAAATGGTGTTTAATAACTAATGCTTGTCCACGGGTAGGTGAACTACCAAGAACGAGAGAGGAGTAAAGCAGATGGCCTGGGGGAGTCCCACTGGGTAGAGGGAATCAGGTCAAACTCTAGAAAGGGACCCTGTAAGATGGGCCCGAGGACAAGAAAACTAGCTCCCAAAAACCAGGCTCATAGAGCCACTCAGAAATACAGGTCAACAAAAGGCTGTTCAATCTAGAAGAGGACCCCAAGAGTTAGCCTATAACCAGCCCAGCCCAGGAGCCTGGTTTAATCCAATAAGTCCTGAATCCTGACTATGATTTCTTGTCAGGAATTCTCACTTTGGGTCTTCCTTTTTTGATGACACCTAAGCACCAGAAACACTTGGGAAATACCCTTGGGAAACACTTGGGAAATGTTTGTGACCTCCAAGGGAGCAGATCTTTGTGTTTTCTGACTTGTTGCCTGTTCCCCAAATCTTTCTAGTCCAGTCTTCATCAAGCAAGAAGATGTTGCCAAGTCTAATTTTTCTCAGGCTGAATTAAAAAAAAAAAAGGCTGATTGCAATCCACACATCCTTTTCCCCATCCAAACTGAAACCAGACCAAGTGATTTTGAAAATTCTACCCTGGCAGAAGGCATGGCCTGGGGGGCACAGGGCAGGAGGTGGAGCCTTGAGAACCACTGCTCTGTGCTTCCCAGAGCTCCAAGCGCAGGTCTCTGGTTGCCCAGGGCACTGAGAACAAATAAGGGAGCGAATGGATCAGTGTTCAATTGAAAGGGTTATAACACAAGTTCCTCCTTGCAGAATGAGCTAGGACCAAGTACCTTTAATTCAGGAAAAAGGAAAAGAGCCACAAGGTAAGCTATAGACCGACAAAGGGACTGGCACTGTGAGAAAGAAGAATCACATCTCGTGACAAGAGGACAAACCAAGAATCAACCAGGATAATTACAAGGAGGGGGGCGGGGCTGACATTATGGAGCTCAAGAACCAGGCGGGGTTTATTGACATGAAAAATGAATTCACCAGGGCCTAGAATCACCCACCTAGATACCTCCCTCCAGAACCCAACAATGCCAGCCCCTGCCCCCGCCCTTCATCTTTGCAGCGAAGAAGATGGGCAGAGACCATGGAACCCTGGTGCCTTTTCCTGGGCCCAGAACCTCAGAAGACCCAATAGTGTTTCTTGTTTATCCTGCAGAAATGGGGCAGCCTCTGCCCGTTGCCGGCCAGCACCCGTCTGGCAGGGTTCGTGCAGCAGGACACAGCCCTGGAGGCTCTGGGGTATCTAGAAGGGGAAGCGAGGGTGGCCTGGGAAGAGAATGGTGGAAGGCAGCCGGGAGTGCTGGGTGCCAAGCCATGTCCCCCGGAGCCCCAGCCCTGCTCACTCACCTGCGGGGACTGCATGCTCCCTTCCCAGAACTCCCAAACCCTCGGACACAGGATGATCCTCTTCAAACGGGTTTCCCAGTACGTTTGGCCCAGTGAGTGATCTTTCTTTCCCAAATAGGATCACACCTCTGCCCTCCTGCCCAGGGCATACACAACCCCTCTCTCCTATGGCAACAACAGTGGCCCATTCTCGATCGCTTACCACTGCATGGGGCTGGGCTTGAGCCAGTTTATGCCGTGTCCCCTCACCGAGCTAATAGTCTCACGTGTCCTATCTTTAGCTACAGATTTGGGAAGCACAGGCTCTGTTTCCATCATCTGTATGTTCGCCGTGCCCCCCCCACCCCCCATGGGCACTCACAGGTGTTTGTGAACAAATGAATGAACGAGTGAAGTTATAATTGTGGGAAACCTTGGTTAAGGAGTAGTTTACAGAAGTTATCTTAATTCCTTTCCGGAGAAAAGGGGGTATTTTCATCAATCTGTTAATGAATTGAGTTTTCTAAATGTTGAGTGTCACTCTCGTAAACATAGCTTCTGCAACCTGCTCTATTAGATGGTGTCTAATATAACTCACATACCATAAATATCACCCTTTTAAATGTACAATAAAGTGGTTTTTAGTGTATTCAGAAGATTGTGCAACCGTCATCACTATCTAATTCCAGAACATTTTCATCACTCCAAAAAGAAACCCCGTACCCACGAGCAGTCACTCCACATTCCCCTCCACCGCTCCCCTCCTCACCACAGTCTCTGGCAACCATTAATTTATCTTTCTGTCTCTATGAATTTGCCTATTCTGGACATTTTATATAAATGGAATCATACAATCTTTGGTCTTTTGTGTCTGGCTTCTTTCACTTAGCATAATGTTTTTAGTCATTTGCTTTAAAAATATCAGTATTTCATGGTGTTTCTCATAGTATCCTGGGCCTGGGGGGGGGGTTGTTCTAAGGCCATCATGCTTGGGGGACATGCAGGTGGAAGCTGGCCAGCATGAGCCATCAGGACAGCATGGGGTCTGGCAGTGGATGTATGGGACCAGGCGGTGTGGGAATCGGATGGTAGTCACAGCAAGGGAAGTCTGGGGCAGGCAGAAGAACAAGTGGTTAGGAACCAATCAGGTATGGGAACTGCACTGGGCATGTTCCTTGAGGGGGGGATGGGACCCCTGGGGTGTCCTCTGGAGAGCCCAAGGGAACAGCTTCCTGGAAATCCCATTCTCTAGTGGGGAGAGAGGTGTGTCAAGGCCACCAGTCCTGGTCCTGCTGTTCGCAGTTTGAAGGGGAGAGCCCCATTTTCTAAGATGGCCTCCAAGCTCAACAGAAGGTGTGGGCCCCCAGGGCTTGCTGGTTCAGGTTTTGGGGTACAGAATGGATGTGGCCCTCCCGTGTTGCCACCCTCTCTAACCCAGGCATCCTTTTAGCTGGGAAGTCAACTCCTGGCAGGAAATCCCAACAGGTGGAGTGGAGCCAAGAACACTTTGGTCTTAGGCAGTTCGTTCATGAATTAATTAATTAACAATTAATTCCTTTTTTGTGTATTTGTTTGTTTGCAGTTTTAACCTGCTTTATTCCACAGTGCATCTGATGAGGTTTACAAAAACAAAATAGGAGCATGAATTAAAAATCACATATCAGGGGCTCCTGGGTGGCTCAGATGGTTAAGTGTCTGCCTTTGGCTCAGGTCATGATCCCGGGGTCTCGGGATTGAGCCCCGCATCGGGCTCCCTGCTCAGTGGGGAGCCTGTTTCTCCCTCCCCCTCTGCCTGCAGCTCCCCCTGTTTGTGTGCTTTCTCTCTCTCTCTGTGTCAAAAAAATTATAAAAATCTTTAAAAAGATCACAAACCAACCCAGGGGAAATGGAAGACCCAAAGTCCAATCACTGCTCTACTGCCTTCCTAAACAGATTCAGGGTCTGCCTCATCCTTTTTCCTAGCTGAATGAGGGGCTGTGGTTTGGATACAATACCTTCAAACTTCCCTACTGTTCAGTTGTCAGATTTTTTCCTAATTTTTCTTTGCCACTGGAATTTTGTAATAAACATCCTCTGTACACACATCTTTATGGACTGGTGCTATTGTTGCATAGGCCAGGTTCCCAGAAATGGGACTCTGGGTCAAAGGGTATGTGTGCTTTATGTGGGAATAGCTAGGGGGCCTTTGTTTGCAGCATCTTCCTAAGAAATGAGTCATGTGATTTTCACTCACTGGTTTTGAGTCTGTCCTGAAGACACACAACTCCAACCCCCAGTCTCCAGGGCAGTCCCCTGCATGGTTGAGGACAGACTTCTCTTCCCTAGTTTCCTCAGATGTTCTTCTGATCACGGGGTTACATGTCCCCTGTGGGGTAAGCTCCTCCCCACTGAAAAACACGCGAAGAGGAACACAATCTTCTCTGATGTCAATGGTGCAGTAGGAGGGATCCAAGCAGGTAGGGTTCTGAGTCCTTCTCTGAAGCAATCCCCAAACCACACACATGCCTTCCTGAGAATAAGACCCATCAACCAAATTCTACCCCCCACATAAGAAAATGGAGCTCATTCTTAAGTTAGGGAAAATGCCAATGACTTCGTAGCTGGACAGACCTTCAAGCATCTTCGCACTCAATGTCTTATTTTACAAACCAGCCCTGGAGGGCAGTGACCAGCCCAGGTTCACACATGGGGTGTGGGAGCCGGGAGCCGGGTCACCGGGGGGTGCTTGGCTCTAACTCTCTTTGCCTGCTGGTCCCTAGGAACCGTTTTACTAGAAAGGCACAGTGTAAATATTTTGCTAAGGAGCCAAGAGAGGAAACTTACCCAGGCTGAGCGGCCCTGTGCTGGGTGCTGGCCATGGACACAATGCTCAATGAGGGCCATTATCTGGGAAGGGAGGGCTGTTTGTTCCGCTTCGGGACGGTGCCAGAGCCCGGAGCCACCAGGCTTGCCACTCTGGCTTCCACACAGAAGAGTCTCCTTGCACTCAGCAGACTCTGTGGTTATGCAATGCTGGGCCAGAAGGTTAAGTCTCCCCAGACAGGAGCCAAGCCTTGCTCCTTCCTGCCGGAGCGTGTCCCTCTGAAAATGCTCAAAATTCAGGGCTTCCATCTTTGCAAAAAAAAAAAAAAATGCTCAGGCCCTGAGACAGCGAGTTTATTCCAAAGGGTCCAGTGAGTCCATCTGGCACTTTCCTACCAAGGCCCTGGGCCCCAGCCACGGTGACTGCGCACGGCACCCCAGGCATCGCTCACGGGCCTCGTGGCCCTGCTTCCCAGGGGTCAGTGCTCCTGCCGCTCTCAGACCTGGCACGCTCCTCTCACCCCTCCGCCTCTGTCAGTGGTGCTGGTCGGGAGCCCCTTTTAGTCAAGCACAAGTGTTACCCCGCGTTCACGAAGCCTCCCCCAAACCCCCCAGCCCTCAGTCCTGGGGCTCAAGGAGTGAGTTTTCAAAACAAAAGAGATCTCAGATGTTATTTCTCCAACTGCTCCATTTTCCAGACAAGCAAACTGAGGCTGGGGGAGGGAGGGGCTGACTAGCCTGAGAGCAGACTGAGTCAGTGTGACTGTCAGCAGAACTCTCCTCCCCTGGACTCCCTCACACCTCATATCCCAGACACTTCCCAGAAGCCGACCACTTCCCACCGCCTCCACAGCCACCAGCCTAGTCGGCGACACCATCACCTCCTGGTGACGACATCAGCCTCCCAGCTGGTCTCTGGTCCTGCCCCGGCCTCCTGTAGTGCGGTCTCCACACACAGCCAGGGTGGGCCTTTTAGAACAGTCAGCAGACCTCTAAGCACTTCTCAATTATTTGCCTGCCCGCCTCCATCCCAGCTCCACCCTCCTCTCCTCCTAGGCCTCCACCCCCACCCCTCCAGCCACACCGGCCCCCTGGGGGTTCCCCCACGTCATCGTCATCGCACCGCTGCCTCAACACTCTTCCCCGGAGAGCACAGTGCTCACTCCCTTACCCTTCAGGTCTTGGCTCAAATGCTTCCCTCCAAGGCCCACCCTGACCGCCTGGTTCCTTTTCTTTCCTGGATCACCTTGCCATACATTAGGTACCTTACGTAAGTACAGGATAACATCTATTTATTTTACAGATAATGTGAAATATGCAGTATGTGGCAAGGGGACAAAATGGGTGTCCATTTCCCCTACTACTATGGAACTCCAAGGGGTAGGAATCTGCGTCTCGTCACCTAAAATGGTATGTGGCACCTTCTGTTTAGGCTTGGCTGATTTGAAGGAGGCTCCATCTCTGAGGATGGGTGATGGTGATGGCAGTCCTTGTGTCACCGTGCCAGAACCCATGTGAGTTTGGAGTTGGGGGAGGGGATAAGTTTGGTGGCACAGGCAGGATCAATGGAAGGAGAGGCTCTGAAGGCTCCAGGGAGGTCAGCTGAGAGGCTGTATGTTTAGGACCTGATGGGGGGATACCAGACCCGGGCATCAGTGTCTCCTCAGCCTGGCCCAGCTGATTCCCAGAGGCAGCCACAGAGAGGTGCCACTGAGGCATGGCCCAGCCCCGCCCTGCTCTCACATACCTTGAATCCACAAGTCCAAAAACCTATCACTTTAAAAGCGCTCCAGTGGGACACTCCTCGCCCCCGCCGGGTTTGGGGGCCTCCGCTGAGCTCCTCTGCACAGAGCTCTATCCCCGGGGAGAAAGAGCCACTGAGTGAATAAAGAGAGATGGAAGGGGAAGGAGCTAAGATAGATCCAGGAGAGGAGACGAAATCTCGGAGCCACAGAACGATCCCAAGGAAGCCTGCCAGCCAGAACCCCAGCAGAGACAGAATGGCTTGTCCTGACAGGTGGGACAGGCGGCTCCAGTTCCCACTCTCTCTGCCACACCTGCAGCCGCGCTGGTCGGAAGCACAGATCTCTGGCAAACAGAAACTCGTGATTTCGGTTTTATTCCGATTGACATTTTTATTTACCCATGGCACCATTTCTTTGAGGTTGGCTGGTTTTACTCTAAAGAGGGGCCCAGGCCATGTTCCCGGGGACTGGCTGTGGACACCTCTCTTCTCAGTGGGCCCCCGCCCATCCTGACTCCGTTCTCTGCACACCTGTTGGGCTCTCTCACCAGAAGAGGTACAATGTGTGCCTCCCTCAGGCTCTGATCCTTAATCCCTGCATGTCTCTCTCATGTTTCTCACCCTGGCTGATTAGCAGCTCCCACAGCTGCACACATCACCTGGCCTGCCCCGAAACGTCCCCAGGCCTGTGTCTCCAGGGGCGACGTCCTGACCGGGACAACCCGCTGGCCTCTCGAATTCCATACATTTAGCACCCTCCACATCACTTCCCCTGTCCCTCTGGGAGAGCCATTCTCCTCCACTTCCAGGCTTGCGGCCTCAGAAACGCCCCCCAACCCCACTCTTCTGTCCCCCTACCACCGGTTCATCCATCTGCCCCGCCCATTCCCTCACTGGTTCAACACTTACTGACCAAGTGTCCTGTGGGCCAGGCTGTGCTGGGGTCTGGGGACATTCACCATGCCTGTCCCTCCTCCCTCTGTGGACCCTCCAGGACCACCCCAGGCCCTGAAATTCTGAGAGGAAGCCTAGCCCGAACTAGCCAGTCCCATGTCTGCAAGTAAGTCACAGAATGATCTTGGGCAAGTTACTTGCCATGTCTGAGCTTGAGTGCCCTTCTCTGCTCTTGGGAAAGATGATCCATTCCTGCTTCTCCTTTCCCAGGCCTGGTAGGGACGCCCACAGGGGATGTCGATCTAAAGAATGCTTATGATCATCGTCTCCAACCATACTGCAGCTTCCTCCTCCTATACACCATGGCCTGAACCCCCCTCAACCTCCTAGCTTCCTGAGATTGGACCATAGAATCTGCATTTTAAAGAAACACCCCTGGTGACAGATACTGTTGTAGGGGAAGCTTTGTGAACCGCACTTGGAAAAATTCTGGCTCACGAGATAAAGTTCCAACTCCTTTTCCATCCCCCGGTCCCTGAGCAGACCCCACCCTGCTTTCCCGACACCAGTCCCAGTCTCTTGCAGGAGGGCCCTCCGCGGTCACCAGCTGGGTCTGTCCGCTCACCAGCCTGAACCCAGAACTCTTCCCCTGCCATTTCCCCAGCGTGGAAATCCTTCCTGAGCCCCCTTTCTCTGAAAGTCTCTCTCCCACCCTGCGAGGTCCAACTTAAATGACTTCTCCTTCCTCCACAGAGGTCAGAAACACCTTGTCGTGAGTAGTCCAGCTTGCACATTCCCTGTCATTTCCCTCCTGGGTTGCTGGCTGGCTTCTCACCAGTTCCCATCTGAGCTTCCTGTCCAGACTGTAAACTCCCTGAGGGCAGCCATCCATCTCACACATCTTTGTGTTCAACAACAACGCTTACCGAGCCTCTCTGAACACTTAAACACACCCCAAGGGGCACACAAAGGAGGAGGGGCACAACTCCTGCATGAGGGTGTCCCTGTAAAGCAAAGATGGAGGGCACTTGCATACTTGCCCAGAGTAGAAATACAGAGAAGGGTCCCATAGGGTCCCAGAGCAAAGGTTCCTAATGTCATAGGGGAGGAGAGGAGGGGGGCAGAGAAGGAGAATCCAGAGGGAAGGAACTTGGGGTAAAGGATTAAAGTGTGAGGAGTCCCTTCTGCACTGCCCTGGGGGAGGAGGAGGGAGAGGGATGGAGAACGGGAACGGGCTGGGCTGGGGAAGCAGAGCCGGGAGCCGGGCTCATCCTACAGGTCAGGGTGGGCGGATCCAGCCCGCTGCCTGTTCTTGCACATCAAGTTTCACAGCCACGCCCATCCCTTTACACACTGTCCATGGCTGCTTGCACGCAGCGCAGTAGAGGGAAGCAGGTGCAAGAGAGACCGCACGGCTCGCAGAGCTTAAAATAGTTACTATCTGGCCATTTCGAAAAAAAGTGTTGCTGCTCCCTGCCACGCATGTGGGAAGGGACTGCTGGATTTTGAGCAGGGGACGGCACGGTCAGATTTTCATCTTCCTATCCCTCTGGGACAATGTAGAGATGGGGCTGGGGCAGACAAGCCGGCAGGAAGGGAAGGCGGTTGGAAGGTTAGTGTAACTGTCCAGGTAGGGGGCGGCTATGACACCACCGCTGTTGTTTACCGAGAGATTTATTAAGAGTTGAGTGTGCAGGCACTGGGCTAAGCCCTTTACACATATTCCCTGGTCTGCTCTGCATAGCAACTGCAGGTAGTGTTGTTCTCCCCGTCTCACAGTTAAGGCACAGAGAAGTGGAGCAACTTGCCCAAGGTCACACAGCTGGTAGGCAAACCCAGTGCCAAGCTCAAGGGGGCTGTCAGTGCCAAGCTCAAGGTCTTCGGGGTCAAGCATGCTTGCTGGTTGACAGATCCCTTCGAGCTTCCCTGAGAATTCACAGAACACAAATCCTCTACAGGAGAAAATCTTCCCTGAGTCGAGTCAGGCAGGAAGTGGGAGGCAGGAGTGTGGCTATTTTGGAAAAGCGACATGAAAAACCACGAAACTTCCTACCTGTCCCGTTTTGCTCCCATCTGTCCTTGGAAACAAAGCTGCCCCTCTCTCAGATAAAAAGGTGCTTCTCCCCACACAGTGGCTCTGCCGCTGGCGGTGGGAGAGAGCCCTAAGCTTAGCACACGTTTGCTATTTTTAAAGGACTATATAAACAAACAGGGCTATGTAAATAAGAAAAAAAAATGAGGTCATCCTTTTAAAATCTAAAAATGTTCTTTTTCGATGGGGTGAGCAGCAAAACCTCAGAAAGAACTGGTGCTTTTTTATCCCTGAGAGGCCTTCTCCAGCCCACAGTCTCCCGAAGACACTGGGCCAGCCCCTCCCTTCCCGGCATCTACCAGGGAAGGCAGGCAGCCTGGGAGCCGGGACTCCTGGGTTATATTCCTAACTCTGTGGCTTTGCCTCGAATGTCCAAAGCTCTGGCCCAACCTGAGCCGCCACCTCCGTGGGACATAGGTCCCCAACCAGGTCACATGCAAGACCCTCCTCCCACGCAAACCTGCTTGGCATGCTGAGCCCCCTGTCCCCTCTGCTGTCCTGCTCCCTCGCCCCTGGCCTGCACCTGGAACTGCCAAGTGGCTGCAGGGGTCTCTACCAGCTGCTTAGAAGTCATTCACGTCCTCCCTCCATAGGCCCCAGCCCTATGCCTCGGCTTTCTCTGCACATAACCTCCTCTCCCCACCTTCCTCCAGACTCTCCCAAGCTGAAGGCTGGAAATCATGAGAGCAGCCCTGGGCTTGTGTTTAGGTCATCAACAATCGTTAGGAGACACCCCCGTTTCGGCAGGAGCCCAGGAGGCTTCGCTGTTTCCCAAGAACTTCTTCCAGCAATGAGCTGCCCCCTCACCAGCCCTGTGACCCTCTCCCGCCATCCATAGCATCACCCCACCCCCACCTTCCACACCTCCCTCCTCTGCCTCTCAGCCCCAGCATCCTTGGCTCCAGAAAGCACAGAAATGAGAACCACCAGTATTTGCCGAAGAGGCACCCTTCAAATTGTGTTCCACGAGGTGTTTCAGAAGTTCTTTAAATGTCACTCGAGAGGGGCATCTGGGTGGCTCAGTGGGTTAAGCCTCTGCCTTTGGCTCAGGTCATGATCTCAGGGTCCTGGGATTGAGCCCCAAATTGGGCTCCCCGCTCAGCAGGGAGCCTGCTTCCTCCTCTCTCTCTGCCTGCCTATATTCCTACTTGTAATCTCCCTCTCTCTGTCAAATAAATAAATAAAATCTTAAAAAAAATGTCACTCGAGCATTTTATTCCAGAACTATAGTATGACTCCTCATACCTAAAACTGTCATGGAAAATGGACCTGCACAGTCAAACATGTTCTATGACCCATCACAGTAACACGCCAAGTACAGACAATAGGGGTGGCCGGCTGAACTTGGTTTGTGCAGAACTCAGACAAAAGCCTGGGTAGGTCTTGAACTTCAGTGTTAAAATACATCTTCAACTAGAAAGACTGGCGCTCTTTCCTGGGCATCTTTATGTTGCTGCTTCTTAAATTCTGGACTAAACACACTTACGTAAAACCACTCAAACAAGTACATTCTAAAACTTTCCATGATATGAGATTACGGTATGTGCATTATCACAAAAACGTCATCACTGATTGTGGGCTTCCTGTTTGAGTGTTGTAATAAGGAGGGATTCAAGCAGTTGCTTGATATTGTCAGTGATGCAAACCAGAATTCCCTCCTGCTCCTCCCCCAATGTCCATACGCCATTGAACTGAAGATCATTTCGAGTTTAAGGTAAGCTGTTAGAAGTCTGCTACCATTCACATCACTGTATAGATCTGATTGAGAATTTTCTTAATGCTGCGCAACCAAGCCAAACAAAACAAAAGTAAAAAAGCAATGTTAGATGTTATAGCTGGTAAGCGATAAAATGATTATCTAGAACAGAGGCCAGAACAATTCTATAGAGGACCAAATAGTAAATATCTTTGACTTTGTGGGAGAGGGAGTCTATCACAATTACTTAACTCTGCTATAGAGCAGGAGAGCAGCTATAAATAATGTGGAAATAAATGCCATGACTGTGTCCCAATAAAATTTTATTTACAAAACTCAGGCAATAGCCAGGATTAGGTCCATGGGCAGGAGTTTGCAAATCCCTGCTCTAGACTCTGAGATGTCAGTTGTGTTTATTGATGGGCTTTCCTTATAAATAGATGCCAAAATTTTGAATTTAAATGATATAAGTATATTAATAAACAACTACCTCCATCTGTTTTATATTATTGGTATTCCATGGAGGATATATGACTTTTAACAATGGCTTCTAAGACCACAGGAGATGGCAAACTACTAGCAGAGAGCTTTGTTGCTGAGAAAATGCTTTACTGTCTGTTTTCAGATTAGGTTCATGTTGACTGATTCAGAAATCAGGTGTACTCTGGAGAGAGCCCCAGTCCAGGTCCCTAGTATAGTGGGGGCATGACTCCACATCTCCCTGCCCTCAGATAATCTCAAGCATAGCTGTTCCCAAGCTCACATGTGTGAATGGGGCTCCCCACATAGGGGGGTCTGTGATGCCCCCTGAAGGCCGGTGAGCAGCTGGTTCCTACTCCGCACAGCCACGGGTCCAGGCCTGAGCCCTCCACCTGCCTCGGATGTCAGCTATTCCAACCCCCTCCGTGGTGGCTGGGGGAGGCTGTGCCAGCCGTGGGGCCATGAGCACCTGGGGGCTCCACAAGCCCTGAGTCAGCACCCCATTAATCACGGAGGCTTTTATTCTCCAGGGAGTACACAGGAAGGGGCGGGGCCCAGATTTCTTGCAGGAACTGACGGCTCATTTCCCTCTAGACCACTTCCATCCTTTAGCCATTCTTCCATGCAGCCGGCACAGCCCACATGGACAAAAAGAGAACTTAGCAGTGAAGCAGAGGAAGGTGAATACCAGGTTTGGGGAGGACCCCCACTCCCACACCCTCCCCTTCCCCTGGACTCCCCTGGGCGGTCTTCCTATATCTCTTCCTGCATCCCTCAGAGGTTTCTGCTTCCAGCCAGGCTCAAGTATTTCCTGCACACCTAGCTAAATAAACCTAGTGCCCTGAGAGCCCTGGCGGAGGAGACCTACAAAGGCTGTGACATATGCAGAGGGAAACAACCGCTAAACTGAGGCATGAGACGTCCCAGTGAAGGGGACCCATTCCTTATGGTGCTACTGATTCCTACTAAAATGTAGCTATTCCTGGGGAAGGGTCATTCTTGAAGCTGTTACTGCTTCTCTTCAGGAAGCATCTTGGCGGAGAAGACAGTGCTGGGTCTTCTGAGCCCAAGGCTCTGCTCCTTCTCGCGGTATGACCGTCTTTAAACTACTGAACCTCTCTGTGCTGGGTTTCCTTATCTCTAGGAGAAGGGCGACAGAACCAAGACTCACTTGGGTCTGAGTGGTCCTCGGGCTCGTCTATAAAGCGCCAGGCCCCATAGACAGTGTTGGTCGCTCTCCTTCACTCTGACTCTTGGGGATCAGATGGCAGAGCATGGCGGACCTGTCACAGCACAGCAGCCATGAGGGCAGAGAGGTGGCCAACCTGCCTGCATGAGTCAGAAGGGCTGCCTCTCATCTGGGGAGCCCTTGCTCTGTGTCCAGCCACATTCTAGCCACCTGTCTGCACTGCAATGTGTGAGGTAGCGGCCATCATTTTCTCGTTTTACAAGTGAGAAAGATGAGGTCAGGTGACCAAGCAATGCACCTCCTAAATAGTAAATCCTCACAAAACCAGTAAGTGCTGGAGCTGGGATTCGAACTCAGGAAGATCCAGAGCTTCCACTATTAGGCACCACAACAAACCTCTCCTCTCAGAGGGAGGCACAGATGCTCCGTCCTTTTTCCTCAGAGTCCAGGGGGTGATTCCTCCACCTCCACTGGAAAGCCCTGGTCACGGCCTGGGTCTAGGGGACCCGCATGGTGCATCTGAACCGTGAGCAGAGGCCTGGGCCCAGCCACCCCCTGGTCGAGGCAGTTACAGTGATGCCATCTTTGAGGGCTGCCTGAGGCCCTATCCTCCTCCCTGTAAGTGAGAGAGCACTTGGAGGGAGAAGATGAGGCAGTGCTCACTGCACCCAGGCTGCCAAGCCCTCCTGGAACTCATAGCCAAGCCCAAAGACCCAAACACAGGGTAAGCATCACCAGAAATTCATAGCCAAGCCCAAAGACCCAAACACAGGGTGAGCATCACCAGAGTTCCAAGAAGGAGGCCCTAGAGCCCCCAAATATTGGCTGCATCTGAATCAAAATACAGATTTCTGTAGCCCCAATCCCAAGAGTCTGATTCAGAGAACACGAGTGGGCCAGGGAATCTACTTTTTTTTTTTTTAACCAGGCACCTGGTGTGACCTACTTAGGTGATTCCAGACAAAACATCCAAAGACATATTCCCAGCCCAGAGAGTTCTAACCCTACACACCTAACCCGAACCACCACCTGAACCTAACCTGGGACCACAACACAGACCTGAAGAGCTAACTATATAGACACATCTATATCTACCGATGTGAGTGCCCCTCCCCAGGCAAATTTAGTCAGCATCTCTGGAGGTGGGGCCCCGCTACTGGAATTTTTAAGAACTTTCTGGAAGATTCTAATGTGTAGCCAGGGCTGAGAACCCGACATCCTTCCAATTCCTCACCACAGGGATGGCCCTGAAGAGATGTGGGTCAGTCTTCAACACCCACTGTGCTCCTCTGAGGAGGGAGGGGGTGGCCAGGGGCTCCTCAGACCAGAGCCATTATAGGGGCAGGTGGAGAGGGGAGCAGAGAAGACTGTGGAGCTCTGGTTTGTGGCCTTGCATGTGGGGAGGCTGTGGTTCCTTGAGAAGAGGTGTTGCCAGGGACAGAATGGAAACTGAGGAACTAGGAAGACAACTGGGGGAGACGAGGTGGGGGTAGGGAAAGAGTGTTGGCCTCAAGGTCTCTCTACTCCTGGCCAAGGAAGTCCTGAGGACTTCTGATTTCCACAGAGGCTCCAGGAAGGCAAAAGTAATAAACAGTAATAATAATAATAATAATAATAATAATAATAATTTGAAAGAGGAATACATTTGAAAGAGGAAGAACACTAGCAAGCTCATGCAAGAAAGACCAAAATGGTGCCCCCAGCAAGCAAACTCAATGACAGCCCGTTTCTTACCTGTGCTGAAGGCACCACTTTCGATGACCAAAACTAAAACACTGTTCTCTTTGGAAACCAGCGTTCATGTCCACTTCTGCTGCGTGGCCTTCCTCTCACGCTCTGCTCTGCCCTCTGGAAGGGAGAGCTGGCCTGGCCAGTATCTCTTGAGGCTCCGCCATGAACTAGTTAGAGGCTGCCAGGTTGGTGCCTCGAATCCTGCAGGGGATGGTCGAAAAGTATGGTCAAAGAGTTTGCTTGGTCAACTTCTTCAGACACAGAACAATCTCTGCCTGGTTCCAGGAGGCCCAGGCCCCCATAGCACCTGCCTAGCTGCTTGTCTTAGGCTAGATCCCCACGTCCCCTCAGGAGACAGTGTGGCAAGGCAGCCCTGGCACCTTCTTGTAGCTTGCACATGCCACCTAACTTCTCAGAGCTCCTATTTCTCCACCGATCAGGAAGCAGAATTCCAAGATGGCTGTCAGGGTTTCCCATCCCCCCGGTGCACACAGGCTGCATAATCCCTGGGACCGTGAATATGGTGCCCTTCACTCTCGTGATCAGGTTATGTTACAGGGCAAGGCTGATCTCAAAATAGATTGTTCCATGGGCTTGACCTAACCAAGAAAGTCCTTTAAAAACAGAATTTTCTCTGGTTGGTGGCCAAAGAGAAAGTCATGGAGATTAGAATCAAGAGGATTTGACTTGCAAGTTTGCTGCCTTGAAGACGGGGGCATGTGGACGGGACTGGGGTCTGCTTTAAGGGATTGAGAGCAGCGTCCCCACTGAAACCAGCAAGAAAATAGGACTGAGTCCTACAACCAATGGATTGCACCTGGACTCTCACAACAAGTGAATGAGCCTGGAAAAGCAGAACTTTCCCCAGAGCCTCAGGATGAGAGCTCAGGCCACAGGTACCTTGATTTCATCCCTGAGCAGAGAATCCAGCCTCTCTCCACAGGCTTCCCACCTCGAGAACCATGAGCTAAGAAATGAGTGCCACTCAGTTTGAGATGTTTTGTTACATAGCGAGGGAAAACAAATACAGCTGCACAAGTGATTCATATTCAGGCCTGGGCAAAAATTAAATCCAACAGTGAGACCCAAGAGCACACTGTGCTCCCTAAATCACTA
This sequence comes from Ailurus styani, assembly GCA_002007465.1. NCBI lineage: Eukaryota > Metazoa > Chordata > Mammalia > Carnivora > Ailuridae > Ailurus > Ailurus styani. The sequence goes on along the minus strand of LNAC01000063.1, from coordinate 6,405,815 downwards.
AACAGAACAGTGTATTCAAGGCCAAAGGAGGTCTGGCTCAGGGCAGGGGCTCAACCATGATTACCGGTCAGTGGATGAATGAGTGGGCACCAGTTTTTACTAATCAACTTGCTAAGAATGGCAAGTATACCTCCCAGGGCTCTCATGATTCGGCATTGATTGTGCCACAATGTGCCCAGTGATCTAGGCCTGGAGTAACCTGCACATGGGCCTAGGGCACTGTCCCCTTTCTTCTCTGGGGCACTGTGTTTTTACTGGCACAGCCTTGGAAGAATTAGTGTTCCGGTAACTATACCCTACTGCGGGTTTCTCCAGAGCGTGCAGGTAGCCAAAGCCACATGCTGTCCCCTTGTCACTGCACCTGCTGCTCTAGAATCCAGCCAGCCCCACCCCCCACCCCAGCGCAGCAACACACAGCCACACAGCGACCTCCGTCTGTCATCTCCCAATTCTGTCTTCCACAGTATCCCAACTTTTCACCACTCCTCGGTGCTCATCAGCCCCAGATCTCACCCCGCCCTCTCTGATAGATCTCAATTATTAATACAAACATTGTGCTCCATCCCTCCCAGTGTGGAAACACTGATTTTTTAGAACATGCTATCCTCTGAACACAGTCCACGATTCCCCACCTTTGAGCCTTGGCTCAAATGCTATAGCCCTCCCCCTTGCAACCATGCCTACCAGGCCAAATCCTGCCCATCTTTCCTCAAAAGGCTCAGCCAGCCCCCCAAAAACTAGACAGAAGTCCTGCCTCCCCAGAATACCTAGAGCACATTTGTGGCACCCCTTAAGATAAATAACGGGGCCCATGGTGCACAGAGACTCTGGGAGTCTTGCAGGCCTTGTGACTGCACACACCTCGGCGTGTCCATGTGACTCCCTCCCCATCGCTAGAGACCGGGACAGGGTCTCACGCACAGCTGGTGTAAAACAATTCTCTTTAGAACCTAACAGGGTGGCTCATTCATTGTACAGATCCATACGCAGCACCTATTTTGGGTCAAGGTCAATGGTAAATGCTGAGCACGAAAGAGTCAAGATTCAGCCCGTGACTTCAAGGGGACCACAATTGTGGGTGGAGAGGCCAGGAACGAAAGAATGCACAGAGTCACAGACACGAAGCTTAAAACACCTTGAAGCCATAAAGAAAAGAGTGGTTAATTCTGACGGTGTCTGAATGCAGGAGAGAGAAAAAGAGAGTGTATTTCAAACAGTAACAAGGTAGATAGGAGACCCCAAACTGGCCAAATGTTTGACAAGTTGCGTGGTGCCCATATGGTTGGCGATGAGGGGCAGTGAGAGCTCAGGAGGCAAGAGCTGGCCCTGGGTGGAGAACTTGGTGCATGAAACAGCCTGGACTTGATCTCACAGTGGAGTGAGGTCACTGCTTCATTTTAATCGGTGAGGTAATGTGGTGGGGACCAGAGGTGTGGCTGGAGGGGAGGATGGGATCAGGTGGAGGAAGCAAGCCACTGCTCCCCCACCCCCACCCGGCCCCCCACCAGTGGGGCCAGCACCACTTAGCGCCACTCCTGGCCTCCAGCAGCAGGTGAGAGAGCCCGGTGGACACACCTGCATCCGGGTCACCAGAAAACGTTACACACACCTAAGGTTCTTCACGGCAAACAGAGACCATGTGTTTACCTCTTCTCCCCTCAACACCGGTGAAATAAAAAGAGAATTGTTCAAATAAGAACAGCTCTAGGGTAGCACCAGCTGGCCAGTAAGTCTGAGGAAAAGCAGACAAGGAGGAATGACAGAAAATCGAATCAAAGCTAAGCCAGCTGTGCCCACCAGGGGCAGGCAAAGGCCCACCTGCCAAATCTCCAGGGAATCCTGCTCAGAGGCAATGGGAGCTGGGGCAGGGCTGGCTGGCTGGAATCGCTGAAATCCAAGGATAATGAATGAATCCTTTAGGCTTCCAAAGAGACCAAAGTAGGAAGGAGAGGAGGACAGAAACCACCTTCCCCACACCTTACTGTCTTCATTAGCAGCGCTCTTCTTTCAGGAAACTCCAGCCCTGACAGATGGCTTGATGGCTCATGACAGAAACTTCCTGAAGGATCCATCAGCTCGTCAATCAACAGTTTGTACCCTAAGATTCTTTGACTCCCTTGTCTTGCCTCACAATTCCCCTTCACTCTTTCCCTCAGTTCTAGTCTGTTGGATTGTATTCCTTGCACGATCCTGATGAAGCCCCACATTGATGTATCCATTTTAAAGGAGACTCTCAATCCTCAGCAAATCCTGAGTTTGCCAGCCTTCTCTCGAGATGCCAAAGCTCCATGGAGGTGATGTTGCCCCTTACCCAGATGAGCAGCTTTGCCCCAAAATTCTGAGAATCAAATTGACATGGGACTTAACATCCCCTTCATTAACTGCCAGAGGGCAACAAAGACTGCCAAGCTCTGAGGAAAAAGGGTTAAAAGATCTGTTACTCCGCCCCCTCTCAAAGCCAAAGAGAGAAGTACTAAAAATAGTATGCCACCCACTTATCTTCTCTTAAAACAATTACTCAAGGAATTACTACAGTAAAAGAAAAACTGTATCAGAATAAGTAATTCAGGAGAGGGCAAGACAGGATACACAGGAAACAGTGATGAACAATAAAGTAGAAAAATGTACAGTCAGATCTAAGCCAACGTTGATAACAATGGTCTCATCTCATTGGGAATTAGATACCATTTAATTCTTGACATTAATCCAGAAGCATGGGTGTTCTGAACTTAAGGGTAACCATTTCTAGAAAACAAAATAAGATACAGACCATTTAACCACTGTGTGTGATGGGGAAGGGTGAAACCAAAAAATTCAATTAATTAATTCAATTAAGCAGTAGGAAAGGGACAGCTAGATAGGAAAGGAAAAAATATCTTAACCAAAAGACATAAAATAAGCCCAAACATATCAATAAATTTAAGAATGTGACTAAATTAAATTACTCTATTTTAAGATATGAGATTAGGCCGAGTGAAAAAAAAATCCAGCCATATGGGGTTTGGAAGTGATACACTTAAAACAAATGGAGAAAGGTTGAACTCAAGAAATGGCAAGGAGACATAATAAGCAAAATGGTAATGAAAACAATGTAGAAAAGTTAATATTAATAGCTGATAAAATGCCAAAATGGTAAATAGAATAAAATGGGGGCATTTTAGATCGTTAATGGGTCTGTTTCTCCACGAAGACACAAAAATCATGAACCTTACCTTCACCCTGAACCACAGAACCGTAAAATATATGAAGCGATATAGTTTTAGGACCACAAGGAGAGGACACACACAGAACAGCATAGGTCTTGAACACATTACTCTAAGTCTGATGGTACAAATAACTGCCAAAGAAAAGTATGGAGGATTTGAAGACACAGTTCATATGCTTAACTCTATGTAGGTGCAAGAAGCAGAGAAAACATTTTTTTTCTCAAATGTCCTTGAAGCAGAATATAAGAAAATCTCAAATTCCAACATGTACACCGCCGTCTCTGTTCCCAATACAACAAAACTAGAAATTAACAAGCAGCAAAAAATAAAAAGTAAATGACGCACTTGAAAATTTAAAAATGCTTTTCTAAACAACTGGTGTCAAAGAGGCACAAAACTACGATGGTAGGATATTTATCAGTGTGTGACATTGAGAAAAAGAGAAAACAACACTCTTCCTTTCTGGATTTGCAGCTCTAGCCAGGGAGGATGAGCCATTAACCTACACCAAGTAAAATAAATGGTTTGCAACAAAATGGGATTCAGAGTGAGGAAAGGTGGAGAAATCTATTTTAAATAGGGTCCATGCACCATACGTAAATTTATAAAATTTGCATTAAAGAAATAAACAAAACACAGAAGCAAATCCACCGAATACCGGAACTATTACAATATTGGTGTAACTTCGTGTTGGAAAATAACTTTCAAAGCCTGAACTGGGCCTCACTGTTCTTAAAGGAAGAGATAAGTAAGTGTGGCCACATAAGAATATTAACCACTACATATAACAAAAGGCTTCAGCAATAGTTACAAGGTCAATGACAGACTACATATAAATATTTGAACATATAAAAAAAAGGGTCAATATCCATGATATATGATAACTACCCATAAAACAATAGGAAAAGCTAATAAAAAAAATAATAAAGCCCTGGGCATGGAGCCTGCTTAAGATTCTCTCTCTCCCTCTCCTTCTGCTCCTCCCCTCCCTCTCTGGAGAAAAAAAGAAATGAAAATGTCTAATAAAGATGTGCAAAGATGCTTGGCCTCACTAATAATTAAAGGGATATAAGTTAAAGTCAGTATCAACTCTCCCCCATTTGACTGGCAAGGAGGAAAGCGATTGCCACCATCAGTGCTGCAGAGAAGAGGCCAAAATTTATGTCAACCCAGCAGCTTCCCAAGTGCACACACATGTACACATCATCTCACACAAACGTAGACACAGATGCACGCATACATGCGATCACTGCAATAACATCTTTAACAGTGAACATGGAAACAACCTTAATATCCATCAGCAGGGAACTGGTTTAATAAGTAAGTGATGACAGATCCACCCAATGGAACAGTAATGGGACAATAACTTTTCCTAATGAAAAATAATTATACACTCCTCCCCATAATAGAGATTCTTCGTGGCTTCATCTATGTGTTGACCGTGGGGTTCAGCCCTTCTCCTGGGCAATCTCCCTCCCCCCACCCCTCACCCACAGTCTGCAGGATGCAAGACAGGACTGGGACCCCATTTTGCACACGAGGCTTAGCCAAGGCTAAGAGACCTGACAAGTGGTGAACTTCGGAGTGTCTGACCCAGGAACCCCCACTCTTAACTACTATCCACACTAATATCCACACTGTCAATGGAATAGTGTGAGAAACCAGGAAAGGCAGCATCGCAGACCCACACCTGTCTGTGTACCTGTGGGTGCTGCAGACCTAGAGAAAAAACACCAAGCTGTCAGCTCCTCTGATGGGTGGGGCTGCGAAGGGATGGGGTTTGGAGCATGCATTTTCTTCTTTATAAATTTCTAGACTGTTACCTTTTTTTTTCAAATCAGCATGTTTATCACTTTTATAAATTAAGGATTGTCATTTAAAAAGGATATCAAGGGGCGCCTAGATGGTTTAGTCAGTTGAGCAGCTGCCTTCGGCTCAGGTCATGATCTTGGGGTCCTGGGATCAAACCCCGCATCGGGCTGCCTGCTCAGTGGAGAGTCTGCTTCTCCCTCTCCCTCTGCCTGCTGCTCTGCCTGCTTGTACTCTCTCTCTCTCTCTCTCTCTCTCTGTCAGGTAAGTAAAATCTTTAATAAATTAATAAATTAATTAATTAATTAATTAAAAAGGATATCAAAATGTTTTCTCTTTAGAACACAGCTGAACAGGGAAGCCCTATTCGGGCAAGAGGGGCCCATCTGCAAGGTGGCGCCCACCCAGGGCAGGAAGGACTCTTCTGCAGCTCTTTGACAGGCCCCACCCAAAACCTCAGGGAGGGAGGGAGGGAGGGCTGTCCTCTCCGCTCCCCACCCTCCCTGTGGAACCGAAGCAGTGCGACAAGGCCTCTGCTGGCAGGTGGAAGGCGTCCCACATCCGGGGTGGGCATTGGGGTTGGCATCACCATAGGGGAAGTTCAGCAGTGAGAGAGTTAAAGAAAACCCCCAGATGCCTAGGGGCCAGCCTTGTCCCAGGGCTGTTGAGGCAGCCAGGGGGCTGGGGCTCTAGCCCCGGACCTCACACCCTGGTCCCAGGAAAGGCCTGGCTGCCTGACACACAGCCTGTCCCTCCACTGTGAGAGGGACATTTGCAGACAGGGCTGACATGTGGCTCAGCTGATCTGCTTAGGGCAGGGAACTGTGGGATGAATCTTTCCATTTGTATTTTCATTTCTGCTATCATGGTCTGTGGGTCGATAAGAAAATATGCACATACATCCAAGACAGAATCACATGGGATAATCACGCTGGGCTCCTAGGCAATGGGGGGGGGGACATGGGGACAACCGTTGGCATGCCTCATTGACCCAAAGCCATGCGGCATGGGTAGTGCAGAGCATTGGGCCAGACATCAGCAGGACTTGGGTTCAGACCCTAGTTTTACCTATTAATAGCTGTGTGACCTCAGCTGAATTACTTAACTTCTCTGAGCCTCACTTTCTTCATGAGTAAAAAGTGAAAAACATCCCCCTCGCCTGGGTTTGTGGTGTAGATCAGATGAGACAACGCTGTGTGAGATGTGGCACAGACTCAGCAAGCACGAGACACTCGACAAATGCCCACGCCCTTCTCTAGTTATGGCGGGGAAAACATCTGCCCATCTCTCCTCCTCTAGATCCTGTTTTGGGATTGCGCCTGCAAAGTTTCCTGCCTTCCCCCCTGTGGCCAAGCTTGGGGCTCTCACTTTCCTGGGGTGCTCACCTTCACTTCAAATGCCTGCCCTTCTGTCTAAGAATGCTGCCGATACAGTGGGAAGTTAAGAGGCCGCTTCTGGATCCTTCCTGGCTCCTGGCTGCCTTCTCCAGACCAGAGGCTTCTCCCTCCCATGGAGCAGTGAGGGGTCCCAGACATGAAAAGTGAGCAGGGAGAAAGGCGGTGGAGCGCAGAGCCTTTGATATGGACAAGACGTGCTTTGAGAATACCCGGGAAATGTTTTCCAGTAAAAGGAGGGTTTTTAAAAATAGAGGATTGTGATACATTTCCATTTGTACTGAGGACAGAAAAAGAGGAATGCCAAGTGCAGAATAATGGATTCTGTTTCGTGATCGGCAGGAATATCCGGGCCTATAAACTGGCACTAGGCAGAAGAAATATTCCATTTTCAGGCACCGCAGGGAAGGGAGACACTGAGGCACATGGAGGGCACCCAGCCCAGGAGTCCTGGAGACTAGAGAGTAGCAGGAAGAGGAGGTACAGGCGAAATCCCGGGGCAGCACGTGAGGCTGAGGTGCTGAGCAGCCAGGGCCCAGAGCAGGGGTACAGGAGTTGTTTCCTGCCATACTGCACCACGCCTCGTGGGGGCCCTCCTGCCCCGGCAGTGTCCCCGCTATGGTACAGTAGAAAGCCCACCGGATTGGCCCACACGTGGGGTCCTGCCACATACAGCTGAGTGCCAAGGTCCCTGTCACTGGGCTAGACTGCAGGGAGTCAAGGTGAAGACACCTGGTCCCTGCCTCAGGTGTCATGGATCTAATAGGAATGATGGCCAGAAAATTGGAGCTTAGGTCCTTTCTCCCAACGAACCCCAAGCTTGAGCTGCTTCCTCCCCCAAAAGGCTCATAACACCTTCCCCAGTTTGCAAAGAAAGAAGGGCGGGGTAGGGAAGGAAACCAACCTTTGCTGAGAGCCTGCTACCGTACGCCAAAGCTGTCCCTGTATTGTCTCACTGTCGCACTGATGCTACCAGCAGTCGCCCCCACTGCCATGTGACAGCCACAGGAGCGGAGGTCTAGAAACCAGAGATATGGGTGGGCAGCCTTGCACAGCAGGTCAGCCCCAGGCTAAGGGTGCAGGCAAAACTGGGCACCTCTAGTCTCTGCCACCATGTAGCCTCAGGTGCCACTTACTACTTTGGGCCTTAGTTTTCCCATCTCTAAAATGGGCCATATAAGAATTTCATACAGAGTCAACTTTCCAAAGCATAACCTTCTTGCTATTCCTCTTTTGGTTATTTCTGATCATCTCGCTTTACTGAGACTCACAAGGATTTTGTCTTTTAAAAGAAGAAGGTTCCAGATCCCATAACAAGAGGGCAAAGAGAAAGAAGAGCAGATTGAGATCCCAGGAGACCCCAAGGAAGGCAGAACCTCAACCGCTGGCCTACCTTTGGGAGAGGGGTTAGTAATTAAGGTCCACTGGGAAGAAGCAAGCAGGATATATGTGTCTGGAGGGACAGTTGCCTTGTGTCCCCACCATGACTGCCTCCTTAGTGAACAGGGGAAGCCTGGTGACCCAGGACCCGTCCAGTCCCAACCAAGCTTCTGGTCCCAACCTGCCCCTACACCTGCTCAGTGCCGCCCCTCCCCCACCCCCTAGTTCAAGGGCTCAGTCAGGCAGAAGGGGTTGTGCCAAAGGAAACTGTTTGCTACAGAGCCCTCTGGGTCTGCTCTGCTCTTCTTCCTTTTTTTGGACTCTGTGGCTGTTTGAGTGGGTACCTTTTTCCATAGAGAGTTTCCACTCCATCGGTTATTTACATTGTCACCAGCTAGAGGGAGGCTGTTAGAGCCAGTGAACCGGATCAGGCCTGTGGAGACTTCTCGGTTTATCGGGGGTGTGGAGGGCCTGGGTCAGCCACTATTCCGGGGAGACCGGTGGGTGGGAGGAATGGCCTTGACCCCTGGCAGGGCTGCCTTTCATCTGCTCCGTCCCATTAGGAAGACGTTTCCATGGTGAGATTTAAGAGCACAAGCTTCTGGGTTTGAATCCTTCCTCTTCCGTTTCCCAGCTGTGTGACCAGGGTCAGGTTAGTTACCTACTATCTCTGGGCCTCAGTGAACTAGTCTGTAAAATGGGAATAAAATTGGCACCTACCCGCCTGGATGCTGGGGAGACTCAATCAATTAATGCACATAAAAGGTTTAGAACTGTGTCCGGCCGAAAGCCTCAGTAAGTGTCAGTAAATGTAGAGGAAGTTCTTTTTTGTGTCACTCTTGCTAAGACCCAGTGCCCGTCCCCTCATCTGGACTGATACGTAACAGGGTCTGAACTGTCCTCCCGAGCTCACCCTCTCTGTGAGGCCAGATACACTACCCTGATACCTAGCTGTCTCCTCGCCCTTTCCTGTCCCCAGTCCTTCAGTGGTTCCTCCGGGGAGTACGGTCTACACGTGGGACCGCCTTCACAAATACGCCAGGATGCCCCTGACACCAACATCCCCATACAAAACCCCTGCTCCTGGCAAAATGTCTGCTCAAAGGGTTCATGCTCCCTTCCATGCAAATCTCCATCAGGAATGCTTTTCTCCACTCCACTGTGGCTTAATCCAACCACATCTGTCTGTGTGAGCCCAGCTCACATGCCACCTCCTCCACGAAGCCCTCCATGACCTACCCTCCCTGGCCAGAGACCATCTCTTATTTACAGCATTTGGTCTCTTTATTGTGGCATTTACCTCCTCTCCCCTGTGTGTGTAATAAAATATATAGAAATTCTTGTCGGCATCACAGACAAACCACACGAGCTTTGAGGACAGGACTGGGATGTGTCTGATTCATCTCTGTATCACTCACAAAGCCTTGAACATAACTGGTGACAATAAATGAGTGAATAAACACTGAGTTCTTTCAATTTACTACCCTGGGGTAACAGGGGAAAATATCTGTAGGTGGGGTGGATGAATCAACATCCCGACAGCATCCACACACTCTTCCTGGTTCCTCTTGAGGGAACCAGCACATGGTGATGCCATCCAGGGACTGGGACCCCAAGGGGCTCACAGCGACCCCCCAACCCGGTCTCTACTGCTGAGTTCCAGGTGAGCAGCCCGAAGCCCAGAGTCAGGTTCTGAATCTCAGTGTGTGGGTCCTGAAAGTCACCCAGGCATCCTAAGAAGTCCAGGAGCCATCACCGACTCTCCCTCTCCCCCCACCTCCCATATGCTGCCAGGTTCTTAGGGAATCAGCTCAAGCGCCTGCAACCTGTTAGCTCCTCCCCCCTTGCCCCCACCCCCGCCACTGGGTCCACTCTCTGTCCACTCTCCATGCGGGACAGAGTGGCATCTTCACGGAAGAGGCTCACAGTGTGGTGCTCCGTGACCACTTCTGACGCCTGTGGACCACTGTCAGAAATCTGGATTCCTCTGGAAGGAGCCTCTTCCCCACAGGGCCACCATGACCGTCCAGCGCCCCCCTCCCCTGACACTCTTCCTCACCCCTTGCCTTTCCATTCCCTGACGATACCTGAACACCCCGCCTTCTTCCCAGCTTCCTACCCTTGCTGACGCTGTCCCCGTCCTCGGGAGGGTCTTCCCTCCCCTCCTCTACCAGGCCAACTCCCACCCCCATCTTTTGAAAGTTCAGCTCTGGCAAAACCTCCTTCTGCACCAGCCCCACCGCTGTCCAGGGAGCTGGCTAGGGCTCCCCTCTCTCCTGCTCCCGACCTCCCATCCAGAGCTTTGCTGTGACACCACCCATGCCACCCTGTGCTCCTTGTCCTTCCACCTGTCTCTCTTCCCCGACAGCACCTCGAGGGCAGGAACTCGTGGCTCCCTCGTGGGCTGGCTGTCCTCCGGTGCTCGGCTCAGCACTTGGCATGTGGAATAAGCACACCACCACCGGGCTGCCTTCCAGGCTGGCGCCTCTGACGTCACCACGTCCGGGAGCTCACTTTCCAGGACAAGCAACAGCTGATTTTTGCCAGACTGGCAGGTCCACAGTCCGCCTAAACCAAATGCTTCTCCCAGGGAACCAGCCGTCTCTCTCTGCGCTGTGGCCCCAGGACCCAGAGGAGCCTGCTCTTGGCCCTTGTGTCTCTCAGGGACTCCATGGCCCCATCTGCCCAACCCGAGACCAAACAAACCCATCTCTAAAGAACGCCTTCTGTTCTAACCCCCTGCTGAGGAGTTGGTCTTATTTACCAGCCGGAATAATTCTTCCGCATTAAAGAAAAACAAACAGAGAGAACCAGGCCTCCTTCTCTGCTCCTTTGGAAAGCCCAGATGGGTCTCCAACTCTGCGAAGAAGCGAGGTGCCCTACTGATGCTCGAAGAAATGCTCTCATTTGGTGGCAACGTCTATGTCCTTATGAGCCAAGGATTTCAAACCCCCTAGTGAAATCTGCTTTTTTTTTTCCTCCCCAATTTTCATAATTGGGTGAGATTGGTCTTTCTCACTTTTCATTTTACATAAAGCGAGGCTGAGGGAGGGGAGCAGCTCATGGAGGGCTTCAGCCCTCCAGCCAAGGTGTGGGAGAGGTGGAACGGGCCCCAGGTCATCACCCCACAGCTGCCTGGGGCCTCACCCGACAGACAGGGCGCTTCAACAAAACAACAGCACACGCCTATCTCCGTGCTGTTCTGTGAGCTTTCTTCACGCAAAGAGAAACACCCCGAGAGGTGAGGGCACAAAGCCCCACAGTGAGCTGGTGGAAGGGAGACGCCCAGTTCCTAGAAGCCAGGCTCCTTCCAAGCCCAGCATTCCAGACAATAGGCAATGCTATGAGCCGGACTTTGTCCAGGCAGAGAAGCCTCGATTCCAGAGCCTTCTACCATCACAGGCATCCAATTCAGGACAATAGAAACTCTGCACCCCCAAGACAGGGCAATGCCCTGTTCCTCCTGTTGGCCTCCCATACCCTTTTGGCTGTGGGGTTCCTCCTCTAGGACCCCCAGTGAATGCTGACTGCATGGGAGAGAGAGAAGGTAAGGAGCTAGCACTGTGATTCTGGCTTTTCCTCTGGCCTAGCTCCCCTGCTTGTTACCCATGGCCTTGTGCTATTCCTCTGAGGATATACAGGTCCTGTCTTCCAAATTCTACTATAAACTCTTAAACGGAGGCTCACCCTGCATGGGCTTACTCAGCACACAACCTGCATAACTGTGCACAGCCCATGACTTCTGACCATCCCTGGCATTGCATTCATCACCACTGTAATTACGGAGCTAAAGCACGATTACTCACTCTCTCTTTCAACAGTGTAAGTTCTCAGGGAAGAATCAGGCCATTTGTCTTGTTTCCAAGCCGTAGCCCAGCCCCTAGCAGAGTATTAACACAGAAGAGGCACTCAAGAAATACGTGGCGGAGTAATAAACTCACTCAGCCTCTCACTCATGCATTGAATTGGAGGAAGAGGGGACCTGCCGGAGCTGAAGGTGACAAACGGGGTGTTCTGGTTCCAGCTCTGCCACGAGCTCCCCCTGTGCCCTTGAACAAGGCATTTCCACCCTCCAGTCCTCTTCCCTCATTTAGAAAATGGAGCGTGGGGTTAGACCTTCCGTGTCACGTTCGTTTGACACTGAGGGGCATACCGCCTCGGACTCGGGGTCCCGGGCACCTCAACTGGCCTCACCCATGTTCCATGTTTTCTCTAGGTTTTGCTGAGGTCAGGGTATATGGGAAGGGTCCAGGAAAGAAAGGGGAGAAGGGCTCCTAGGCAGGGGGTGTCATAAGCCCCAGTTGGGGGAGTTGGTGTCACTCCAGGGCTGCGTGTTGGGGAGAGGAAAGTGACACTGACAGCAAGCTGAACCACCCCAGCATGCTCAAGGCCTCTCACATCAGTCTTGCTCACCTCCAGCCTAGGCACCAGGAAGGAAGGAAGTGATCTGCCCGAGGTCAGAGTGAACAGCCAGGACTGATCCTGGGTGTCCTGCGGGCAAGTCTAGACCCTTGAACACATAGCGGGGCTCCTAGGAGCCTGGGCACAACCAGTTCCAGCCGGCAAAATCCATTCGGCTTTCTAGGTTCTGGAAATTCCCTGGCGCGTGACTGCGGGTGAGTGTGGGAGAAGGACAGCAGCACATCGGTGGTTAAAACGGAGACAACACAAGTCACCAGAGAGACAGGATCCCAGGTGTGGCACCAGGTGTCGGAAGAAGTTACTCAGAGGGGAAGGGACGAGGGGCCTTGAAGAATCCGAGGGCTGATGGAGGGGTCTGGGGTGGTGTTCCAGGCTGAGGAGACAGCATCTGCACAGCGTGCCCGCAGGAGACCCTGCGCAGGGGTCTAAAGAGCCGCACGCTCCCTGAGGGGAAGTCACCTTCCCACCTGGACAGTGAGCTGGCCAGAGCGTGCCTGTGCTCAGACCTTGGGGAAACAGAAGAACATGTCTGCGACTCTCCCTTCTGAAGGACTCCCCATTCCAGCCTCCCTGGTAGATTACTTGCTGTCACGGTAGCAAATTACCATCAAACTCAGTGGCTTCAAGCCACACAAACTTATTGTCTCAGAGTTCTGGAGGTCAGAAGTCCATGAGTTTCCCTGGGCTACAATCAAGGGGCTCACGGGGCTCCATTTCTTCTGGAGGCTCTAGGGAGAAACCATTTTTGGTTGCCTTTTCCAGCTTCTGGAAGCTGCCTGAATTCCTTGGTTCGTGGCCCCTTCCATCTTCAAGGCCAGCAATGGCTGGTGGAGCCTTCCTCACAGCTGACAGGATTCTCCTGCTTCCTCTTCCCTATTTAAAGGGCCTTTGATGGCACCGGGCTCAAGCGGATAATCTAGGATAATCTCCCTATTTTAAAGTCAGCTGCTTAGCGGCCATAATTCCATCTGCTGCCTTCATTCTGCTTTGTCGTGGAAAGTCACTTGGTGACAGGTTCTGGGAACCAGGACATGGACACCTTCTGGAGGCCGTTATTCTGCCTATGATGCTGCACGGAACACAGCTCCCCCAGTACAGCTTCAGACAGGCAGCGCAGGCAGAGAGAGGGGGGG